>SJYS01006048.1:280298-303732 GCA_006410695.1 Philantomba maxwellii
TGCCTTCTGCATTGGCAGGCAGATTCTTTACCACTGAGCCCCTGGGAAAGCCCAAATAACGAGACAACCACATGCGAACCATTCAAAACTTACAAGTTTCACAAAAATTAATTTCAAATGGATTGCAGATCTAAAATTCAAGAGTACAAAACATAACACAAGAGAAAAATATATGTTTCTGTGATTTTGGCAGTGACTTTGTAGATACAACACCAGAAGCCTAATCCAATAAAAAAAATTTTTAATTGAAATTTAAAACCTCTGCTCTAGGAAAGACTGGGGGAAAACATTTTAAATTGCATATGTGATAAAGACTCTAATATATACAACTCAACTTAAACTGTCAAAACTTAAAAATAAGAAAACAACTCAATTCAAAACTGGGCAGAAGATCTGAAAAGACATCACCAAAGAAGATACACAGATGGCAAATAAACATATGAAAATAAGGCTCTGTATCATATCATTAGGAAACTGAAAATTAAAACAAAAGTGAGATACTGCTAAACGTCTCTCCTGCTGCTGCTGCTAAGTCACTTCAGTCATGTCCGACTCTGTGCGACCCCATAGACGGCAGCCCACCAGGCTCCCCCATCCCTGGGATTCTCCAGGCAAGAACACTGGAGTGGGTTGCCATTTCCTTCTCCAATGCGTGAGAATGAAAAGTGAAAGTGAAGTCCCTCAGCCGTGTCCGACTCCCAGCGACCCCATGGGCTGCAAATAGCTAAAATCCAAAATACTGACAGCAAAATGACAGTGCAAATATAAAGGAACGTACACTCTGATTCACTGCTAGTGAATATGAAAATTGGTATAGCCATTTTGGAAAACTGTTTGACAATTTTATACAAAGTTAAACATAGATTTACCAAGGAATCCAGAAACCACGCTCTTAGGAAGTGGCTAAAATGAGCTGAAAACTTATGTTTGTACAAAAACTCACACAAGGATGTTTATAGCAGCTTTATGCATAATTTCTAAAACTTGGAAGCAACTAAGATGTCCTTCAGTAAGAATGGATAAACAAACTGTGGTACATCTATATTACCAAGTATTGTTCAGTGATAAAAGGAAATGAACTTGTCAAATTTTCTAAATCATAGGTATGAGCAATTTTTGTTGTTATTACTGTGGTTAAAATACTACCAAATTGTCACCTACTGGGTATCCTCTCCTCTATACCCTAACACTATGGGAAAGTCTATTTCACTAAACTATTCCTAAGTGATTCTTGTCATTTTAAATAATCTTTTATAACCTGAAATACTTTTTAATTGCCACTTTGGCTGTGAAAAGAAAGCAATTTTAAAGTTATTGACCACTTAAATTCCTTTTAGATTACACAGCCTATCGTATAACCTTGCCCATGTTTTCTTTCCTTTTTACTATTTGCTATGTTCTATGTATATTAAGAAAGTCAAGTATATTCCCGGTTTAATTTTTGCAGTTTTGATTCTGCCTATAATTTTTCCCCACTGAAGAAGTTTCTGATTATGGTCAAATTTATCAATCTTTAACCATAGCTTCTGAGAAGGCACACAGCACTCACATATATACCAAATTTCACCAAAGTTATTTTCTATAATTCAGTGGTATCATCTTTTAAAAATCCTTCATTTACCTTTCGGAGAAAGCAGTGGCAACCCACTCCAGTACTCTTGCCTGGAAAATCCCATGGACGGAGGAGCCTGGTGGGCTGCAGTCTACGGGGTCTCGAAGAGTCAGACATGACTGAGCAACTTCACTTTCACTTTTCACTTTTACACATCGGATTGCAGTGGGGCAAATAGAATTCCAGCTTAACTTTTTGCCAAGAGACCTAGTCAGTTCTTCCCTAATAATTATTGAAAAGCTCATCTTGTTCCCCATAGACTTAACCTGTGAAATTTGGTATTTATTTGAGGCAATTTCCCAATTATCTTGAATAGTTCTGGTTCAACTAACCTGCTTATACCAACCTCAAACTGTTTATATTATTGTAAAATTGTAATATGTTTTAATATCTATGTGGCTATCACCTTCATTACTCTTCTTTAGATGTTACTTGGCAAATCTCACACACTTATTTTCCCACATAAACATTAGTAGCATTTGTCAATTTTATGAGAAGTCTTGATATTTTCAAATATATTATATGTATTTATAAGCTGATTTAGGGAGAACTGACATATTAACACTACTGAGTATTCTATTAATACATATGAATGAGAAGTCCTCCCATTGTGTCAGATCTCATTTACCTACTCTAGTTTAACTTTTAAATTCTCTCTTAAAAGCCTTCTTCCACATTTATGTCCACATAGACTAAATGTTTATGCCTAGATAGTCTAAATATATTTGCTATTGTAAATAAAACCTTTCCATCCACTGTATCACCTATACTAATTTTTCTGTTTTCATCTTTTATAACTCACCACTTTATTCAATTCTCTTGCTATTTCCATTTGCAGTTGTATTTCTTGATCTTTCTGTATATGGCATAGCATATGCAAATAATTCCAATAGTTAAACTCAGTCCCTAGTTTCTAACATTTTCTCCTCTAATTATGATGTTCAGATTCCCAGTAATTTTTTTCATAGTAATTTTCAGTAGTGATGATGACAGTAGTCATCATTCTTATTACCAATTTTATTGAGAAATCTNTGTTTTCATCTTTTATAAAGCACCACTTTATTCAATTCTCTTGCTATTTCCATTTGCAGTTGTATTTCTTGATCTTTCTGTATATGGCATAGCATATGCAAATAATTCCAATAGTTAAACTCAGTCCCTAGTTTCTAACATTTTCTCCTCTAATTATGATGTTCAGATTCCCAGTAATTTTTTTCATAGTAATTTTCAGTAGTGATGATGACAGTAGTCATCATTCTTATTACCAATTTTATTGAGAAATCTGTTTCACAGTTAATTATGAGATTGTTTGAGCCCCATATCAGAGGAAAGAAACTGTTCTCAATTTCTACTATATTCATATTTCTTATTAATTCAGGATTTTGTGTTGAATATTGCCAGATTAATTTCTGCATGTATTTAAAAAACAATTTTTTTCCTTTAACGTAACAGTATAGCAGATTGTGTTGAAATATTACCCAATACAAATCTACACTTGCATTCCTAACATGAATACCCTTCATCACATGATATAATATTTGTTAATGCACTAATTCTGAATCATATGTTTATGGTTTTAATAGATATAAGCAAGATTAGTTTACTTAATTTTATGTGCAGTCTAAAGTTTTGTCATCATGTTATGCTAATTGACAAAAATATTCTAACACTTTACTGTTTTATCAGGCCTGGAACAATTTGAATAGAGCTGAAGTTCTCTTGACCAAACTCAGGAGACAGTGGAGGACAGAGGAGCCTGGCAGGCAGTCCAAGGCATCGCAAAGAGTTGGACACAACTTAACAACTGAACAACAACAATGCCTCAAAGATTTCAGAGAATTTGTTTCTGAAACTATTGGCCTAGCACTTCTCTGAGGTTTACTCACTGAAAACACTTCCTATTTCTTTCATGGTCATAGATATCTTCTGAGATAAACTTTTGAGATTTACATTTTCTTAGATGTTATTTATTTTATTCAGTACACATATTTATTTTAATAGACTCAGGCAAATTGTACTTTTATAAGCCTTTGAATTTCCTCTATAGCTATAATTACTTTGCCATCCTCATTTTTAATTTACAGTCTGTTTTTATTAGATTTACTAGTAGTTTTTCTTTCCTTCCCCCTCCTCAAAAGAGCTTTTGATTTATTTATCAGNCAAAGTGATGCCTCTGCTTTTTAATAGGCTGTCAGCTCTATGAGTCCTTGACAATTAGAATCAGTGGAAAATATATTCCGTAGCTCGGGAGCACAGACCAAAAGAAACAGGCAGTTTTACTTCCTTTTTATTGTGCCACCTGCTCTTGAAACCCAACCATCATGGCATGAGGAATTCCAAGCAGCCCCCTGGGGAGGAAATAAGGCTCTCAGCCCATAGTCTCAAGGGAGCTCTTGGATGACTGTCTCTTATACACATCTTATCAGTCCTACTACTTTCTATTTGATAATTCACTAATTTTTTCCTTTTGTTTTCATTGATTTATTCCTTTTGTTTTCTGTGGGTTCAACTGGTTGCTCTTTCAATATCTTGATTCGAGTTGTAATCAACTCTATTCAATTCTTTCTTAATTAGTAATATATGTGTTAAATATGTGGTTCTAAATTTTTTCATGGTATGGCATCATCAGAAAAATTATAAAATTTTTATAGCTCATATAGTACACTCCAGGCTCTTCACTATTCAACATCCTGCCAAGGTCTGGGGATGAAAAGAAATAAAATCTAAAGCATACCTAATATCCATTTGCTCCACACCAGTTGGGAAACCTATTAAGAAAACCAAATGGATCTTACATGCATCCATATACTCAGTAAACAAGCAATGAGAAAGTGCACTAGGAGCTCAGAATACAAAACAGATGAGAAAAGGTTTCTCATTAACATTTAAAATAATAAGAGTATGTATGTGCTCACCAATTTACAATTGTCAAGTGGCTTAGCTTCTAGTCCCAGAACTACACATACTGTTTGTGTGACCCATGTCTACACCTCGGTTTTTTAAATCTTCACTGAAATAGAGATGACAGAATAAATATAATATTTGAACATTAAAATGATGAATTCAAATTATCACTATTAACTTGCATTGAAAGGGCCTCTAATAATAGTATATATATTTCTATGCTGTCTTGTGCATGCTCAATAAATAAATAATAGAATACATTTCCTATCTTGATGGAACAAAAAATAAGCCAGCTGACTATTGTTGTTATATAGTCACAGATATAGATTGTCCTCAGTGAGTGAAAGAATCCTAAGTTATTACATTGAGAAAACTATTGCAACGAAAGAGGAGAATCGGGCTTCAATATTCTCCACTTGGAGATCTGATAGTCCTATAACAATTTTTACCAAGAAAATTGAGCAAACCTGGCTAAAATTATTCATATTGGAAAGGATAAAAAATCAAATAAAAAACTTCACAGAGATAAGAGAGGCCTTACACACCTAGCTGGTAAAACCATGAAGAGTTTTCTTGATGTGGATAGGATGGTCACACAGAAAGCACAACAGAGAGGATGATGTCTCCTACCTTCCAGAGCTTGCAGACATATGAACCCATCATGCGTGCAATTGCTTTTCATTCTCTGCTACTGAGTCATGAGGTGCAATTCACCATCAGCTTAGAAATCAAGTGAAATCTTTGTTTTGTGTATGACACTGGGGGTGGGTTTTAAAATTTGAGAAGAAAGATCTACCAGATAGAGAAAGAGTACTTATTTTAAATGTAGATGGGGATGAAAGAAAAATCTTCATGCTAGAAATGATCACGGACTAAGACTGCTGAGTATGCCTATTTGGAAATGAGGTACAGGAGATGATATAACTGCAAACTGGAGTAACATTGTAAAATGTCTATACCTTAAAAGCAATTTCATGATGTGTTAAATAAGAAAACTGGGAGCAGGTATACGTTGATTAGAATGATGCAGCAGGACTCCGCTTGTGGCCCAGTGACAAACTCCCCGTTCACAAGTCAAGGGGCCCAGGTTTGATCCCTGGTAAGGGAACTGGATCCCACATGCTGCAACTAAGACGTGGCTCAACCAAATAAACACATTAAAAAAAAAAAAAGATGTTGTAAAATGTGGGCAAAACTCCCACTGTTTATCACATATCATCTAAGTACTCAGAGAGTTGTTGGGTAGATAGATGAATTACATGTGGAACACTTGGGGCATATAATAAGTGCTGGGATCATGTTAGCCATTATTATTGTTGCTGTTGATCTTAAAATTTTCAGTGACATTTTGGGAATAGTTGTGATTATTCTTACAGCAGGACTATAATTTAAATAGCCCATAAAAGCAATAAAGAAATCTTTTTATGGATAAATTTAGGTTAAAAGGTAACCAGGATAATAGACAAACATATATGTATATTCTCTATCAATACATATTCAAAATATATTTTTAAAAATTTCAAATATGTTACAAAATGAAATAATCTTAAAAACAGACATTATCATTTTCTGTAGGGAATTTTTACAAATAACATCAGGGTCTTGTGAGCACTTTTTCCTTCCATCTCTCTTCATCTCTCTTGAGGACACTGAGACATTTTCATGAGTTAATAGTTTAGAGTCATTTTATGACTTTAAAAAAGTCTAGCATGAGCTGAGAAATCTTGAGGGGATTCATAAAACAAATGGCACATTAGAGAGAATACCGGATGGAGTTAAATTACTACTTTGACACGCTAGAATGTAATCTGTTATTTTGGCTGTGGGAGGAAGAGAGAAGGCAGACCAATTACATGAACTCTGAATTACAGCTGGACTCCAAAGTTACTTTAGAAAGACTTCTACAGTGATAGTATTATCTGAAAAGTATTAAGGAGATACACTAAGCACTAGAGATTTTAGTGAAAAACAATTTAGGCTCATAAAAATTGTGTTCAAGATGATCATTGGGTAGTTCCTATAAGATCTATGGACAGGAATGACCCAGGTGAACACTGCATGAAAGTCAGTAATTAAAATACATTTACAGGACTTCCTGGTGGTCTGATGGTTAAGACTTTGCCTTTCAATGCATAGGGTGGAGGTTTAATCCCTGGTTGGGGAGCTAAGATTCCACAGGCCTCGGGGCCAAAAAATCAAAGCACAACACAGAAGCAAAGTTGTAACAACTTCAATAAAGACTTTAAAAATGGACTACATCAAAAAAATCTTTAAAAGAAATAAATAAAAATATGCACATCGTTTTTCTAGCAAGATAGCCAGACAGCCTTCAGTTACTGTTCATCACAGAATCATGGTCTTCTGGTCCACACAGTGTAGGCCGTAGGTTTCCCCAAAGTGAAATCTAAGCTAAACAGCATGTGGATCCCACTCCAGAGGACTCTGCTGCCCTGTTTGTCCCTAGGACACTGTGAGCAAAGCGACATGTCGTAAGCCATCACCTAGGTGAGAAAGTTTTGCTATAGGTACTAAACCAGCCAGTCCCATGCTCTCCCTCTCCCTCTGTTAAGTAAGATTGTGTGTTACTCACTCAGTTGTGTCTGACCCTTTGCGACCGCATGGACCGCAGCCCGCCAGGCCCCTCTGACCATGGGATTCTCCAGGCAACAATACTGGAGTGGGTTGCCGTGCTCTCCTCTAGGGGATCTTCCCAATTCAGGGACTGATCCTGTGTCTTATGTCTCCTGCATTGGCAGACAGGTTCTTTACTACTAGCCCCACCTGGGAAGCCCCTAAGTAACATTAGATTTTATAGGTGATCTTCAGTGTGTGGTAGCTTAAAAACATGGCCTTAAAGTTATTTCACATTCTCTCAGTTGAGACATAGACTACATATCCCCTCACTTTGACTCTCAGCTCTGTGTGATTGTTGTTCAGTAGCTACGTTGTGCCCAACTCTTTGAGACCCCGTGGACTGCAGTATGCCAAGCTCCTCTGCCCTTTACTGTCTCCTGGAGTTTGCCCAGATTCATGTCCATTGAGTTGATGATGCTATCTAACCATCTCATCCTCTCCTGCCTTCTCCTTTTACCTTCAATTTTTCCCAGCTTCAGCTTCAGCATTGGTCCTTCCAATGAATATTCAGGGTTGCTTTCCTTTAGGATTGACTGGTCGGATCTCCTTGCTCCTCCAAGGGACTCTTAAGAGTCTTCTCGAGCATCACAGTCTGAAAGCATCAATTCTTCAGTGCTCAGCCTTCTTTATGGTCCAACTCTCACATCCATACATGACTATTGGAAAAAGCATAGCTCTAACTATACAGACCTTTGGTGACAAAGTGATGCCTCTGCTTTTTAATAGGCTGTCAGCTCTATGAGTCCTTGACAATTAGAATCAGTGGAAAATATATTCTGTAGCTCGGGAGCACAGACCAAAAGAAACAGGCAGTTTTACTTCCTTTTTCTTGTGCCACCTGCTCTTGAAACCCAGCCATCATGGCATGAGGAATTCCAAGCAGCCCCCTGGGGAGGAAATAAGGCTCTCAGCCCATAGTCTCAAGGGAGCTCTTGGATGACAGTAACACGTGCTTACCATGTAAACCATTACTTCCTGGGTGGATCCTCCAGCTTACAGATGAGTTGCCCCAACTGATGCTGTGTGGAGCAGCAACGAGCTGTCCCTGACAAGTTCTGCCTTACTTGTGATTCATAAGCACAATAAATCATTGCTCTCCTTTGATGTCATAAGTTTGGGCATCATTTGTTAAACCACAAAACAAAAATGAAATGAGTTCTTACGTGTGAAAGCTTTAATTTAACTCCATCTCAAAAATCTTACCAAACGTTCCTATTCATCTATATATTCCACTGCATCTTCTCCCAAACAAACCAGATTTTCTCTCCAAAATCCTTAATTCAGCTAATGATAACAACTGGTCTGCCTTTGTACTTTGCTCTAAACTTCACTTTTTTTCTCCCTCTTTCACTCCTGCCCAATGGCTAGTCCATAATCAAATACAATACCCTTCCCCCGAAAATATTCCTGCCTTCAGTGTCTTCCTTCTCATAACTATTTTAATCACCCAAGTCATATGCCCTGCATTTGAACTAGCACTGTGAGATACAAGCGTTATCAGTTGTATTCCTGTGTCCCTTTAAAATTCCTCATGTAGCCTGCTTAACAGTCACCTTCAAAAGCATTGCTGAAAATTATACAAAGATTCCCATGAACTCTAAACCTGTTAATCTGATCTTCCATAATCTCCCTCTAATCCATTTTCCCACCATATTTCAGCCAGCTCTTGTATACTTTCCCCCAAATTTCCATTGTCTTGCTCCATCATGGAGTTTACACTGCTCCTGATATCTGTCTGACAATCAGTCCTCTTTTTCATCCTTCTCCAGATGTTTGCCTCTGCATTCTTTAAGACTTTTTTTTCATGTGGACCATTTTTAGACTCTTTACTGAATTTGTTACAATATTGCTTCAGTTGTTTATGTTCTGTGTTTTGGGCCATGAGGCATGCGGGACCTTAGGTCCTTGACCAGGGATCAAACTGGCACCTCCTGCATTGGAAGGCGAAGTCTTAACCACCAGACCACCAGGGAAGACCCTATAATCATTCTTTAACTGAGCACAAGATCTTTCTAATTTTAAATGAGCATTTCTCTTTTCCTCCTTTTGCCCCTCACATTAGAAAAATAAACTGCATTTCCTGATCAATTTGACATTTAATTTACTTATTTTGGTGTAAACTTCATCTAAAAGGTTGTAATATGTTATACACATGTGATATATAAATATATACATATATATCCTAATATATTATTTCTATTTTGGGTAATCAAGTTTCTGATTAAAATGCATATCACTGGCTTATATCATTTTCATTTTTGCAGTTACAATTAGAAACAATCCTGGTCTGGATAGCCAGTCTTTTGACTTATTATTATTATTGTTTTCTCTCTCACTGGTTACATGACCTCAAATTAATTTTCTTCCATGATCTTTAGTTTGCTTCAATCTAAAATCAAATTGTTGTATTAGATGTCTTCAGACTTTTTTTCACAATCTGAAATCAGTAATATAAAAATTGAAGCTAATTTTCAAATTAAAATTTAGATAGTATTCTCTCTTTAGAAATGTGTTCTGGTTTATAAGATGATTCAGAAAGAATTTCCTTTACTTGCAAACCTTCCCAATATGTTCAAATCACTATTTGTTTTAACAACAACAAAAATGTGATCACTTTTCAAAAACCTATCTATAGAGAGCTCTGCCTAATATTGAGCTTCCCTGGTGGCTCAGCAATAAAATATTCACCTGTGATGCAGGAAATGTGAGCTCTATCCCTGGGTTGGGAAGATTCCCTGGAGGAGGAAATAGCAACCCACTCCAATATTCTTGCCTGAGAATTCCCATGGGCAGAGGAGTCGAGCAGGCTACAGTTTATGGGGTTGGCAGAGTAGGACATGACTTAGTGACTAAACCACAGCCACCACCACTACCTGCCTATTATTGGAAATATGAAATAATCTTGACCAGACACGTGAAATAAGAATAGCCACTAAAACCACACAGATATTCAGATCTGAGCCATACATTTATATGCAGTGTAGCCTCCCTGATTCTCAATCCTAGAATATGGATATTTATCTGTTCTATTTCTTAACTATCTCAAATCACTTGTGTACAAATAGTAAAGAGACCTACATAGTCAAAACCACCAGAAAGTGTACTTAAATGCTGATCATTTGATTCTACATCCATTGAATTATTTCTCTGAGTTCAGCAATTAAAAAGGAAAAAAAAATTATATTTCAAAACCATCAATAGAGACAATAAGTAGGCATAAATAAATGATTGCAAGCAAGGCCATAATACTATACTGCATTAGTTGTGATACAATTGGCCATGGTAAGTAATCAATACATTCCAAAATCTAAGTGTCTGACAAGCTTGAAAAAGGAAAAGAGAAATTTTTTTTCTGGTCACACACAGAAATGGTTGTGGATGGCTCAGCAGGGTTGTGTCTCCAACAGTGATTTAGGGACCCAGACGTCCCCCATTCTGTGGTGCTGTTATCTCTACCCAAGGCTTACAAGGTATCACAGGCAGGGAAGTTGAGCATGGAGAAGCAAAATAGTGGCTTTTAAATGCAGTGGCAGCAAGTGAAACACACATGATTTCCAGTACATGTCATTGGCTAGAACTAATTACAGAGCCTCACCTAATTTCAAAGGGTCTCAAAAGTGGAACCTTCCTCTGAGATCATGACTAATAGGAAACTGGATATAGGCAAGCACTAATTGCTTGCTTGCTAAGTCACTTCAGTCGTGTCCGACTCTGTGCGACCCCAGAGACGGCAGCCCACCAGGCTCCCCCATCCCTGGGATTCTCCAGGCAAGAACCCTGGGGTGGGTTGCCATTTCCTTCTCCAATGCATGAAAGTGAAAAGGGAAAGCGAAGTTACTCAGTCATGTCCCACTCTTCGTGACCCCATGGACTGCAGCCTACCAGCTCCTCCGTCCATGGGATTTTCCAGGCAAGAGTGCTGGAGTTGGGTGCCATTGCCTTCTCCGAAAGATCTGGACTGGAAATGGTAAGACTATTTAACCTGAAGGAAGTCTAGGGTTTTAGGACAAACATATCCACTTAGGATCTCTATATAAATTATTAATTATGTCTCAGGTTACACACTAGCTACAGATTTAATTTTTAAAATGCCAGAGGTTTTCTACTCAAAACATACACTATGTTATCAAGGTTCACAGAAAGAAATATTTTCAGGGCTTATTGCTAGATATTTAAGAGCTATTAAATTTGCACATATAAACTTCATCTTAATTGCTCTGGATTCAGATGTTCTCTTGTTCAACTGTCTTTCAGGTCATTGTCATTGAATGAATTTTTTTTTTAAGAAATTTAAAAATGCAGAGCTTCCCCACATATTAAAAAAGTGTAAGAAGATTCATTAACAGATGAAATCATGTTTTTTCTGATGAATGTAGTCATGTTTCCAAAGGTGGAAAATATTAAAGATAATTAAGAAAATCAGGGTAGAAAACAATGCCAGTCAGTCTACAAACAGGAATCTTTATAACAGGGGTCAGTAAAGTTTTTCTGCAACAAACAATAAATGTATTAAGCCATGTGATCTTTATTATATTTACTTAATCTGGATCTTTATTATATTTACTTAATCTGGATCTTATAGCATGAAAACAATCCTAAATAATGTGTAAGTAAATGAGTGGCTATGTTCTAATAAAACATTATTAACAAAAAATGATACAGCCAGACTGGATTTGCAGGTGATAATTTGCTAAGCCCTGAACCACAATCCTGAAATGATGCTAGATATTCTGCTTCTAATCATTTAAAAATTTTGCTCTAGGCAAAAAAATAGGAAATTAAATCAATCAGAAGCAGAAAACACACATTTGTTGTTATCTGCAATATCTGGCCATACTAACTTTCAAAATTAATCGAGATCAAATGCATTCTTATGTACTTTTTGTTTCGATTTGCATTGTGTAAAGTAGTCCAGTGATAACTGGGTAACAAAAAAACTTTATTACTTTACATTCAAACATAGATTTCCATCATACACAGCATGCTCTAATAAGAAATGGGCAAATTTTTAGTACATTGAATAAAAATGGCTTTTAATCAGCTTAAAAATGTAAAATAGATTTTCTCAAGGGTGTTTNGATCTTTATTATATTTACTTAATCTGGATCTTATAGCATGAAAACAATCCTAAATAATGTGTAAGTAAATGAGTGGCTATGTTCTAATAAAACATTATTAACAAAAAATGATACAGCCAGACTGGATTTGCAGGTAATAATTTGCTAAGCCCTGAACCACAATCCTGAAATGATGCTAGATATTCTGCTTCTAATCATTTAAAAATTTTGCTCTAGGCAAAAAAATAGGAAATTAAATCAATCAGAAGCAGAAAACACACATTTGTTGTTATCTGCAATATCTGGCCATACTAACTTTCAAAATTAATCGAGATCAAATGCATTCTTATGTACTTTTTGTTTCGATTTGCATTGTGTAAAGTAGTCCAGTGATAACTGGGTAACAAAAAAACTTTATTACTTTACATTCAAACATAGATTTCCATCATACAAAGCATGCTCTAATAAGAAATGGGCAAATTTTTAGTATATTGAATAAAAATGGCTTTTAATCAGCTTAAAAATGTAAAATAGATTTTCTCAAGGGTGTTTGGGCTGAGTGACAAGTCCTATTTTATTAAACCTCATTCGATTATTGCTTCTCAATAAAACAGGTATAAGAGAAGGCTGACGATAAGGAAAAAAGGTACATCACAAGAATGAGGTACATCACATATGCAATAAAGTACTCATGAAAAGTGAAGAATAAGGGGAATGCATTCAACTTTACACAAATATCAGTGGAAACAGCTTGCTTCCCACCCCTCAAAATATTTTTGCTTGGTGCTTTATCATTTTTCTCATTCCTAAAGTGTCAGGAAATTGTTATATAGTAGTTTTAAAACTGTAAGTAACTTAGTAATATATAAATGCTCTCATCAAGTAATGTTATTATCCATTGTTCTAGAAATACAACTGCAATCACAGATATATGCTCTCTATACAAGTATCGGATATAATTTTAGGGGTGTACATTGTATGAGTTTTCATCCAGATTGATAGTGCTAAGATAGCCGTGCTCATGAATTTTCATGTCATCACTCAATTTATCTAGTACAATAACAGTTATATCACTTCTAAAATTATATTCCTTCAAATTACAACTCTGCAACAATTCACTGAAACTATTTCACTTATAAGCATAAGTGTATTATTTGTTCCATAGATGTTGGGCACTGATTACTTTATAAAGCAAATATTATCTTCATTCTAATCTCATTAATTTATAAATCAATCATAGCTCAATGGAAAGCCCAGAAGAGAGAGTCAGAAGATGAGGCTTTAAGCCCTGGGTCTGATATTTATTAGCTGTGTGATGTTAATCAGGTTATAGCTTCTCTGGTTTCTGTTTTATCATCTGTAAAATAGAGGAAGGGACATGTGCTCTAGCTACTTTTCATTACTTGCAAGGATTTTATAAGATATATACTTGTAAACAAGTTATCTTATGTACTACAAAATTATGTACAAATATGAATTACTGTTATCAGTTTACTAATATCCCTTTTGGATAAGAAAAACCATTTACCAAATTAACCACTCAGTAAATAAATGACTGCCTTATCACATTCATAAGCAATAACACGTAACCAGTCTGCTGCGCTTGAAGGCCAAGATCTCCACATGTCAGAACAAATATTGGGTTGGCCAAAAACTTCATTCATGTTTTCTGGTTATACCATATAGATAAATCCAAATGAACTTTTTGGTCAATGCAATATATATTCTGTATATTAAACAAATACAAAATTCAATTATTACCTAAGTATACCTTAGGTAGTAATCAACATAATAAATGTGAATTTTATCCTTGGAGCAATATGTTTATACTAATATGCATATAGCTAATTGAAATGATTAAATCTATGTCAAATTATCATGAAAGATAAGAATTTCCTTATAGTTTGTCAGATATTCATGGAGCAGTTTGATATTCAGGGCATTAAAAAAAAATCTTCAAATCTCATTGTAGTATCAGTTCTGTTCAGTTGCTCAGTCGTGTCCGCTTTGCGACCCCATGAATCGCAGCACGCCAGGCCTCCCTGTCCATCACCAACTCCCAGAGTTCACTCAGACTCATGTCCATCCAGTCAGTGGTGCCATCAGCCATCTCATCCTCTGTCGTTCCCTTCTCCTCCTGCCCCCAATCCCTCTCAGCATCAAAGTCTTTTCCAATGAGTCAACTCTTCACGTGAGGTGGCCAAAGTACTGGAGTTTCAGCTTTAGCATCATTCCTTCCAAAGAAATCCCAGGGTTGATCTCCTTCAGAATGGACTGGTTGGATCTCCTTGCAGTCCAAGGGACTCTCATTGTACTATAGGTTTTATAAATCACAAACCAAGTCTTTATTTATAGAATTCAACACCTAAATCCCAAAAGCACTTAAGGTTTGATATTCGATCAACATAGTAGATCTTTTCTAATGATTTCCCATAGTTCTGAAGAGGGCAGAGAAAGTGGTGAAAAGTCTCCAGGAGAATATTTTTATGTTTTTATATACCAAGAAGTTGTGGGGCTTTAAGCCCATCCTCAGTTTTAGTTGGATTCTTTGAGTTCTCTGCATGTGCTTTTAGAGAGCAAAGAAATAAAGGCTAGATAAAGGGGTACCAGACAAACTAGGATCCCCAGTATCAGCCTCCACTGCTGAGAAGACACACACCCCTGTCCACTCATTTCTTTTCTCAATCTCTCTAGGGAGCCAGTTTAGGTAAACCTCTCTGCCTACTCCTATGTGTGAAAGATACAAAGACATCATAGACAAGCCATTTGAGTGGGAGATTTAAGGAGAGTCTCTTCCCCCTAATGTAGTTAATAGGTTGATCAATAGTAAGGTTGAGAATCACTCTAATGGGAATAAAAAAATCTCTATTCTGTCCAATCTGTGATATATTAGAAAAAAATTTTAAAGGCACCCTAGGAAACCAAGCTTCCCATGTTATGAACAGGTTATTATCCCCATGCGACAGCCCTGCAGATCATCTCCAAATAGTTAGAAATATATGCCTTTAAGTAATAAGGGGTCTGCAGCTATGATACTGGCTTTTTAAAGGGGTATAGATATGTTCCAGGTGAAATCCTGTACATTATACAGAGAAAAGTCTCTGAGATTTTACTCTTAATGTGGGTTTTCTAAATTACAAAGTGGACATTTTCTCCCAATTCACAACTATTTGAGTAATAGCACTCTGTTGGAAAATCACACTAGGCAATGAATTATGATTCGATTTTTTCAGAAGTACATCTTCTTATTAGGCATTAATCCTTTCTCTCTTTTAAGGACATAATGAAACATTTGTTAACACTCAAAATAGAGCATGGCTGATAGAAATAGCAATGACCTATGCAAATATTTATATGGTAGCAAACAGCTGAAAATAGCAAATAATTCCTATTAAAAATATCTTATTTTTTCTATGATAAAATGTCCATGCATGATAAAATTGGGTCAGAGTATTTTTAGGTTAGATGACAGCTCAATTCTCCTCTCAACTTGCTCTGTTTTTAGTGACATGACTCCTTAAGCATTTTTGTGAGGTGCATTGTATCCTGCACAGAAATTTCTTCTTTTCTTATCCTTCATTTTAGTTTCTTCACTAACCTATCAATGTCATGCGTTACTATTCTGGCCCTGGGTATGTGCTTAGCCTTGTCGAAATCTTTGCAACCCCATGGACTGTAGCTCGCCAGGCTCCTCTGTCCAAGGAATTCTCCAGGCAAGAATAATGGAGTGGGTTGCCATTTCCTGCTCCAGGGGATGTTGCTAACCCATGGATTGAACCCACATCTCTTGTGTCTCCGGCACTAGCAGGCAGATTCCCTACCACTGTGTAATCTGGGAGCCGAATTCTGGCCTTAACACCTCTCAGTTCTGCTTTTATATTTTCCAACAATGCTCCACTGATACTAACAAAAAGTTATGAAATATAAAATGAGATCTTGTGGATTTAAAAATTACTATGGTTTTGTTATAGGAGATCACATTTGAAAAAAAAAATTGTAAATTGTGAGAAAATCAGATATAATATAATTGTGCTTTCTTTCATGAGACTCTTTAGATATTTTCTATCAAAATCTTGTATGTATTGGGGCACTTTACTGGTGGCCCAGTGGTTAAGAGTCCATGTTTCCAGTTTAGGGGGCATGGGTTCGATCCCTGGTCAAGAAACTAAGATCCCATATGGTTAAAAAAAAATCTTATATGTATAATTTTTAACCCCAACACTATCAAGTATATCTCAGTTCAAGGCTGTTTTCCCCCCAGTATTCCAACTAGATCTGTTGATTAGTTTAAGTGGTTAACAGCTACAGTTCCCAAGGACTTTCCTTTTAAAGTGGTACTAACTTTCAGATTAAATACAGAAAAGAAAGCTTATCTTTCCTTTTCAATTTACCAGATGTTACAGTCACCACAGTGATAATGTTAGCAATCTGGTATTAAGGTTTAGAAATCTCTTCTTGTGATGTAATAGATAGGGACTTCTATAAAGACTTCATTATACCTCCTGAGAAAGTAAATTGACATGCTAGGCTCATCACCCATGCTTTTGGTCTACCTCACAAAACCGTTATCTCTTTCATTTCAACTAGATAGCAACAAAATGTTCAAAGAAGAGTTTTGTTGATTTTCCCAATTCTCTCAAACTTTGCAATATTAAATCACTGTCCTATTTGCATATGAATACCTTATAACAGTATTTCTTTTTAAAGATACTGGGGTAGCAATCAGCCCTGGGAATTAATCCAAATAACAGCCTCTGAAGATGGCCTTCTTTGGTATCTAATCAAAAGCATCAATGCCATGACAGAGCCCTGCTGGGAATCCTGTCAGATTTCATTTATCTGAACACACTGGATAAGTGAGCCAATGGATAAGTGGTTTCAAATAACCAGTTTCTCCGATTTTTCACTGGGTTGCTGCAATGATTTTGTAATGAGACTATAAACTGGTTAGCAAGTATTTATGCTGAATGCATGATGGACTTTCATTTTACCCTTATTTGGTTACTTTGAGCCATCTTCCCAAAGCACTGTTTGAAGTTATATTTCATAGCTTTACAAACCAGTATTGTTCAAAAAAAGATCTCCATTCACCCCAATCACACTTACCAAAACCACTCACTCTCCCTCTCAGATCTTTTCAGTTTCTTCTAATAAGCTACGACAAATGACATTTCTTTTAGACACAAATGCTGCATTGGCTCTAGGAACAGAACCTTTAACACATTCCAGAAAACTTATCATTTGAGCCTCAAAGGTTACAAAATGGGGCTAATAAATTATTCTTCCCGGTACCAAGAAGATGCTCTGAGCAGTCACTAAGCATGCACAAGGCAACAGCTCTGGGCAAAAAGCTCCACCCCTAAGATAACTGCATTAATCTAGGCTTGAGAGTACAACACAAGTCCATGAACCAACCAATGAATGAATCTATACATATATAATAATGTGGGAATTTATGATACAGGAAATAAACACATAAAAGTTTCACAAAGACATCATGCTGGAGTAATTTAGAAAACTTCACTCTAACCTGAAGTAGGGCTTTGGGCCCTAAATAATAGATAGGTTGGCAGGATTAATGAATGGTAATCACTTCAAGCAAGAAAACAAAATCCAATAAGCAAAGTTTCAAAACTGGTGCTACTGTGGTGTCCTAAATGGGAGGGAAATCCCAAGTGTACATGTACGGCTGATTCATTTTGCTAACAGTAGAAGCTAACACAGGGCTTCCCTGGCACCTCCTTTGCCAAAGAATCCTCCTTCAATGCAGGAGACCCCAGTTCAATTCCAGGGTCGGGAAGATCCCCTGGAGAAGGGATAGACTACCTGCATTAGTATTCTTGGGCTTCCGTGGTGGCTCAGACGGTAAAGAATCCATCTGCAGTGCAGGAGACCTGGATTTAATCCCTGCATTGGGAAGATCCCCTGAAGGAGGGCATGGCAGCCACTCCAGAATTCTTGCCTGGAGAATGTCCATGGACAAAGGAGCCTGGCGGGCTACAGTCCATGGGGTCACAAAGAATCGGATACAACTAAGTGGCTAAGCACAGTACAGAAGCTAACACAACATTGCAAAGCAATTATACTGCAATAAAAATTAATAAAAACCGATGAGACTAGTGTGTGGGAAGAAGAAAATATATCCTAGAGAAATAAAAACAAAAACTTCTGATCTGAAAAGAGGCTTTCTTTCAAACAGCTATAGAAAATAAATGTCAATTGGATATGTAAGAATTTTACAGAACCTGCTGAACCAGTTAGAGTTGTAGAAAGTGGCAGAGATATTGATGTGCAGGCATAGCATATAAATTTAACACAAAAATCTGAAAATTTTTATATAAAAATAGTGACTAATTTACTAACCTCTCTGGCACTGTTTTTTATTTATTTATTGAACTTGGAGTTTGAATAAAATAACTCCAAATTCCCTCCCAGCTCTAACATTTTACGGGCACATTCAACCTAAAAATTCTGCAATATAGAGAGATAATCTGCAATGGGTATGAAAAAATTTCATGCCTTCCAAGTGAAGAACTTGGAAAAGTCTTAATAAGAATTGTGGCACAATGAATAGAATCTTACAGTGTCAGAGAAATTTAAAGTGAAATGGAAAATAGCAACATTCAAGACTTAGAAACTTTGATAAGCTTTTTTTTCAATTTCCCTCCATTCTAGAAAATCACCTTCCAGTCATACATATTAGAAAATGGATTCAAATACCTTATTTCCTGGGAGCTGAAATATTTTGCTTTTTGTAGGCTATCTTTAGGATAGGATATCTTTCTGGATAGGAAAGTCATGAACACAAAATGATAAACACAAGTAATTAAGAATTGAAGATACATTTATCTTGATGTCTCATTGTATGGACCAAGAAGGCAGAAAGCAAGAAGTAATGGGAGTAACAGTAACTGAGAGCCTAACATATGTCTGTCTCTGTCTTAGGTGTTTCATTTATATCATTTCATTTAACAGTCGAGGCTGACTATAAATGTTTTCCAGATTTCCTGCCTTGACTCTTTACGCCACTAAAAATCAAATTCCTACAAATAAGCTCAGTTATAAATATCAGTCCGTAACAGTTCTTGTTTGTTAAAATTTACCTGTAAAGGTTTCACAGGACTCAGGTTTTCTGGAAAAACCAATTTTGTCCACTGAAGGACAAATGCACAGATGTAACGTTCTGTTCATAAACTTATTCCATGTAAAGCATAAAAATGAATAGACCTCAATTAAAACAGTGTCAGAAGACCAAAGAGGGAAGTTCTTATACCCTGCAGCAATAGCAAAGGCCTAGAGGAAGAAGAAAGACTTCTTCCTCTTGCCTGGGAAAAGCTTAATCAACAGTGACTGTCATGACTTAGCCAATGAAAAGCCACTCTACAGTGAACTTCTAATTCCTCCAGGTGACTCTTTCCTATAGCCCTCCCAACTTCCTTTTCCCATCTTTATGAAAGTGCTCCTCTCCTTGTTCTGTGGGCCTCGCACAGTAGCTCTCAGGGGTGCAGACTCTGAATTGCAGTTCCTTGCTGATCCCAAATAAGACCATTTTTTACTGGAGAAATAACTGACAGTCTATTTGTTTAAGGTTAACAAAAGGGTTCTTATTATTTTTTGGAAGCTTGGAGCTTTCGATGCCAGTAGTACTGAGTCAATATCTCTAACTACATTGTAAGTAAACTGACCCAAAAGCATTTCCCTAAAAACCGACTTGCAGATATTTGTCACCCAACAGCACTCCAATACTGCTCTGTAAATAGAAAATCCCATTTTGTGAAGCTTTCATGCTCTTCTGCTGATATAAAGGGCTCACAGCCGTGACACTGCTGTCATTTTTCACACCACCTTTTCACTTCAAGGTATGTTCTAACTTTATGTAGCATCCTAAGTTTTTTTTCCAAGAACATTTCTCAAAATAAAACCATCTAATTCTAACACTGTTTAGCTCTCTTTCCTTGGCAAATACATAAAGACCTACGCATTTTATAAAGATTCATGTCTTTCATTCCTGTTTATCATATACAGGTCTTCTCTCTCCAACAAGATTATTAGTTTCTTTTTTTCAAATCTTTTGCATTGGATTTTATGTCAAACATTTTGCTGGGAAAACATGATACTCAGTCATTTTTGGCTTAATGGTAAAACAGGATCGTGGAATTTTAGACCAGATGGGATAGAGAATATATGTAGTCCAGACACCCTCATTTTATAACTGATGAAATGGGGATAGGCTCAGAGAAGTTAAGATAATTTGATCAAGGCTTGCCAACTAGTTGATGACAAGAACTTTGGTGACTCACCTATTTCATGCCTTTCATATTTCTTAGTTTATCCTTTTAATAAATATTTTTGAAGTACATTCCAAACAATAAGAATGATGTGGGGAAAAACGGTGAACAAAGCACCCAAACTTATAGTTTCTGCTTCATGTGTAGAAACAGAGAATACATTGTAAATGCAAGTGATGAATATAGCATTATCATAAGGACACTAGAGCAACATTTATCCTAGTCTCATAGGGTAAATGAGGCTTTCTGGAGTAAAACATATATCATGTGAGAGTAGAAGAAGGAGTTAACACAATGAAGACTGGGCTACAGAAGTCAATCTGCAAACTGGGAGCAGGGAAGAAAGAGACTAGACAGGTAGGTGAAGATGAATCATGAGTGGCCTCACCACTGAGTTTATAATTTCTATTTTGAATCTATTACTAGATTTAAAGTAGGAAGGAGACTCCATCAAATTGGTCTTTTAGAATGGGAATGAATGGGGTGTAGGAGGCTGAGTTATAAGACCAGAAAACCAGTTAGAAGACCATTGTAATAATCCATGTTACCACGACAGCCTTTATTGCAATTAGAAAAGGAGTGAATTCTGCTTTAATATTGTGCTCTAATATTTTGAAAGTAGGCTTTTGATGTCGCATCCATATTACCAGAATGATAAAAAAGAGAATTTGATAATCTTTGAGAAGTAAATAAACTTTGGCAAGGAAAAATTTCATATTGTGGGAAGTAAGATTATGAAGCTTAATTACTGAATTGGTTAATTGCAACCCAGTGATGGGGGCAGAACTCCTTGAGTTTTAAAGACATCTGTCCGTTACTATGTAGATGGTGTTCTCAATGCCACTGCAGCTTGTCTAACCATGGATAGATGTAACTTAATTCAAAATAGAAAAGGATTTTAAAATAAGCATTCTCCAAGTCCCAAATACTGGAAGAGGCTATTTACTTGAAGAGTTCCTCTTCAATTACAAAAGCAAGTGCCAAAATACCAGCCAAGCTCTTGACTGCTCTGCCAGTTCCAACTAGTTCTGTGGTTGTGCAGTTGCTCCTCTGCCAACTTCATTTTTTTAAACTATTATGAGGTCTAAGCACTGGGAATGCCAAAAGGGAAAAATAAGATCAAGCAACGTGATTACATTTTGGCTAAGATGCATCTATTACCTAGGCAAGAGGATAAAATTACAGTCTTTTATTTTNAAGTCCCAAATACTGGAAGAGGCTATTTACTTGAAGAGTTCCTCTTCAATTACAAAAGCAAGTGCCAAAATACCAGCCAAGCTCTTGACTGCTCTGCCAGTTCCAACTAGTTCTGTGGTTGTGCAGTTGCTCCTCTGCCAACTTCATTTTTTTAAACTATTATGAGGTCTAAGCACTGGGAATGCCAAAAGGGAAAAATAAGATCAAGCAACGTGATTACATTTTGGCTAAGATGCATCTATTACCTAGGTAAGAGGATAAAATTACAGTCTTTTATTTTTTAAAAAAGGACATGGTTTACAAGAAGAAATTCATGAATTTTCCTTTAAATAGAATCTAGTACAAAATGGTATTTCATGCTACCCCATATTACAGTGATGAATGCTGGAAATGAGGTCTAAAAATAAGAGGAGGGATTGAAATAATATACATAGCAATAGTTGCTTTCAGAAATACATTCAAACTTGGTATTTTATGTAAAATATGAAAAATGATTACAATGTTAAACTAACCAGAATCAGCTCAGATNTAAATAGAATCTAGTACAAAATGGTATTTCATGCTACCCCATATTACAGTGATGAATGCTGGAAATGAGGTCTAAAAATAAGAGGAGGGATTGAAATAATATACATAGCAATAGTTGCTTTCAGAAATACATTCAAATTTGGTATTTTATGTAAAATATGAAAAATGATTACAATGTTAAACTAACCAGAATCAGCTCAGATTTATATTCTTTCTGTGGATGTTGACCCTTTACTCTTTATACCAAATAGGAAAGGTGTCTGCATATAATTGCTACTGTTTTTTCCCCTTTGATTCTAAGATTCTCAAACAACTGGTTCCTCTTTGTCTTTCAGCATTCATCTGTTCTTATCTACATGGGATCACGGCCCCTCTGACCTGGGCTCCTGGGTCCAAACACAGGGAACATGTTCCGGCCACCTTTCTGTTGCTCCTGTTGCTATTCAGCTGGGCAGAAAGGTGCTGACGATCTGGAAACGTCTAAGTAATCATCAAAGACCTAAATTTAAAAATTATCTCCTTTGGGCAAACTTCCCTTAACTCTCCAAGATAATTAACTATTCTCTTCTTTAGGCTTTCATCAACTTTCCCACTAAGCTCTTGACATAAGTTTCAAAAATAGATGAATGCAAAATGCTGCTGTCACTTTGCTACTTTTTTGTATTCTCTGATACATTCTTATAGGATCTCAATGAAATAGATGATAAATAGATAGAAAATAGAGATATAGATACATACATATATAAATAATATTGATATGTATACATATCAATATGCCAGCAAATTTGGAAAACTCAGCAGTAGCCACAGGACGGGAAAAGGTCAGTTTTCATTCCAATCTCAAAGAAAGGCAGGGCCAAGGAATGCTCAAACTACCGCACAATTGCACTCATCTCACACGCTAGTAAAGTAATGCTCAAAATCCTCCAAGCTAGACTTCAGCAATATGTGAACCGTGAAATTCCTGATGTTCAAGCTGGTTTTAGAAAAGGCAGAGGAACCAGAGATCAAATTGCCAACATCCACTGGATCATGGAAACGGCAAGAGAGTTCCAGAAAAGCATCTATTTCTGCTTTCTTGACTATGCCAAAGCCTTTGACTGTGTGGATCACAATAAACTGTGGAAAATTCTGAGAGAGATGGGAATACCAGACCACCTGACCTGCCTCTTGAGAAATCTGTATGCAGGTCAGGAAGCAACAGTTAGAACTGG
>SJYS01006048.1:309557-358467 GCA_006410695.1 Philantomba maxwellii
GTATTTCCCAGGCAAGCATACAGGAGATGGTAGCCATTCCCTTCTCCAGGGGATCTTCCCAACCCAGGGATCGAACTCACGTCTCCTGCATGGCAGGCAGATTCTTTACCACTGAGCCACCAGGGAAGTCCATTTGCTTTTCTTATTACTCCTTATAAAAGAGAGCCCCTTATGGATCTATGGTTGGTTCCATTCCTCTTTCTGGCAATAGTCCTTCAGAATAAACTCTCCTTAGTTAACTCTGATTGTTTTTACCCAACATGAGACAGTAAGGTTTCTGCCTATGTAACTCAATTGACTGGACTTCTTCATCTTTCCTGGGTTAACTTTTATCTCTCTCTCTCAGTAACTCTCACAACCATACTCAAACATGACCCCCTAGACCCTTCCAACTTCTCTCAAAAGTTACAGAATCTTTGCACCTCAAGTCATTACACTGGTGTTCTTATTTTAAAATTCATTCAGGTCATAAAGCCTTTTAGTAGTCAAAAATTTAAAGGCAACCTCCAATTTTTTTTTTTTACTTACTATTCTTCTGAAATTGCTACCAAATCTTCTCACCTCTCATGTCCAGAATGGAAATCTTCAAATATTTTACTGAATTTTTCAGATACTCACAAGAGAAGAAACAGTAATCATTTTTAAAGTGTTGATTGTTACTTGAGAAAGGTGTTTGATTACAAGCCATGTGTAGACAGCATCATTTAATATGTGAATGTGGGTGTGTGCATGCTCGGTCACTCAGTCGTGTCCAACTCTTTGCCAACCTACGGACTATACCCATTTAATGTGAAGCTGTAAAAGCTAGTTCAGGTCACAATATTCAATGTAGGTAAATTCAGAGATGTGTTTTTCAAAAATCACAGTTCTTCCTTCAACTTCCTTATAAAAACACCTTGATTAAGCATCACTCCCTTTGCAAAAAGCTGCTATGCTTCATTCAAGTGGCGTGGGAAAGAACAGGGGAAGAAGGGTAGTGGTACTGTGATCCTCAGTGTCCACGGACAGCCACACGGGGGCGTGTTTTATAAAGTCACATAAACACACTCCCACATATGCATATATACATATACATGCACATATATTTAGCAATCTCGGTATTTTTAAAATGACTCTAGAGATGCATCCTGTATGACTAAGTAGCTTAAAAAACATGAGTTCTTTCCTGATCATTAAGAGACATCATATTTTGGACAATTTGGGTGTGATCTGAACCGGTATTTGGGGCTTTTCTTTACCAGGAGGCTGTGACAATTCCCACAGGAATGTATTGGATCTACCTCAATGCTGTGTTTTTTGCTTTAAAGGCCCATACAGAGCCGAGGCAAGAAGCCTGCACAGCTTGGCTGTGGTGTGGTGGCCAGTGGGCCCACAGTGGTTCATCAGCCACGAGGGCTATAGTGTTCAGTAAGCCGCTTGGCTGGAAGGACCTCTGGGGATACAAATCTATACCCTCAGCACCTGGCACAAAGCTCCACTAACTCACACTGCCCACACTCAGGTCCAGGACACTCATGCACTAAGGAAAAACAAAAACAAAAACCAGCAAATGGGGAAAATTGATAGACACAATTACTGAGAGTGCTATGATTTTGTAGCAAATACAAAAAGGAAATATTCTGAATCAACAGGAAATAAAGACAACAATAAGCTAAACTCTAGTGAACTAAACAGCTTTTAAAAATGTATCCTCATCTCAGCTGGCTGACATTCACCTTTGGAAAGCAATATTTACCTTCCATTTAATTACATTACTGATTAAGTTACTTCAATCCCTATCAATGTCTGCTACTTTCAGAATAAATGATATAATGGAGTGATGACAACTCTGATGAAAATAAATATTTTCCACTGCTATGAAATACTGTACAGAATTGTAAGCACTATAAGCAGTGATTATATTTCAAAATTATGCATACTGCCTGAGATTACATTTCTTATATTTTCTGAATATTCATCACCTGAGTCTACAGAAGAGATCTAAATGACACAATTATTACTAAATCCATCAACTGGAAGACACTATGTTATTACTTAATATTTCTGAACACATTCTATCTATTTTACAATCATTCATGGAACACTGACTGAGTGCCAAGTGTTGTGCTAGAAATGGGGTTTATGGAGATGGATGAACCCAGAAACTTTGCAGTCTCACCACGAAGCCACCAATTCTTTCTCAAAATGTGATCAGTAAGCCAGCTTCAGATGTTTCAGGATTTACATCCAAATATTTGAAAATTTGTTAATAATAAATAACAGTGATGCATTATTACTTAATGATGTAGAATAAATAATGTTGCCTCTGGAAGTTCCAAATATATTCTGTGTGTGCATCCAGATAACATTTTCATATGTTGAGATAAAGAGAAATCAGAAATCTTCTAGGTCTTTTATACATTTTAACCAAAGGAAACCCTGATTTCTGTGGGACTGTATTTATTTGAGTATTGCATGCTCTTTTAATTTATACAGACTAGCTGAACAATCACTTTATTTAACTGAATGCAAAAAAATGTTTTCTTTATCAATGAACAGTTTCTTCCTTGTTAAAGCAGTTACTAAGGCTTTCAATTGGAACTAGCTGTATTCGTCATATACATCACCAAAGGTCAAATTCTTGCTTATCCCACAAAGCCAACCATGAAACTCACATGCATGCATGCCTGCTCAGTTGCTCAGACATGTCTGACTCTCACAGTCCAAGGCCCCATGGACTGTATCCCGTCAGGCTCCTCTGTCCATAGGATTTCCCAGGCAAGAATACTGGAGGGGGTTGCCATTTCTTCCTTTAGGGGATCTTCCTGACCCAGGGATCAAACCCACGCCTCCTGCATCTCACACATTGGCAGGTGATTCTTTACTCCTGAGCCACCTGGGAAGAAGCCCTGAAACTGGCATAGTGAATGGCTAAAAACATCTTGAAAAGAACATGGCTTTGGTGTGGGAAAAACATATCTCAGCCTGAAAGCTGCTAGGTATATATCTTTTCGATTTTTAATCTTTCCTGTTTTTTGACAAGACATTAATACCCTTTGGTGAAATGAATGCCTTGATGTTAATTACTAAGCAAGTCTTTTTATTAATAACAGAGCTAAATGATTTTAACACCTTCCAGCCACTTTCTGGAATGAATGCATAATCATAATTCTTTCAGCACACTGGGGGAAGTACATAAAAGCCCCTGGAAATTGTTCATTTTGCTTACATGAAGCTGTTAACTCAGTTAATTACAAGCCATTGTCTTGGTATTATTTTTTTTTTCATACAGTTTCTTCCAACACAGCCATTTATTTAGGAAGAACCATGCACACTTGGGTGCAGTTAAAGAAAGAAAGAGTCTCAACAGCAATTATATTTGGGAAAGGACACACCAGAGTCCCTGTGGTCCTCATACCCACAGAGCCCTCCTCTTTCGCTTGCCTGGAGATGCGGTGTATGTAACATCTATCTACCCAGCACACTGCTCTGCATTACCCAAGTAAACATGCACCATCAGATATGGAGGTCTGCACCCTAGTCTCCTCTCTAGCTAAGTCTTCCTTTTCTTAGAGCTCTCATCACATGCCAGGTAGTAAAGAGAGACTGAGTGAATATATGAATGAATAAATGAAAACCACAGGAAGAATTCATATAAATTGCAGAGAAGACATGTGAAATTATATTTTTAAATAATCAATTTAATCCAGTTACATTAATTTATGGGGGTATTGTAGGTTTCTTCCCCATTGGTCTCTCAGGCTAACAGTCTAAACATAACAGTCCTCTCACTGAGAGTGACTTTGTTTTTAGATTGTAAATATGATATGAGTGGTATATTTGATGATCTGTGGGAGTCAACTGTTAAATATTCACAAATCTGGGACACTAGTTGTTAAATTCTTGGTAGCTTGAAGTCAATCATGGTAAGTGTTTACACTATGGAAATCAGCAAAAGGTAACAATCACGGATTTCTTTCTTTCTTTCTTTCTTTTTTTTTTTTTTTTTTGAGAGTGTTTGCCAAATTACCTATGAGTAGTTGTAGTTGTTCCCTTCTCTAGGGGATCTTCCTAATCCAGGGATTGAACCCAGACCTATTGCAAAGTCCTTCATAAACCTCTGACCAAAAAAAAAAAAAGAGAGAGAGAGAGAGAATTCACTATATTCCAAATTCCTAATAATCAGCTCACGATGTGCCATTCACATTTTCTTTCCAAAATTCTTTTTGTATACATGTTTCTATCAAGTCAACTTCTTGGAATTATTAACATAATATAAATATTAGCCATTTCATAAAAAGTACTTCTTTTAATAAGTCAAAAAATGATTATTTTAAAACATCAATGAATTTGTTCAAAAGCCATGTCCTCTCTAATCTATACACTTCCTGACTTTATAGCCATCAATGAAATCCCTTCTCAGCTTTGTTTATTTCAGGCTGAAAAAGCCTATTTATTTTAGACTCTCCTTATACTGCTGCTCTTCCCATCAGCTCTTTTTAGGCACTCTTTTCTGGACCAATTCCAGTGCAGTCCTTTCCCAAATGCTGCAATCAGAACCATTTGCAGAGTCTCACTTGTAGACAGAAAAAAATCTGCAACATAATCATGGCAGAATGGTTTTTCACTCTTTTGTCTTTAATTACGAGTAAATCTCCATTCAGTTTAACAACAACCACAGCAAAACACACCAGCCTTAACAACAAAGATAAAATCAGACCATATCCAAAGAGATTAGTGGTTGAAGTATACATTTGCTCTGGGCAGGAAAAGAACTTACTAGACTCTTAACCAGATTCATGAAATCTCATAGTGTAGAAAACACTTAATAATTCTCCTTTTGTAATTCTCCAGGAAAGTTGATTTTTCTCCTAGTAAGAATACAATGAGGCATCTGTTCCAATTTTCTGTTATTTAGCATTACCAATGAAAATTAAAGCATTCTACAAAATTAATATTAACAATACCAGATTTGTCAGCATTATTTTTAAGTGCATGCTTATTAATATCTATAATATCTTTGATTAAGGTATATGTCTGAGACCAATTAATATATTTTGTTTTTGTAAGACTATTCCATACATATTTAAGCATCCTTTTTAAATCAAGCTTTATTATTTGTGTTTACACTGCCTTTCCCTTTATAGTAGGAAAATAAAAAACAGTTTTCTGGTATCAGTTGGAGAAGCTTCACTTCCACGGGTGATATCAACTCATAAACATGTCTATTGTATTTAAAGATAGCTGTGCAGTATGAATATTGAGGTCTATTTTTTTAACTTCCAATCATTTGTTGATTTTTAAGTCTTCAAAGGCAAACTAAATTACATGGTCAAGAAACCACCAGAAAATCTAATTTAAGCAATATACCTTAAGGCACATTCACGAATAATCACAAACCCAAGCAGAAGGTCTTCCCTAACTAAGCAGTAAGGAGGTCTCAGTAACTATATTGAAAAGTAGAGTGTTTTCCTTTTGTATGAATAAATCCTTTCAATTTTAGGATATGACTGAAACAGCTGAAACCAAGCTTTGGAGAACTTCCAGTGTAGCAGGTACTCATTGTATAAATGTGTGTGATTTAAGCACATATAGCTGGTTCTACATAACGCACATAAAGTCACCAAAAAGTCCAATGCAGAGTTTTCAAGTTCTTTTGAAACATTCACGTTTGAGAAAATTCTAGATGATAGTCCAAAAAGGATCTAATGAGCAAATCTGGAAAACTGTCCCACAGAAAAATATAAACAGATAAATTATAGCTTTTAATCTGTGAATATGCTTTCTGAATCTCTAAAAAAGGAATATAGCGTTCCGTGTTTCCAAAACAGATTTGAAACTGTTTGTTCTGAACATCTTCTTTCCTGTTGAAAGACAAGAGTTTTTATGAGGGTTTGTTACTGGTTGGCTTGCATTTTTGCCCTTAAATAGCTAATTTTTTAGAGCGACTTTGGTCCATTGAGGCATCTTAATATCCAAGATCCTTCCCTTGTGGCTCAGCAGTAAAGAATCTGCCTGCTAACACAGGAGACACAAGTTCGATCCTGTGGGTTGAGATGATCCCCAAGAAGGGAATGGCAACCCACTCCAATATTCTTGCCTGGGAAATCCCATGGACAGAGGAGCCTGGCGGGCTACAGTCCATGGGATCTCAAGAGAGCTGGACACTGCTTGACTAAACACCACCACCATCAATACCCAAGATGCTGTCCCTCATCCAGTTCCCCACTGCCAGCAAGTTGAAAACAAATTAGGAGCAACTTCAAGTCTTGATTTTTGATCCTTTGCAAACTGTAGATAAATTATGGTTCTGAGCATTCAATTTACCATTTATTTTTCGTGCTAAGTAGATCAATGTATTTCCCTAAAGGCAGATATTCTATTTCTGATAACATTTTCCATCTAAAATATTACTGAACACATTCAGATAAATAAGCAAGTCAGGAAAAACAAAGTTGCTTAAATTGGATCATTTTAACTGATTTTGTATTTTAATCTAACTTTTCACTTGAAAAAAGAAAAGAGCTATAGAATGATGCTAAATAAAAAATGACATTCTATAATTCTTCCATTCATGTTTTCCCAGCATAAGAAGGAAAGAAAGTCACCTTGCCAACAAGATTCAGTATCTTATTAAAATGTGTAGAAACCTGTATGTGCTGTTTTCTGAATGTTTACAAACTCTAAATGATGAAGCTAACTTTGGGTCAAGAAACACTCTTTGTTGGCCTTTAAAGTATATCTGTTCTACAGATTCTAGTGGCTCTTACAAACTGAGACTCCATATCAAATAATGTTTAGACTGTGTATACTGCCCCGCTAAGGACCCTTATACATAGTCCATGGTTAAACATTCTTTGCCTCAATGGATTGTTTCTAATGAACAATGAGTTGATTGTGTGGTTCAATCCTTTAAGTCCAGGGATCCTCAACCTCTGGGATCTAATGTCTGATGATCTGAGGTGGAGCTGATAAAATAATAAAGTGCACAATAAATGTAGTGGGCTTAAATTGCCCCTAAATCACCCACTCCCCACCCCCTGCCAACCCTTGGTCTGTGGAAAAATTGTCTTCCATGAAATTTGTCCCTGGTGCCAAAAAGATTGGGGACCGCTGCTTCAAGCCATTTGAGATAGTATCACAGTGACTGGAGAGGGAGCTCCACGTGCCCTTTGAATATCAGGTGTCTCCGTTGTGTCCGACTCTTTGTGATCCCCATGGGCTATAGCCTACCTGGCTCCTCTGTCCATGAAATTTTCCAGGCAAGAATACTGGAGTGGGTTGCCATGTCCTTCTCCAGGGGATCTTCCTGACCCAGGGATTGAACTCCGCATCTCTTGTGTCTTCTGCACTGGCAGGCAGGTTCTTCACCATCTGAGCCACGAGGGAAGCACAGTTACAAGTACCATCTTGAATGGCACACAGATGACTTATCTGTGATATGGGGTAGGATAGAGTGTGGACTAGAGAAGGATGCCCAGGTAAGAATTTATACCACGTGTCTTAGAAGGAAGAAACATCATGAAGTCTTGCTTAACAGAAAGTCTACAGAGGAGTTCAAAACAGAAAAGGAAATTCTAAATCATGTAATGAGAAAATGGCAATTAGAGGAATCAAACAGTTTCGTATCAACTCCATGGTCTCATCTATTTTTAAACAGAATGACAGTTAATGCTGAATTTAAGTGTGACCTGGGTTAAGCATTTTGCTCTTTATATGTATTTTTCTAAATTTTCTTTTCCTCTCTGACAAAGTAAATTAATATCAAAATAAACAGACCAGGGCTTGATGGCTCTCCAGTTCCTGCTGCTAAATATTATCAGATAATAAGCATCAAAACTAAATTCCTCTAGCAATTTCGGTAATAAAGTTTCCTGAACATAATTCATACCCTTTAAGGTGTCCAAAATTCCCTAAAGAAAGGTCAATGGATAGCAATATTTATCAACTGTGGGACAGGTAGGGGTATGTTTTGGGAACTTTTTTTTGAAGCAACATTTACACATTAAGCACACTTTTTTTTTTTNTTCGGTAATAAAGTTTCCTGAACATAATTCATACCCTTTAAGGTGTCCAAAATTCCCTAAAGAAAGGTCAATGGATAGCAATATTTATCAACTGTGGGACAGGTAGGGGTATGTTTTGGGAACTTTTTTTTGAAGCAACATTTACACATTAAGCACACTTTTTTTTTTCCCCAGAGTATATGTGAGGGGTCAACAAGCATAGTAAAATTTCCTAAAGATATTTCTATTTTGTATAAGGTCAATTGTCCATATCAAAACGACATTATTACTGGGATGACTACTGCTTTTCTATTATTGGAGGTGGCCTAAAAATGATGATTGTGGTCACTGAAGTTCACTCATACGGTGCCACATCTTAAAAGCCACTGTCAAAGCCATTGCTACGTGCCAGCTCTATGCTAGAGCAGGCTATGTGATAGCGTTTGTACCTCTCCTATGTGCCTTAGACTTGGGTGGGTAGGCGCTGGCTGCTGAGCTCATTTATGGCTTATAAATAATGTAAGCCATGTGATGGTTAAGAGGTGCTTTAAAATCACTCAGGGCTTGAATTCTGTGTTATCGTGGGCACGTTGAACCTCAATACTTTCATCAGTCTACTGGAAAATAACAAACGTTTTCACCCTTGAGAACTGAGTGAAAACACACAGTGAGTGCTGAGCTCAGGTGGGAGGCAGAAGGGGGTTTCAAGAGGGAGGGGTCATATGTATACCCATGGCCCATTCATGTTGATGTATGGCAAAAACCATCATAATATCATGAAGCAATTATCCTCTAATTAAAAATTTTTTAAAAAGAGTTGAGCTCATATTTACAATTCTAAAAAATTAATTGAAAATAATTATAGTAATACCAACAAAACAACAACATTTAAATTGTTTACCCTTAAGGCCTCCTTGCTCTTCCATAAGGATTTCATGAATTTTTACATTTTTCTANGTATGGCAAAAACCATCATAATATCATGAAGCAATTATCCTCTAATTAAAAATTTTTTAAAAAGAGTTGAGCTCATATTTACAATTCTAAAAAATTAATTGAAAATAATTATAGTAATACCAACAAAACAACAACATCCAAATTGTTTACCCTTAAGGCCTCCTTGCTCTTCCATAAGGATTTCATGAATTTTTACATTTTTCTATAAGTAATCGCATAATTTATTTCTCTACCTAAATTGTTTGCTTCTATATTCCACAAGAGCCTTTCTAGTTAAGTCTGTACTTTATCTACTATCCATCAAGACAGCTCACTCATTCTGCCCAATCCATTCTTATTTCAGAATCCATTCATTTCTATCTTCTCATGATAACCTCAGAAGAATTGAAAGCCAAGTGTAAAGTGAAAACAAATACATCTTTGCAGTCTTTGCAGTGACAAGTTGTACATACCTGCAGTAATGATGACCACCATAGAACTAATGAGAAACTATTGTATGTCAGTGACTCATAGCTCTGTTTAAGCAACGAGGGAATTGTGGTCCCATACACTTTGTGTACTAAAATTAGTTCTGGCTGTATCTTAAATTTGTGTTTGCATTTCCCTTTTGCCCTTATTTCTTGATTTATTTTACTCTTACCTTGTATAATTTTACATTCCAAACTATTCACTTATATTAATATATTAATACATGTGTTTGAGCAAACCTTAAGAAATTAATTACCAATTAGCTAATTTGGAACTCAAAGCACTTGAGAAAATTGCCTTTTCCACATCACAACCACAATGCCAGAGACTGGAGTTGGAGGTTGTGGACTTGAACCCAGTTCAGTCTGATTTCACATTTCAGGTCCTTCTTGGCGACAGGGTCTGTTGCTTCTGTCCTGACATTGTATAGCAATGAGTCATGTTGACTTGGATATCAATTCTCAGGACCTGGACTACATTACATCTGTGAACCTGGAGTTTATGGCACTTGTGGATGATTCGAGAACAAGACCTCTACACAACCATGGTTAGCTGAAGTTTCGAGTAGTTGCAGAATAGGGACAACTTTTAGGAAGTAACTATACTTTCAAGGATGACAGAGTACAGTGTGTTACACGGGTACTTACTTCTGTCCTGTGCAAGGTCCTATGTAAGAAATTTTTGGGCAAAGTGAGAAGATCAGTGGAAAGAGCTGTGGAATGCAGAGCTGTGGACAGCCGTAGGCACTGACTGCACCAAAATAACTCAGTTAGAGGGACCTGTCAACAGAGAGGGTCTCTCAAGAGCCCAGAAATGCTCCTACAAAAGCAGGAGTCGAGGGTGGATCTCAACCAAATCTGGAGGAAGAGAAACTCTCCAACTCTGAAGGCTAGGTTAAGCATCATGGTGGGGAAAAAAAGAAAAACATTTATTACAATTATGTGAGATAATTATTTTGGCAAAATGACTAGAGGAGATTTAACCATTTATGAGGGAGCAGATGGGTTCTGGGCTGTAAGGTTTTATCAAGGGGTCCTTACCTGCCTCCTGAGAAACCCGTATGTGGGTAAAGAAACAACAGTTAGAACCAGACATGGAACAACAGACTGGTTCCAAATTGGGAAGGGAGTAGGTCAAGGCTGTATATCGTCACCCTGCTTTTGTAACTTCTATGCAGAGTACATCATATGAAATGCTGGGCTGGAGGAAGCACAAACTAGAACCAAGATTGCCAGGAGAAATGTCAACAACCTCAGATATGCAGATGACACAATCATGGCAGAAAGTGAAGAGGACCTAAAGAGCCTCTTGCTGAAGGTGAAAGAAGAATGTGAAAAAGCTGGCTTAAAATGGCAAACAGATGGGGAAACAATGGAAACAGTGATAGACTTCATTTTCTTGGGCTCCAAAATCACTGCAGATGGTGACTGCAGCCATGAAACTAAAAGAAACTTGCTCCTTGGAAGAAAAGCTATGACCAACCTAGCATCTAGAGCTTAAAGAATTTCCCTTTCAAATCATTTTAATTCAAAGTGATATGATGCTAGAGAAACAGATAGTGAATGTGGAATCCTAGCCTCGCAGTGGATTCCCTGCTGACTCAGCAGTAAAGAATCTGCCTGCAGCACTGGAGATGCTGGTTCGATCCCTGAGTTGGGAAGATCCCCTGGAGGAGGGCATGGCAACGCACTCCAATATTCTTGCCTGGAGAATCCTGTGGACAGAGGAGCCTGGAGGGCTACAGTCCATGAGGTCACACAGAGTCAGACATGACTGGAGCAACGGAGCACAGAAACACAGTCCTGTACTGCCCATACACCACAAACCCTGGGCAAAAAGTTGCAGATAAACCATCCTGTCTTTAGGCATCAATGTGACTTCCAACATTAAGAAATCACCAGAAAATTCTATTTTAATTATGTTTTCTACTTGAAATATTTTTCACCTCCCACTAAAATAAATATACTGTGGGTTAACTGACAGTGTTTGATAAGGACTTGTTGTCCTAGAGCATCTCATGACAATTTCTTTGCCTTTCCAAGATACATTAGCAGTTGCTAAGGAACCACATTTCACAGCCATGGCTATCTAGTAATACCATATGTGTAAAATGTCAGAATAATTATGTGATAGCTGCTGTGAAAACCATGAAACTTGGACATTAGAAATAAGGAATAAGTTTTAATTAGATTCCCTGCTACAACCATAATACAAAGTCCAGTTTTCAGCTGAAATGTACACTCCATCATCAGAGGGGCTTGATACGTTAGTTTATACTTCTATCCCCAGCCTGGCACAACACTAGCACATAGTAGGCCTACAAAAATGTCTACTGAAAGAATAAAGATGTTTCTTCTCACTAGTACTCAAAAGTAGAATAATTTCTGTAAGGCTCTAGCCAGGTGAGTCTCCAGGGAGAAGAAATGGAATGCTTTAAGAGAATTATAAAAGAACACTTTGCATTTATAATATTCTCATTTTTCAAAGGTATTGATAATAGCGAAGTCTTTGGAAATTAATTAGCAGTGGCATTTTAAATTTGCTTGGGGGTAAATTCCACTCTGAAAACTACATCTTATTAAAAGAAGAGTGCACAGAAACAAATACTGATTTACCCTGGTGGCTCAGATGTTAAAGAATCTGCCTGCAGTGCTGGAAACCTGGGTTCGATGCCTGGGGTGGGAAGATCCCCTGGAGAAGGGAATGGCTACATTCCAGTATTCTTGCCTGGATAATATGGACAGAGGCACCTAGCAGCTTAGTCCACGGGGTCACAAAGAGTTGGAGAAGACTGAGCAACTAAGCACACACTATTTAATAACTTACTATATTTGAGACTAGAAAAATTAACCCATATCCTTGGGCTCACTTTTTCCACCTCTAAAGAAAGGTAGGGTTTGCTTATAACCCGGTCACTGTAATTGTTCCTATATCTGTGGTCACTAGTGTAATGAAGATATTCTACACAGCATGTTTAAAAGTGGTTCTACCCTTTGCTTTTGGAAATGCTCTTCATCTCAGCAGGCTGACATTCATCTTTTAAAAGATATGTTTAACTTCAGTTAGTTTTCAGTGAAAGCAACAGTGCTTAGACAGACACTAATTTTAATTAATTATTTACTGAACATTTTCTGCCATAGCAAGTGTCATGCGAAAGCCCTGATACACTCCATCTGCTGCTTACATTTTATTCATCCACTATGCCATTTTACAAAACACTAGAAATCAAGTTTGTCTGGCATAATAAACTCCTATGATTCTGCCCAATAAACTGTTATCCTCCGAACACATGCAGATTTTGTTTTCTTTTTATTTTTCAAATGACTGCACAGGGTCACCAGGCATCCTGTGATCAGACCACACTATTCGCCAAGTACTGCCACATCTCCTCAGTTCTTCTGGCTTCTCTGGGAAGGTGTTAACTGAATCTTTAATATTCTAGATTTTAGACATGTTCGTTAGATATTCTCTTTTCTGCCTATGCCTGATCAACTATCAAATTATGCGGTCCAGCAATGAATCTATTCTAAAACACCTCAAAAATTAAAATGTCATTTTGATAGGAAAGTTTTCATGGAGCTTAAGGATTGTCAGTATCCTCATATTAAAGGATGTTCTGTGATGGAGGTGTGAGGAAGGCGTGAGCTGTGGAAGCTACTGAAACTCCAGATCTATGATGGGGACAAATTAAAAGAATCAAGCCTCTTTCTATTTCTGAATTTCCATCTTCTTGCATATAGAAGAGTTACAGTTACACTAACCTTTGACTGGCATGAAGACTTNTGCCTATGCCTGATCAACTATCAAATTATGCGGTCCAGCAATGAATCTATTCTAAAACACCTCAAAAATTAAAATGTCATTTTGATAGGAAAGTTTTCATGGAGCTTAAGGATTGTCAGTATCCTCATATTAAAGGATGTTCTGTGATGGAGGTGTGAGGAAGGCGTGAGCTGTGGAAGCTACTGAAACTCCAGATCTATGATGGGGACAAATTAAAAGAATCAAGCCTCTTTCTATTTCTGAATTTCCATCTTCTTGCATATAGAAGAGTTACAGTTACACTAACCTTTGACTGGCATGAAGACTTGGTAAAAGAATTAAAGAACACGGCATAGAAATGACTGTTAATCATGGGTGATTAGGCACATTTTTTTCTCCTCTGCCTCCCAAAAACCTGAATAAGACAACAGTAAAGGATCTCAACCTATCCTTACCCTTGATAAAAAATGCATACATTTTATAGGGTTAATTAGTAATATTCTACTTGAGACAGTTCCAGAAGAAACATCTGCTTCATTGACTACTCTAAAGCCTCTGACTGTGTGGATCACAACAAACTGTGGAAAATTCTTAAAGAGATGGGAATAACAGACCACCTTACCTGCCTCCTGAGAAACCTGTATACAGGACAAGAAGCCACAGTTAGTACCAGACATGGAAAAACAGACTGGTTCAAAATTGGGAAGGAAGTACGATAAGGCTGTATATTGTCACTCTGCTTATTTAACTTATGTTCAGTATACATCATGCGAAAGGACAGGAGAAATATCAGCAACCTCAGATATGCAGATGATACCAGAAAGAGCCTCTTGATGAAGGTGAAAAAAGGACAGTGAAAAAGCTAGCTTAGAACTCAACATTAAAAAAACAAAGACCATGGCATCAGGTCACATCACTTCATAGCAAATAGATGTAGAAACAATGGAAACAGTGATAGACTATATTCTTGGGCTCCAAAATCACTGCAGATGGTGACTTCAGCCATGAAATTAAAAGACACTTGCTTCTTGGAAGAAAAGCTATAACCAATCTAGACAGCATATTAAAAAGCAGAAACATTGCTAACAAAGGTCCGTCTAGTCACAGCTATGGTTTTTCCAGTAGTTATGTATGGATTTGAGAGTTGAACTATAATGAAAGCTGAATGCTGAAGAATTGATGCCTTTGAACTGTGGTACTGGAGAAGACTCTTGAGAGTTCCTTGGACTTCACACCAGTTAATCCTCAAGGAAATCAGTCCTGAATATTCATTAGAAGGATTGATGCTGAAGCTGAAGCTCCAATACTTTGGCCACCTGATGAGAAGAACTGACTCATTGGAAAAGACCCTAATGCTGGGAAAGATTGAAGGCAGTAGAAGGGGATGACTGAGGATGAGATGGTTGGATGGCATTACCAACTCTATGGGCATGAGTTTGAGCAAGATTCGGGAGGTGGTGGAGGACAGGGAAGCCTGGTGTACAGTCCATGAGGGCACAAAGAGTCAGACATGACTGAGTGACTGAACAAGGACAACAACTTGAGACTGGGTGGGAGAAATCCTTCAGAATGCTTGAGGTGAAACTTCCATGGGAAGCTGGTTCCTCCCTGACCTTCCTGGGTGCAGAGGAAAGCCCAAGGAGGGCAGGGACTGAGACCAGAACTCAACTCAATCCAAGGTAAAGGAAAGCTGTTTAAAGGGACAGAGCTCATGTTCCTGGGGTGGCCCTTCAGTGTGGGACACAGAGATGCTGAAGATTGGTGTTTAATAAATTCCCTCTAAAACATGAAATATAAATACTTGCCTCTGAATCCTTTGGACAACCTTCATAAGATATTCTCTACTCATTTTTACATGATGGAGCTGGACTTGACTTTCTGAGGTTGTGGCAGAGCTTTTAGTCTAGACCCCTAAGGAGGAAAACCAGAACTTCTTCTGCGGCTCAGCAATCCAAATGAACACCTGCTGCCCTGTACTCAGTAAAGTATGGCTGCCTTTCATTCACAGAAAGGTCCTGAACTGGTCGATAAATTACGAAGTCATTTACTATACAGGCTTCTGCTAGGGCAGAGATGAGGCAGCCCATAAAGAAGTGTGCATGCGTGCATGCTCAGTCATGGCAGACTCTTTGTGACCCGTGGACTATAGCCTTCCAGGCTGCTCTGTCCATGGGATTTTCCAGGCAAGAATACTGGCATGGGTTGCCACTCCCTTCTCCAGGGGCTCTTCCCAATCCAGGGATTGAACCAGCATCTCTTACATACATATATATATATATGTATGTTCTACTTAATGGATTTCTTTACAGTAAATACTTTAAGTAAATAAAATACTCAAAGTGATGCCTTTTTGATAAATTGAACAAAACAATTCACCCTGTTCTTGATGACTTGAGTCAATAACTAGGACAATTGTTGAGATACACTGAGGATTTAAGCACTGATAAAGGACACAGGCTGAAGAGCTCATTGATAGTTAATGAGCTTCATTTTGGAAAAAAAAATGCCTTGATGTCAGCTCGATTTTTGCTCATTTGCTTCCTTCACATAAAAGTGAGTTAGGTGTGCAGCTGTGTGACCTCCTGGGTGTTATAGCATGACTGCATCTCTCCATAATTAATTAGCAAATCAAAGGTTAAAGAAGTCTTCTCCAGAGTGATAGGAATTGCAAGCAGACATGCTCCCTGTCGTTCTCGCTGTCCTCTGTCTCGAAACCATCAATTACTTTTGCTCAAGTAATACGACTCCTGAATTTACTATATTCTTTGGTCTCACTTATACATACTATGGTTAATAGGTGTGAAGATAGAAAATGCTTCCCCATTACAGGAGTTTGTCAGGTCATACTGATACTGCTTTCTGGATTCTTGACTTATAACTAAATCTCAGACACAAGCTAGTACAAAAATTGGAAGTTGGATGCCATAACAAAATTAAATTTCAACACATTAACTTCCAGGAAAGAGGATGGCGAAAGAATCACATTACCACTTGTTCCCCGCGCTGTCACAGTCTTCAAAAAACTGACCAAGAAAGATAAAGAGGAGCAAAAACCAGGGATAAAATTGCACTGGCATTGAAACTGAAAGGACGACCAACCACAGGTCACAGAGCCACTACTGTATGAACCAAAGCAAAGAAAATCACAAGACACTGGCCAGAATTCACCCTCCTGAGAAAGCTGGCACAAAGCGGCAGAAAGCGATCAGAAAAGAGTCTGGAAGTCTCTGTCAGTGGTTTCTGTTTTGAAGAAGCCAGTGCTGGTGATGTGGGCCCCTCTCTGACCTGCAGGTCAGAGGCTCTGGAGGCCAGGCTGGAAGTGGAAGGAGCAATTACTTTGAGATGGTTGGTTGACATCACCGATTCAGTGGACCTGAGTTTGAGCAAACTCTGGGAGATGGTGAAGGACAGAGAAGCCTAGCGTGCTGTGGTTCATGGGGTCACAAAGAGTCAGAAATGATTGAAAAACAACAAATAACTCAGTAATCGTGACAATGTTTGAAGGATAGTACCTGCTCCTGTGAGAGATAAAATCTGGAAGGTAAAGGATCCTGGAGACCAAAACCCAGATTTACCAGTAACAGGGCACCAAGTTAGCACAGCTTAGGAGAAAGTATAGCTTATGACATAAAAGATGCCCAACAAGACAGACAGGCTACCTTGACTTCTCATCTATATGCCCACCTACCAGGATAATCAAACAATTTTGAGCACCTAATATCAAACAATTTTGCAGCACCTAATGTCTGCAAATTATCTGGACAAAAGGTGCAAAAAATTCTCCTATATCCCAGCTTTTCACACTTTCCCAAGCCCCAGAGGCTCTGACAAATTAACCTTAATAAGCCCTGGCCAAGCTCTTTTGTTTTAAGGATAAGATTTTAAACGCAAACTAAAACAACAATGAAATATCAGTTTTCACTTAAAATATTGCTGAGATTAAAAGCATTGATAATAGACAGCTTAAAGAGGCTAAAGGAAATAGGAATCCTCAAAGACTGCTGGTAGAAACATCAACTGAAAAAAAAACTCTTCTTGAAGGGTAATTTGGAAATCAGCTATAAAATTCAAATGCGTGTTCACTGACCCAGCAATTCTACTTCTAAAAATACACACTGATAATCAGATGAGTGTTCAAATATATAGTACAAGGATATTCTATTGATAATAGAGAATAATTAGAAACCAAAAAAAAAAAAGTACATCAATAGGAATCTGGAAATGCTATGGGAAACCATACAAAGGAATACAGTGTAGTCATTAAAATTAATTGTATATGTCTATATTTAGTTACATAGGAAAAATCTGCAATGCTTGGCAAGTGTAAAAGCCAGTTTACAAAGGAGCTGCCTGTGGAATATATTCATTGAGAAAAAGTCTGAAAGGCTCCACATCAACATGTATGTGGTGGTTGTCTAGGCTCATGGATTTATAAGTGATCTTCACTTCTTTCTTTACAAGAGTATGTATTCCCTGCATAACTTTATAAGAAAAACATATTGTTTTTATAATTGAATATAATTTTAAGTTATTATTCCATTGCTATATTTATGCTTATAGTACAGTAGTCACATTTCATACAAAGCTTATCTGCACTTTCCTTCGTTGGACATTGACACACCCCAAACAGCTTTTGCACACAATCTGATACCAAAGGAATGATACATCATCTGTCAAGCACATATTTTGAAAATCCACTGACATACAAGAGCTCTGTTTTAAAGCACATGGTCTATCTGAACAGCAGTGTTGATATAATAATTTTATTTGCATTTCATCTGTTTCTTTGTAAAACTTAGTAGAATCAGGAAATGAATCTATGAAAAAAGTTGATAATTTTTTCAGTTATTATAATTGAGAAACAACGAAATCATTATCTTTGCCAAACACATACAATTTAAAATCTCTACCTGCATTGGACTTAAGTCAGCCAATTATTTTAATAGTGAATTACTTGACCTGTATTTCCCTCTTGAGAAAGTCCCTTTTCAAATGTTAGTGTCCATAACTTCTGTTCATAACTCCACAAAGTCATGTGACCTCATTCATATCTATTACACACTTTCACACCCAAACCTTAGCCCCTTCACCCACTCACACACACAACTGATTGGAAAAAAGAGCCAAGTGGGCTAATGAAATGTCTTTAAAAGGGATTTGTATCAGAACAAAGCAACTGAAGTTGGTCCTTTCTGGTGCTTGAGTGAAAAAATTTATTTGGATTTTGGAAGATGGTCTTCACGTAGACACCAAAAGAGAAGCAGAGATAAGGAAAATCTATATACACAGAAAGACAGAAACTGACTAATTTGTTTCTGGAAGATACCTTAAACTCTCTTTTTGGCTTAAGCTACATTTGTTTGAGGGGTTCCCTGGTGGCTCAGTGATAAAGTGTCCACCTACCAATGCAAGAATCATGGGTTTGATCCCTGGGTTGGGAAGGGCCCCTGGAGAAGGAAATGGCTACCCACTCCAGTATTCTTGTCTGGGAAATCCCATGGACAGAGGAGCCTGGTGGGCTACAGTTCACGGGGCTGCTAAAAAATTGGACAAGATTTAATGACTAAACAACAAACAACATACAAGCCATTGAAATAAGCCTAGGTCCTGCTGTGAGAGAAAAGGATAAGGTAAAATACCAGTTAAAAATCTGGACATACTGAAAATCATGTTAAACATTTCATGTATAAACAGGAATTTTCTAATTCTTAACTCTCTGGGTATAAAATACCTATTTGTGTGTGTGCTCAGTGGTGCAGTCATGTCTGACTCTTTGCAACCCCATGGACTGCAGCCCACCAGCCTCCTCTGTCCAGGGAATTTTCCAGGCAAGAATACAGGAGTGGGTTGCCATTTCCTCTCCAGTGGATCTTCCTGATTCAGGGATCAGACCCATATGTCTTGCCTCTCCTGCACTGGCAGGCAAACTCTACCACTGGATCACCTGGAAGCCATTATATACACATCAGAAGCCAATATGAAATATCACAAATATCATGGAATTACCTTTTAGAAAAATATTTCAGATTAAGAAATAATACAAATCTATAAACAGTATTAATGAGATCATCCAATGAATAAATAATGAGTGGATAAATCAGTAAATGAACAAATTATCCAACAACACTTTTTTTCAGCTGTATAACTACCCCTCAATGTACTTCTTTGTTTTATCATCCTCAGAGAACTCTTGGCTGTGAAACAATCTCCTGTGATAGAACCTGTTAATCTATGTATAAATCACTTATACTAAAGGAACAAGATTTAAAAAGTCAAAAACCCTGAAGTGACATTAAGCTGATCTCAATAGCCTTTGGAATCATGGGTGAGGAAAGCTTTCAAATAAGAACAAGAAAATATCATAAAGGCATAACATTATTTTTTTCTGTAATTTGTATTTCTTCTTGATAAAATCACCTTTCTGTGTTTGTTTTCTGTTAAAAAAAAAAAGTAAGGTGTCCTGAAGTAGCTTGAAAAGAACCCAACTTCTAACAATGAAGGGTGTCAAGTTGTTAGCAATGCATCTCAGAACTGCAGAATCACAGAAACAGGCTGCTTTAGTAAGACTGGAAAAAAATGAATAGATAAATAAAGCAAAGCAAGAACACTTAGAGAATGGCGAGCTATGTGTCAGAACAGACACATGTAAGGAAAGGGCAAGTGAAAAGTCTCAGACTTCAGAAGAAGAGCAGCGGTGGTACTGAAGGACAGTAGAGGGAGAGAAATCAACAAGACATCAACAGCTGACCAGGGAGCCGGTTAGAGCAGCCAGTCGCCTGGTGGCAGAGTATCCGGACACACCAAAAGCAGATCTCTGCCAGTTCCAGGCCTCCAATGTCAAAAGAGATCATGGCGATAGATACGAGACATGACAGAGGGCAATGAAAACAGTTATCCTCAACTTGAGAAAATGAGACGGCATTGAGGAGAATGGAGAGGACATAAATCATATTCCATTTGAGATAACTTTATTTTTGTTTAATTTACAAGCTCAAAAACTTTATGTCAGTGTGCCAGAGTATACATATTTATTTGCCAAAAAAAAGAAAAAAACCTTGTTTAATGTCTCAATTAAGATTGGGCTTGACGTATATACACTATCATATGTCAAATAGCTAGCTAGTGGGAAGCTGCTGCTTAGCACAGGGAGCTCAGCGCAGTGCTCTGTGATGACCGAGAGGAGTGGGATGGGGGTGGGCAAGATGGANTTATTTTTGTTTAATTTACAAGCTCAAAAACTTTACGGCAGTGTGCCAGAGTATACATATTTATTTGCCAAAAAAAAATAAAAAAACCTTGTTTAATGTCTCAATTAAGATTGAGATTGACGTATATACACTATCATATGTCAAATAGCTAGCTAGTGGGAAGCTGCTGCATAGCACCGGGAGCTCGGCGCAGTGCTCTGTGACGACCGAGAGGAGTGGGATGGGGGTAGGCAAGACGGAGGGCCAAGAGGGAGGGGATGTATGTATGCTTACAGTTGGCTCACTTCATTGTACAGCAGAAGCTAAAACAATATTGTAAAGCAACTATACCCCAATTTAAATAAAAAAATTATTGCATTCTCTGGAGCAAAAGTGCATGTGTGCTAAGTCACTTCAGTCATCTGTGACTCTCTGCAGCATCATGGACTGTAGCCCACCAAGGTCCTCGGTCCATGGGATTCTCCAGGCAAGAATACTGGAGTGGGTTGCCGTGCCCTCTTCTAGAGGATCTTCCTGCCCCAGGGATCGAACCTGCATTTCCTCCGTCTCCTGCCTTGGCAGGTGGGTTCTTTACCACTAGCACCACCTGGGAAGCCCAGAGCGGAAGTACATGAACCCAAGTATATCTGACTGGTCTGCTCACTGCTATAGTGATTCCCAGCAAAGGCAGTCATGGCAGACGGTGTCAACCTCACTACCGCCCCTTTACCTGGTAGAGGAAAGGCACTCTGTGTGTTTGAAGTCCTTCCTTGTATTCTCTAAGCCTCAAATAAATGAATACATGAAAGTGTAGAGTAGAACAGAGATTTTGTTCATGACCTCCAATAAATTATCCAAGATTTTTCATTTGAACTAAAGAACACAGAAAATTACCTGAAGGACTATTATATCAATAGGACTGCATATAACTAGTATCATTCTAGATGAGAGGAGATAAGTGAACCCTTCACATACAGTGAATGGCTCGGGCCACCAGGGGCTAATTCTCATGCAAACCCAATTGGGTTACTGGATTGAAAATAAACATTAAACTTTTGAGCTACTGCACCCAAAATAAACCTCATATATAACATTCACAAGAAATATACAGAACGTCATCTGCAGTCAAAGTGACGCTTGCAACCAGAGCATTATAAAACCAATTCCATCACTTCAGTAATGGGAGAATTCCAAAGCATCCTGCCAGATTCAGATACGGCTCACAGATTATATTAGTCAACTTTCCCTAGTCTTGCTAATAATGTCCCAATGGCTCAAAACAGCAAATGTGTATTTCTCATTCAGAGCACCTGAGGGCTCATTCTTGGTCCCAGGTGTTCCTTCACTGGGAGGACCATGCGAAAGAAGGAGGCACCCATCTAAAACAGGCCATTCTCTAGAGAGAAGAAGCAAATATGGGACTAAAGGACTTTAGTTCAGTCTTGGGGTGCACTGGCCAGAGGGTCACACACACAAAGCACACATGAAGGGGTGGGGATGATACTCCCCCATAGAGAGGGCCATGGGGGAGGGGACAGGAAGGAACAGGCTCCAGTTCCCAGGGCAGAAAACATTTTGAGCAAATAATACAAACTAGTATAGAGTCAGAAAGAACAGGATACTGTAGCACTGTGCCTGCCTGGGTGACAAGTAAAAGGTGGTCAACAATTTGTATCAAAAATTGGAAAAAGCAAACAGCCTCCAGGAATTACTCAACAAGGGTTTGCATTTAAAGTTGAACATCAACCAATTATAAACAAAAAACTGGGAATATTTTGTAATTCAACTGAGACCTTCAGTCAAGACTGGTGCCCAATGGTTTACAACATCATGACATTTCTCTTTAAAGGGAAATTTGATAAAACTTGTGAAAAATCATGAAAATATCCTTATCTTGACCCAGAAATTCCAATATGGGAGATTTCCTCTAATTAGACATTCTTAAAGGACAAAAGATACATTCACAAGGATGTCCAGCACAGCAATGTACCTAAAACCCACCAACTGGAACCAATGTCATAATTGAGCCATAAAATTGGTTTGAAAAATGATGGCACAGTCACAAAAATAGAAAGTTCTACAGATGCAAAAGTGAGGGGGACTGGACCGGCTGCTACTGTCACAACCGTAAGACAATTTGGTGAGCATGGCAAGGAATAGACTCCTTGTATTTGCATAGTGAAAGCATTCACGAGATAGAATGTACTCAGAACGAGATACCTAAAAACTATACAATTTTTGGTCATCATGGTTTGTTATTTCTCACTAACTTTCTATTACCTCCCCAGTTTGAAATGATAAAACCATATTTTTTAAATGTCCATCCATATCCAGTTGAAGAGCAGTTTCTCAAAACCCTTTGAGAAAGTACTAATTTAAAGAGACAAACTCAAATATTTCCTTTTCTCTGAGAATCATTAATTAAGAATATGAGCAGAAGGCCTAAAATTTAGGTGAACATACACACCTTCTGTTGATTTGTCCCTTGTGGTAATATGGAAGTAGAGGCAGAATTAAATAGCTCTGCCAACAAAGACCTTGTGTCATATAGGAAGATGATTTTATTTTATACTTATTCATGAACATTTCTTTTGCTCACAGTGTGATTTTTTGTCTTATAAGAGGAGCAAAGTACTTTTATTTCTTTGGTTTCACAAAGAAAAGAAAATTATTGTAAAAACAAAACAGACCTTTGGGGTTGATGCAAATGTGTGGATTCTATATTTGCGAGATTCATGCATCACATTTTCATGGCTTACTCTATGCAGGCCCAAGAGGCTGCACCCTCAGACCCATATCCAGGGTCCTCCTGTGTGTATGTGTGTATGTGTGTGTGTGCGTGCACGTACGTCACGTGTGTACATGCACACTCAGTTGCATTCAATTATTTTGCAACCCCATGGACTGTAGCCCACCAGCCTCCTCTGTCCATGTGATTCTCCAGGCAAAAATACTGGAGTGTATTTTCTTCTCTAGGGGATCTTTGAGACCCACGGATTGAACCCACATCTCTTGCATCTCCTGCACTGGCAGGGGGATTCTTTATCACTGAACCCCCTGGGAAGCCTGGGTCCTCTTTTCCTCCTGGAGCACATTACAATTTCTTGTCCTCGCCTCCTAAGCAACACACACACACACACACACACACACACTTCGAATGAATATTTAAAGCGCTAGATCACTGTGGTTCTAACACTTTACTGGAAGTGCTACATTGAGAGAGCAGTGCCGAAGACTCTCCATCTGGAATGTTCCATTTCATCCGGGCCTCTTTCTATAACAGATGCACCAAGGAAACAAGATAACTCCTTGCCTTACAGAGGGAACATTGAGACCATATAACCTCATCGTTTCTCCTTCTCAAGGCCACCTCACGCCCCACCTCCACCCCCGCATTCCTGCCCAGCAGTTCAGAGCCGCCCTCTTTCATCTTCCTGCTGTTGGTCTCCTTTTCCTTTTCTGCGTGCCTATTGCTCACCAACCCCTACACAAATGTCATCTCTCACGACTGCCACCCCTTCCCCTCTTTTACTGATGACTCTCATTTCTTCTCTTCTCCATTTTTATATCTCCTACTTTTCTGCAAAAAAACAAAAGGTCCTCCTTCATTGGGGCATCACTTTCCTCCCTACATCACCACATGTCAGGTTTCTCCACCTGTTCATCACTTGTCATCCTTCCTAGCAGGTCCCCCAGACCAACATCTCCACCAGAACTCTTTCCCTTTGTGTTGATGGTAGAATCTGAAGTCCCCAGAAGGTTGTTCTTCACACAGCGGATATATTCATGCATTTTTTATACACATGTAGCAATAAATATGAAATTTTAGCTGTAGCATTTGATATATACTTGGGTTAAAAAGACTTCCTCAATATTTAATCTACAAGGTGCATAGGGTGATTTAATATTTCCATTAGTGGTATGAAGAAAAAATATTACTATTTTATGCTAAAGCCTACTGAAGCATATTCAGAATACTAAGGAAGGGTAATCATTCTTCTCATTTAAAAATTCATTTGGAACTTCTAATTCATTTGGAATTCATAATTCATGTGGAAAATACCTTGAGAGGCTCTTTGAATATAAATGGCAAGGGCTTCAGGGCATGGTCTACAAAACAGAGTTGGAGGAGTTTAGAATTTCCCAAGGACAGGTTGGTTTTGCAGATGGAAGCTGGGCATTCTAAGGAAGGGGAGACGAATGGTGATGATCAAAGATTTCAGGAGAAAGAAAGACCCTAGAAGCATGATGTGAAGTGTGAGCCCAAGGAGATCTACAATCAGTCTGCATCAGGTAATGACAGATAATTTTCTGAGACCACTGATGTTGACATTGAGTTTTGTTTTTGTTTTTAATTGGGCACAATTGCATTACAATGTTGTGTCTTTTTCTGCTGTACAACACAGAGAATCAGCTATATGTCTACATATATCCCTTCCCCTTTGGACCTCCCTTCCGCCCCCTCAATCCCACCCCTCTAGGTCACCACAGAGCTGAGCTCCCTGTGCTATGCAGCAGCTTCCCCCTAGCTCTCTGTTCTACACATGGCCACGTGCATACGCCAATTCCAGTCTTCCAGTGTATTCTCCCACCCACCCATGCTGACCTGCTCATAATCTGCATCTGGGTCTCTATCCTTACCTTGCAAATAGGGTCATCTGAACCATTTTTCTAGATTCCACACATATGCATCAATATATGATATTTATTTTTCTCTAACTAACTNCAGAGCTGAGCTCCCTGTGCTATGCAGCAGCTTCCCACGAGTTCTCTGTTCTACACATGGTCGTGTGCATACACCAATTCCAATCTCCCAGTGTATTCCCCCACCCACCCATGCTGACCTGCTCATAATCTGCATCTAGGTCTCTATCCTTACCTTGCAAATAGGATCATCTGAACCATTTTTCTAGATTCCACACATATGCATCAATATATGATATTTATTTTTCTCTAACTAACTTCACTCTTTATGACAGCCTCTAAGTCCAGCCACATGTCTCCAAATGACCCAATACCATTCCTTTTCATGCCTATGTAATATTCCATTGTCTATATGTACCACATTGAGTTTGAGATTCTCTCCTACCTTTTAATTCTGGCTTTCTCTACCCACTAGTCTGGCTCTCTACAAGGTAAGACAGCATGAGCAGTCTTTATGCCCATGGAAGCTTAGTAGAATGAAGAAACAGAGAAGGTGTTTAGCATGGTCACACCGAGTCGGAAACGACTGAAGCGACTTAACAGCAGCAGCAGTAAGAAAGAACAGCAGCATCAAAATATGAGGTGTTCTTTACATTTTTAATTGTGATAAAATATAAAATTTACCATCTTAACACTTTTAAGTTTACACTTTACTAGTCTTACTTGCATTCACATTTCAAAACTTTATCTTGCCAAAATGAAACTCTATACCTATTAAACATCTTATATCTATGATGACTACTCTAGGTACCTTACATAAGTGGAGTTAAGTAGTATTTGCTTTTTTTATGACTGGCCTATTTCACTCAGCATAATGTCCACAAGGTCCATAAATTCTTGTTAAGGCTGAATAACATTCCTTATTCTGCATATATCATATTTTGTTTAGCCATTCATCTGTTGATGGACACTTGGGTTGATCCCACTTTTTGGCTATTGTGAATAATGCATCTGTGCACATGGGTAGGAAGTGAGAGTTTTAATAGGAGTTGATCTATTAGCATAGACTGATAACACTATTTTCCAAGACAGTCAACTGTGAAAGAAGAAAAAACAGACATGTGAGTTGTGCATGCTAATTTTTTTTCTACTATATCCAATTTCATGAGAAACCTATATGCAAGAAACAACAGTTGGAACCAGACATGGAACAACGGATTGGTTCCAAATTGGCAAAGAAGTACATCAAGGCTGTATATTGTCACCAGCTTATGTAACTTATATGCAGAGTACATCATGTGAAATGCCAAGCTGGATGAAGCACAAGCTGGAATCAAGATTGCCAGGAGAAATATCAATAACCTCAGATATGCAGATGACACCACACTTATGGCAGAAAGCAAAGAGGAACTAAAGAGCCTCTTGATGAAGATGAATGAGGAGAGTGAAAAGCTGGCTTAAAATTCAACATTCAAAAAACAAGGATCATGGCATCAGGTCCCATCACTTCATGGCAAATAGATGGAGAAAGAATGTAAACAGTGACAGACTTTATTTTCTTGGGCTCCAAAATCACTGCAGATGATAACTGCAGCCATGAAATTAAATGTTGCTTGCTCCTTGGAAGAAAAGCTATGACCAACCTAGACAGCATATTAAAAAGCAGATACATTACTTTGCCAACAATGGCCTGTCTAGTCAAGGCTATGGTTTTTCCAGTAGTCATGTATGGATGTGAGAGTTGGACCATAAACAAAGCTGAGCGCTGAAGAATTCTTGCTTTTGAACTGTGGTGTTGGAGAAGACTCTTGAGAGTCACTCAGACTGCAAAGAGATCAAACCAATAAATCCTCAAGGATATCAGTCCTGAATATTCATTGGAAGGACTGATGCTGAAGCTGGAACTCAAATCCTTTGGCCACCTGATGCGAACTGACTCATTGGAAAATACCCTGATGCTGGGAAAGATTGAAGGCAGGAGGAGAAGGGGACGACAGAGGAAGATGGTTGGTTGGATGGCATCACCAACTGGATGGACATGAGTTTGAGCAAGCTCTGGGAGTTAGTGATGGACAGGGAAGCCTGGTATGCTGCAGTCCATGGGGTTGCAAAGAGTCGGACACAACTGAGCCACTGAACTGAACATCCAACCATCACCAAACTTATCTAAGCTTTGTATAAAACATATTTTCACATGAAAACTATATAGTAGAGCAAACATTTATGCTTAAATTTCTAATAAGCATCTCTAACTAACATGAAAACTAGTCTCCGGATCTTCCCTTCAAACCGAGCCCCATTAGTGCTTTTCTCTTATCAATAAAGGGCAACAGCGTCCTTCCATTGGTTCAGGCCAAAAGGCATAAGGCCACCCTTTACTCCTCTCTTTATTCTCGGTGGCAAATCCTATATACTGCACCTTCAAATTATAACCTGATCCCAGCCATTTCCACCACCTCTAGTCCAGGTGACCTTCATCTTTTACTGGGATTATTGCAATGGCCTCCCAACATCTGTCACTGATCTCACTCCTTTTCTCTCTATTCTCAACAGGGCTGGTAAAGGGACCTTTTAAGCCTTGTGTAGAATCATGATGCCCCTTGGGCATCAGCTTCCCTTTCTGCAGAAGATCCAGAGACCTTGCAATGGTTTCTCCATCCTGATAGGACATGGTCCCCTCTTTGAACTGACCCCTCACTGCTCCCCAGTCTCCTCTTGTAGCCCCAGACACCCTGCCCTGTCTGCTGTCTTCCCCAACCTTACAGGATTCACCTGAAGTGCTCTCCCTCCAGGACATCTTTGGCTCCCTTTCTCACCTCCCTTACTGTCACCTTTCCTGTTAGGGCTTTTCCAGGAAACCGTATTTAAAATGGCAAATTTTCTCACTTCCTGAAACACTCCCTATCCTCCTTCCCTGCCTTAATTTTCTCCGTAGCACTTATCGCCTGTCAATATACTATGCAGTTTCCTACTTTTCTTAGACAGTGTCTACTCTTTACCACCAGAACGTATGTTTCATGAGGGTCAGGATTTTACTCACTTTGCCTATTAATGTACTCTTAGCAGCAGCAGTGCCTGGCAGTAAGTGAGTGCTTAATAGGTTTTTGTTGAATTAATCAAATAGGTAAGAATGAATGAATGAAAGCAAAGTGTAAAGTTTTAGGAAAGGAGAACTATATACAGAAATGTTATGAAAAGTGGAAACCAACAAGTGTCAACTAAGATATTTTTTATTCTTTGGAGGAAAATTGCTTTACAATGTTGTGTTGGTTTCTCCCATACAATGTAATTCAGTCATAATCACATGTATATCACCTCTCTCCTGCGTCTCCCTCCACTCTCCACTGCACCTCTCTAGGTCATCACGAAGCACAGGCTGGGCTCCCTATGTAATACAGCAACTTATCACCAGCTATCTATTTTATACATGGAAGTGTGTATATATATATATATATATATCCATGATACTTTCTCCGTTGGTCCCACCAAGATTTTTGCCATTTATTTAGTTGACAAAACAAAAATATGGCGTTCAAAATAGTTGGCAATTAAGAAACTGTGAAAAAGAAAGGAGGCAAACAGCTTTTACTTTACTGTAAAAAAAATCAGTTTATTTTAAAGTTATTGTAATCTTACACTCTGAACAAAATTTGTCTAGAATGAAGACACCTATGACATTTTGAGTGTCTAATTTTATCAACTCACAAAAGTTTTCTTAGACCCCAGTAAGATGATGGACAAATAACTCAAGAGATGCTCATAGTTTTCCATTAGTCAAGCTAAAGATAGAAGAAATTAACAAGAAGCTTTCAGTCTAGTCAAACATCTTCTGTTTAGCACCTGTCCAAGTCCTCACCAAAAAGTACAGCTTAATTGGGGTCACTGGGAAACATTCTAGTTTTACCCAGTTGATTCTTTTCTTTATCACAAGCTACAAGCAAATGACTTCTAGAACTAGCCATATATCCTTCAGCCTCAAGATACGTGGGCAGATATTTATTTACGGCCCCGTTCTGCATTTCCAAAGTGGTTTGATACTCACAGAACATTAACGCAAGAAGAGAGCTTCTCCTCTTCAACGCTTCATGAGCCATACCCTAAAAGCATCAGACTTTGAAATCACATTCAGTCTAGAATTGTGTTGCATTTTTTATGAGAGTTAGGAAAACCCTGTCTTTCTGAAATTGATGATCTCCAGGGCTTCTTATTGTCACCCTCTAAACACATTACTTCCATATATTTCTCCTCTTATTGTCTCTTCATTATTTTAATTATTTATTAGGTTTTTAGAGCATCTTACCTCTAAAGAGTTCAAACCCTATATGGAGAGTTTTTAGCAGTAAAACCTAATAAACATTTCCTAAATATTCTGCTATACTAGCAAAGCAAAAGCAAAGCCATAGAAACAGCCTAAGAAGCTGTGATGAGGAAAATGAAGGTGAAAAGAGGAAAGAAAGAATAGTGGTGAGAACAGACAGTTGCACATTTACAAAATAAATCTAATTCCCTTCAAGCACTATTCTAAAATGCTTTTGTGCTGTGACTGGGACTGCAGAAGGGTGACCGGGGAACTTGTCATATACCCTTTGTTACATACATTGCAGTTACTTGTGTGTGTGTGTGTGTGTGTACATGCATATGTTCAGCCATGTCCAACTCTTTGTGACCCCATGGACTGTAGCCCTGCCAGGTTCCTCTGTCCATTAAATTTTTCCAGGCAAGGATACTGGAGTGGGTTGCCATTTCCTACTCCTGGGGACCTTCGCAACTCAGGGATTGAACCTGCATCTCCTGCATTGGCAGGCAGATTCTTTGCCACTGCACTACCTCGGAAGCCCATAGCCTCCTTTATATAAGACAGTAATTACATCTGTCCACATGTAAACTAAAGTTATTCAGAGTCATCTTTGAAGATCTATACCCATAGTGTTTATATAGTATTAGCCTATACTTACATAACATGTACCATGTGTTAGCCACTGTTCTAAACACTTTATGAATATGGACACATTTAATTCTCACAATATCCTATAAGGTACTATTATCAGCTTCACTTCTGAGCTGAGGAAACTGAGGCACAGCTACTAAGTGGCAGAGCCAAGGCTGCACTCCAGGGCGCCTCCATCAGAAGCCATGCTGTTGTCCATTACAATAGACTGCGTTTGCATCTGCTCTTGGGCTAAAAAATATTAATACTAGACCCTTCTTAAGTAGGGGCTTCCCAGGTGGTGCTAGTGGTGAAGAACCCACCTGCCAACGCAGGAGATATAAGATACACAGGTTTGATCCCTGGGAAGATCCACAGGAAGATCCCTTTGAGAAGGGCATGGCAACCCACTCCAGTATTTTTGCCTGGAGAATCTCATGGACAGAGAAGCCTGGCGAGCTCCAGTCCATGGGGTCACAGAGAGTCAGACATGACTAAAGCAACTTAGCACACACTTCTTAAGTAAATTCCTTTTACTCTATTTTCTTGGACTTCATGTTTTCTTTTTCCTTCACTCACTCTTGAAGCTGTTATAAATATATTTAATGGTTTTACTTATCTTACCTTTAAAGTAAAAGGTCTCCTACCCATTGTGTAACTAGAGATTCTAAAGTATCATTGAATTTAATGCTGATTTATTTGCTTAGAGTACCATTAGCTGCTTACTTTTGGTATGTTGATCTTTTACCCTTAAAAATCTCTCTAATACTTAGGACAATTTGCCCTTTGATAAGTCACACATGAGCAAAATATAACAAGCAGAGGTTTAGGGAATAAACTAAGCCTTATTGTCCAGGGAAGCATTTAATTTCCTATATAGGGTTCACCATTTCTTTGATTGAAATACTTTATTGGACATTGCCTTAGTGAAGAAGGAGCTATTTAATCCAACAGGGATAACAGTTTCCAATAAAAATACTGCATCAACTATTCAAACCACTGTGGTCAGAGGAAATAGCTTAATGATACAGTTCTGATGGCTAACCGAGAGGTTAATTGCTCAAAATAAGTTTTAGATGGCAACGTTCTGTCAGTATAANCAGTTTAATCTCACTTAATAAATAAGTAGGAAAAAATTGGGGGAAGAGTAATGATAACTAATATTTATATTGACCACTTCAACGAGGCATGATTCTAAGTATTTTACAAGTATCATCTCATTTATTTACCCTAAAGACTCTAAAATCTAGGAAAACGAGATCTGCTTCCCACTGAATCCAAGAGAGAATGAGAAACAGCACCCAAAAGGGAAATGACACTCCCCCTGATCGAATCTAGAAGTGACAGTCCATCACCTCGGCTAAAGCCACGTGTTAGAAGCAAGTCTGTAAATCCAGCCTACACAAGGGCATGATCTCCATGGCCCCAGAGACCAGGGGCCCTCTTAGAGGCTGCCTCCCCCAGAAGCACAATCATGCTACCTAACACCAGCAGAGGGGTCTTGGACAACACTTTTTAATTTTAAAAACTTGATGTTTCTGCATCAAAACATTTGAACACTCATGCTAAATGGTAATAATGACCATAGATAACCTCATATCAATATAGGGCAGATTTTGCTTCCAAATGAATGATGAACATTTTTTTATTTTCAGAAATTTTGAGGCCCAGAATTATGGAAAGGAAACTGGAGATCTATCTATCCCCTGCTTAACAGATAATGAAACTAAGGCAGAGAAGTTACACATGTGTATATAAGTTTGTGTATATTTGTATGAGCCCAGACATAAACAGACCCATAAACATCAAGCTTTATACACAGATGTTCTCATAGCATTGATGATGAAGAAAAAAGTGGCTTTTAAATATGTCTCCATGACTTTCTTTACCTATTACCAAACAAGCAGTTAATTAATTTATTTATTAACTTTTATTAATGTTCAAATTAATAAAATAATTTTTAGAAGGATAAAATATCACTTCTCCCACAAGGCAAGGAGTTTACATTTCTGTTACAAGAGCCCAAGGATTTATTCATACTTCTCACCTTCAGCTGTGTTTGTACCCTGTGATGTCACAAAATGCAAGAATTAGAGAAAGAGGAATAACAGAAAAAATAAAAGAAAGTGCAGTATATAAAGATTAATTTCCTCAGCTTACATATAGTTGGAAGTAGTCAGGGGACAGAAATGAGCCTCCAGGTTTAGAAAACAGCTAGGTATAATCTGGGTGTGTGAGGAGAAATTTCAATTTGCTACGGTCTTGGTGTAAGTTAATGAAAAAAACTGCATCATTTAAAGGTTGACCAACCTTGACTAGAACACAAATGCCAGTCAGGCTAAAACTTTTTTCTGCCTTTTAAGTTATTACCTCTCATTCATGGCTTGCACTCATTTCTAATCAGAATTTTGAACATGTATTAAATATAACTGTAAGGAGAGAGTTAGTCCTTTATTTCAGATTTTACTTTTTTTATGACCTGTTTAGACAGATAAAAACTGACTTTTAATAACCGTAGGTGATATTAGATATACTGAGTGGCCCTACTTCTGATGCTGTATGTCTTACAAATTAAGCATTTCATCATTACGACTAAAAAAAAAGTGTTTAGCAAGGCAAGCTGACAAATTTTTATCATCTACTTAAAGAGGTATGAATATGCCTGAACATCATTGGTTTCTATTATAATATTGAAACTTTAAATATAACACCTCAATTCCAAATACACTGATGTCAGAATCTTCAACGGCTTTGATACTACGACACGGCAAACATCTTTTTTTAAGTGAATTTTAGGAGCCGGAAGAGAAAAGGGAATCCACAGCAGATTCCATGCATCTGGTCAATGCGGTCCTGCCGTGATTCAGCCTACCACCAGGTGGCGATGCTTCTCAACGGCAACTAGATATTTTTATAAAAGGGGCTTTTCTTGGCATTTGTGATATCGCTTTGCTGGCGTGAAAGAGTTCACTAGGCCTGCACCCTCAAGAACCACCTTTATTCCCAAGAAGAAAGTAATCCTGAGCAGGTTCCCTTTATCAATATATTGTTAGGCATGGCCAGGAATGAGACTGATAGCAAAACCCAGCCATTTACTAGGACAGCTCAGTTCACGGGAAGAAGGCAAACTCTGGACCCAGATTGCCTGGGTCCAAACTCCGGCTCTGCCGCGCGTGGCTGTGCTAGCCAGGGCAAATTACTCCACTTCTCTGTGGCTCCGCCTTCTCATCTGTAAAACAGGCACAATAATGTTACCTAACTCAGAAGGCTGATGGGAGGCTTAAATGAGTTGGTCCAAGTAAAGCCCTGGAATATGACAAGCACTGCTTCGAGGGAGCTGTCCTCTGTATGAACAGCCCAGGAACGCAGTGCTGGCTAACGCCCTGGTCCTATTTCGCTGAATCCTGTCAACCGTACTGGGAGCAGGCTGGCTCTAACCAGCATCAGATCCATTTTACAGATGAGGAAACAAAGGTCAGAGAAGTGAAATAAAATTCCAAAAGTCAAAATTAAGGGGAGAACTGCAACATGAATGTGCACTTACCTAGAACTAGAGTGCGCACTTACACTCACCTAACTCTAAACCCACTCTTCCAACCACTGTAACGTATTATACAGGTCAAAACTGGAAGCAATTTTTTTTAAAAATCACAAAATGTGTAACTCAAATGAAGAGGCAGGAGCAACTACACTCCACAAAAGTGTGTTTTCTCTCCAACGTAATTCTTCTGCCTTTCCTTTACACAGTTTGTAACCCCCCTAAAAATGAAATCTTTACCTTAATATTTATTTCTAAACCAGCAAGAGCTACTAATAACCTAAATCTTCAAAAACTCTCAAGATATGGCTTTGAGGTGAACTTAAGACCTCACTTAAGTGAACTCCACAAAAAAAGGGTTAGATTATTTAAAAGTCAAGAAGAGAGGATTCCGCAATTCTGCACAAAGATAAAAATAGAATTCCAAGTCCTCCACCCAGAAAACTCCACCACCTCCCAACTGCTGTTTTTTTCTCCTGTCAGTCCTTGAAATGACCTTGGTTTAATTACCTGCATCTCAATGAGTGAATCTACATAGAAAGTGAAGGTTAATTAATGAAGGATCGTTTCTTCCGCTAAGCCCACCAGGCAGTGGCTGACAGCAAGACTCATCCACATGGTATCAACATACAGCTCATTAGAAATGGTCAGATTGATGTGTTCATTTTGGAACAGGGAAATGAAAGAAAAGAGTTTACTAACGATGACCCCTCCCAGGGTGCGGTCACCAAACTTCCCACCTGACACCACTCACCTTGAATGGCACTGCTCCTGAACTCACAGAATCCAAAATGTTGGGCCCAAATAGAAATGCAGAGCTCAGATTCCCATGAGACCTGGACACTCGCATGCCCACTGCACAGTAACATTCCCACACTTTCGTAGAGTTCTTGTCTTTATATATTATTTTAAACCAGAGCCATTCTAGAACAGGGTTTATAAAGCTCAGAATTAATGACATTTTGGACCTGATAAATTTTTGCTGTAAGCACCTGTCCTGTGAATTGTAGGATACTTAACAGCATCCCTGACCTCTGCCAACTAGATGACGGTAACATCCTTCCCTAATCGTGACAACCAAAATTATCTCCCGACGTTGCCAAATGACCCCTTGGGTACAAATTTGTTCCTACTTGAGAATGACTGATCTAGAGAAAGTATAATTCTAGAGTTTTGGATTTCCAATATTTTCTGAAATGTTGAAAACGTTTCAGACTTAAGGGGAAAAAGCTGCAAAAGTAGCATACGTACCCTTTACCCAGCATCCCCAAATGCTTCCATCTGACACGACTATAGTCGAGCTACTAAAGCAGAAAATTAACATTGATAGAATCCTATTAAACGATCTATAGGTCTCTTTCACATACCACCAATGTCCTCCCCCCGCCCAACATCTGTCCATCTTGGTCTGAGATCTAACACAGGGTTGCATAGTCCATGTAATTGTCATGGTCTCTTTAGTTCCCCCCAGTGTGAAAGCGTCTCATTTTCCTGCATGACCTTCATATGTTAGAAGAGCATCAACAGGTAAGTTACTGTGCAAAGCATTCCTCAACTTAGGCTTCTCTCAGTCCTGCGTTTCTGAGAAGACAGCAGCGTGTCCTTCTCAGGGCATCGTATCACGAGGTGCGTTACATGCTGTTAACTCCGATCTCTAAGCATGAGGCAGCTTGGTAGTTTCCCCACTGTCAAGTTACTTTCTCCTCCTTTGTACCTAATAAATGTCATGTGGGGAGGCTCTTTGACAATGCACATTTCTTGCTTCTCTTATTTTTGCCCATGAATTTTAGTGTCCATTGATGACATTTGCCTGCAATAATTATTACTGTGGTGTTTTGCCAAACTGTGATTTTCTACTTCCATCATTCTACGTTTATAATTATCATCCTGTTGCATTGAAGAGTGGTTCTTTTTACTGCACTTTTTAGTTATTTTTAAAGGAAGTTTTGTCTCACTACCGTGAATGAAAAACCAGGATTAAAACAAGAGTTATAATGATAAATAATAACATTAAAAAATAAACTCAAGGAAGAAAACTGATAGCATTTTCTGAATGGATACTACAGCCTTTGAAGGCTCCAATCTGATGTCTTCTTTCTCTTCATTAAAAAGAGAGACTAACAGGCATTAGAAAAGTACTAAAAACATCCTAGAATCAAACTGACTTCCTTCTTGACATATAGTCAGGAGAATTGGAAGACAACTAGAAAAAGAATCACTGTCATTTAATATTATTCGATATTGGCTCTAAATAATATTTAAGATCTCATCATTTTCCAGTGGTTCATATTCTGCATTTTGGAAAATACTCACCAGTTTTCTCCCATTTTACAGATGAAGTGACCGCAGCCCACTGAAAGTAAATAACCTGCTCGACATTCACTGATAGACCTTTGTTACAAAGAACAGTAATAATTCAAGCAAACCTGTAACTATGGTGCCAAAGCTGAAATGGGTTGGCAGGAGGCTCAGAATCAGGCTGCCAGCGTGTTTCCTAAAACCCTAGGGTGGGAACGCCGCCACGCGAGGAAGGGACGGGAACCTGGAAAGCGAGAGGGACCAGGCCCTTCTTCTCAAGCCTATTTCCCTCTGTGTTCCTACTATTTTTTTCTCCTGGGCTTCCCCTCTTACAACTAACCCAGCCTGTCTGTCCCATAGCAAAATACAGCGACTCCAAAGCAGCCACCTTCTTAGTCCAAACCATACTCAGAACCTCACTGGGTCTCCCTGGATCCCTAAACTTTTAAAGGAGAATCTGATTGGCCCAGCTTAAGTCAGGAGCACACCCTGGATCCAATCAACTGTGAAGAGGTGGCCACTTCACAAACATTCAAACAGGAAAGATGGCCACTGTTGGTTGAGCAGTTCTCCGAAGCAAGTACCACAGGACAAGCTCGTCAACCAAAGAGCTAGCGAACCGGTTTCTCAATCACTGGTCGAGGTCCTTAAAATAATGTATTCCCAGCATCAAGTATGAATATGCCAGCCACCTGAAGACCACAGGTACTATTTCTCTTACAGTTTTCCTTTGACAAGATTCACTTTTCACCCCTTAAAGCATCGAATCAGGAAAATTATGATAGTATGAACTTAACTAGGAAAATCAGATGTCTTCCTAATATCCATTCAAATGCACGCCATGTTACTAAGAATGCACACACTTAATGCACGTTACTAAAAATGGACACCCTTAACGCACGCATGTTACTAAGAATGCACACCCTTAACGCACGCATGTTACTAAGAATGCACACCCTTAACGCACGCATGTTACTAAGAATGCACACCCTTGTGCCTTACAAAGCCCCGGTGTTCTGCATCCTTGACCTCAGTACACACCAGGCCCTTTATACTCTGGAGTTCGTTCCCCATTTTCTCTGGCCCCTGCAGTGAAATAGTCTATATTCAGATCATTCTGATGGTTCTCAACCCATCCCTGCTTTATTCTACCTAAAATTAAATTTTCTGGCTTGAAGAGTTGCACGTTGTTAAGAAGTTGGCTTTTGGTGTTTCTCTGAGCTCTTCACATCAGCTATTTTAAAAAATAAAACTGCTCAGTGTTTTGACTTAGTTTCACTTGTACGGCCTTTAGTGGGGGATTCTTTTTTTTTTTTTTCTTAATTGGAGAGTAATCACTTTACAGTATTGTGATGGGTTTTGCCATACATCAACATGAATCAGCCATAGGTAGATGTGTGCCCCCTCCCTCGTGAACACCCCTCCCGCTGCCTCCCCACTCTGTCCCTCCAGGTGGTTACAGAGCACCGGCTTTGGGCTCCCTGCATCGAACACCAAAGTCCCCCTGGTGGCCACTTTTACGGACGCGACTGAGCGGCTGAACTGAACTGAATGTATACGCTTCAGTGCTGCTCTTTCAAATCATCCCACCTGCTCCTTCCCTAGTGGAGGATGGGTTTGATCCATGTTTTCTTTCAACTTTGGTTTTAAAGATCAATGCAGATAATCACCTAATACGTTCTTTGGAAGATCTTGAGTTCTGGGGATACAGATCTGCCCTCAAGGAGCTCCCAGAATCTTGAGGGGGAACAGAAATCTAAATAGACAATCACGGTGTGCAGGATAAGTGCTAGGCAGAAGTCCATCCCACACCCTGCAGCCCCCACAAGATGTGGAGTGAAGGTAAGGGACTGCTCCTAGAAGTCTGGGCAGGCTTCCCGGAGGAGGGGACACTCAAGCTGAGCCTTGAAGAATGTTTAGAAAGCAGGAAAAGTTCAGAGAGGAGGGCCCCTACAGAGGAAAGCTCTATTAAGTCTATGTGAAACAGTTCAGGGAAGAGCCACAGGACAGGTGAGCCTCGAGTCAAAGGAGAAAGGTGGAAAGAGTGGGGTCCTTGTCGCCAGCTTTAGCGCAAAGGCTATACTGGAATCACTTTCAAAACATTTTTTTAATCATAAGATGCCTAGAGAGAAGCCAAGGGAAGGAAACCGAGGTACAGATTAGGGTGAGGATTTCCAGGCTTGTGCCCAGGAACGCTGGCCCTCACACATTCACTAGGATCGCCACAATGAGCTTGAGAGGCGCTCGACTCGACGATGGTTTTAAACGCCAGAAATCCAGGACTTCTCAGAGCCCGAGACGTGGATGTGCCTCGTGAATGTCTAAGAGGCGGAAAGAGCACAGAGCTCCTCCCAAACTCTCCAGGCCCCTCTGACTCAAAGTGTCTCAGGATCCAGCAGTACTGGCCTCACTCGGAGCTTGAGGGAAGCGCGGGATCTGCTTTCTAACAAGGTGCCCAGGGAGTTCGTGTGACTGTTAAACTGGAGGAAGCTCTGGCCTCCATCATGCTCAGGTGCGGTTCTCACTCAGTAGGCCTGGGATGACACCAGGGATGCTACATCTCTACCTTTGAGTAACAAGGCTCTAAACCACAAACACTAGTGTTCAAAGATCATACTGGGTGATGCTCTGCAGGAGCCCGCGGGGAAAAGCTGAAGAAACCAACCAGACTTATCATCAGTAAAGCGCCTCAGGACCATCTTTACTCTTGAACACAAGGAAAGTGTCAAAGAATCTGTGCTGGTCTCTGCCCTCAAGGCCCTTTGGTTTAGTTGGGAAGCTAATATTTAATGACGAGATATAAGTAGTGAACAATAAAATTGCAAAGATATATATAACTCATTTTTGTTCAACAAATCTTCATGGAGTATCCACCATATGCTATTCTTACTTGATGGCTGGGTTTATATAGCACTGAAACAAACAGTCCAAGTCTTTGCCCAAATGCACTTTATGTTCCAGAAAGGGGAAAGATGGGTGGCATATAAATAAATCAGGAAATATGAAGTAGAAGCAACCAGGATAGGGAGATGGAGAAAGAGGAAGCCAAGTAAAGGAGGCAAGGCGTGTGGGTGGGAGTTCACGAACAGGGTTATCTGATGAGGCAGGAAAGCTGAGGAAGTCCTCAGTGATCAGCTGACATTTTAGCAGAGACATGAAAAGACTGGAAGAACATGACACAAATTCTCCAAGTTAGAGGCGAAGCAAGTGCAGAAGGCAGGAGCCCACCTGGAATATTCAGAGAAAGGCAGGAGCTGCCTGTGGCTGGAATAGAGAGCGAGGAGCAGAGCAGGAGGAGATGGGATCAGGGGAGCAGCTGTGGGGATGGAAGGCCAGTCATGCAGGACCTCATGGAAGACTTGGGCTTTCGTTGGCCTGAGATGGAAGCCACTGGGGGTTTTGAGAAGAGAAGGGACTTATTTTTAAAGGCTACGTTAGCAAGCTTTGCACAGAGTATAGGGGCCAAAGGCAAAAACAGAAAGCCCAGTTAGATCTACATACAATCAGACAGGCAATAACGGCAGCTTGGGTTCTGGTGGTATCAGTGGAGATGGTAAGTTTTGGATTGTGTATGTATTTTGAAGGCAGCACTAAACACAGAGAGTGAGATAAGCCAAGGCTGTACTTAAAGTGGACTTCCCAGGTGCTCCAGTGGTAAAGAACCGGCCTGCCAAGGCAGGAGACATGAGAGACCTGGGTTCGATCCCTGGGTTGGGAAGATCGCCTGGAGGAGGGCCTGGCAACCCACGCAGGTATTCTTGCCTGGAGAAACCCATGGACAGAGGAGCCTGGCGGGCCACAGTCCATACAGTCGCAGAGTCGGACACGACTGAAGAGGCTTAGCACGCACGCGTGCACACATACGTGAAGATGTGCCTTGAGCAATGGACTGAGATGAGGAGAGAGTTCCGGAAATGTTAGGAGGAAGCCTGGCAATCACCGGTTCCTTTTGGACATGTCAGGTTTCAGCTGTCTGTGAAATGGATCCATCCACGTGGAAATACCAAGGAGACAACTGGAGAAATAATGCTGACGTGCAGGTCCACGGGGAACGTATCGAGGGGTGTGGACTCCTAGTCTGTGCCTGGCACAGATAGTAGGAACTCAGTAAATGCTAAATGCATACATGCCATGGCTTAGATCAGCAGAAATATTTCCTTACTTTTGGAAAAGAACTGGACTTTCACACCCTACTAATGGTGAGTCAAAAGATTTTCACGGGAGGAGAAAAGCATTTTCTTTTCTTAATCCAAATGATCGGCAAAATAAGATAGCGTGGTTTCATTTAGGTCGTTTTTTAATCTCCAAGATAACATTAATAAACAAATTTGAAATCACACAAGTATGAACGTAAATTATTTACAGTGTGCTTGAAGAGCTCAGAAGGGCTTTGTAAGATAAATAATTTATAAACTCATAGAAAGAGTTCCTTTTTTCACTAATTAAGGGTGAAAATTTTACCAATAAATCATGAGAGGTTTCGGGAAGTATGCAGAATGGAGATCAATTTAGGGCAACAAACGTTTACTGAAAAACTGCTATGTGCCAGGCACTTGGCTGGAGGTGAGCGGCTCAGAGAACTGTGTATGGCGTTTCTCCTTGAAGTGGCTTCCTGTGCCACGGGAGAGGCAACACCCTGAGCGCCAAGTCATGGGTGGCGGTGGACACCGGTGCTGCCCACCACTGAGCTCTGAGGCTCAGCTCTGCAGGCACGCAGTAAGGTGGCAATTCCCCGCCCCTCGCACAGGTAGGACCATGTGACTTGCTTTAGCCAATTAAATGTAAACAAATGTTTCCTATGTTACCAAGCAAATGTTACAAATGTCCACTTACAAATGCAAGTGGAAGCTTTGCTAAATCACTTCAGTCCTGTCCAACTCTTTGCAACCCCATGGACTGTAGCCTGCCAGGCTCCTCTGTCCGTGGGATTTTCTAGGCAAGGTTACTGGAGTGCGTTGCCATTTCCTTCTCCAAGTAGAAGCTTTAAGAGGTCCTAAGTGACTGACCATTCTTATGGACTGAATACTCCTGTCCCCCCAAACTCCCTATGTTGCAGTCTAATCCCCAGGGCGCTGCCGCTGGGAGGTGGGGTCCTTCCGGAGGTGTTTAGGTCTTGCGGGTGCTGCGAGCCCTCCTGAATAGGGTTACTGGCCAGAGAGCTTGCTTGCTGTTTCTGCGCTGTAAGGATGGGACAAGAAGTGGGCAGTCTGCACCCTCAAAGAGAGCTCTCACTAGAAACTGACCATGCTGTCACCCTGATCTCAGACTTCCAACTTCCAGAACCATGAGACATACAGTTACAAGCCACTCAGTCTATAGGATTTTGTTACAACAGGTTAAACTCAGACAGACATGCCCTGATGCACTGCTGCAGTGACACGCATCAGTGTGGAAGTCTTGCTTCCTTCTACTGAGGCCCATGGGCGACCACCCCACGAGCAGAGCCTCCCCACCCTCCCAAGATGACCTGCTAAATCTACAGCCTGAACAGGAAGCTTTTGTGTGTTACGTCATTGACATTTGAGAGCTGTGAGGTATTACATATGGACTTTCCTGGTGGCTCAGATGCCAAAGAATCTGCCTGCAGTGCAGAGACCCAGGTTTGATCCCTAGGTCAGGAAGATCTGGAGAAGGGAATGGCAACCCACTCCAGTATTCTTGCCTGGAGAATTCCATGGACAGAGGAGCCTGGCGAGCCAGTCTGTGGGGTTGCAAAAAGTCAGACATGACTGAGTAACTAACGTACATAATCTAGCCTGTCCCAAATGATACCCACCCTATATTGATGAAAAATATTTCCTTTGTGAATTTCCATTTCCCAAATACCCTCTTTATCCCCCATCCTTTGACCTTTTAGTAATCTGTCCCCTTTTTTAGAACATAAATTCTGCCCTGACTAGGTCTCCCAAATCATTTTTCTAGGACCATTTATAGAAACAAAGGTATAGACCCAAGCCATCCTTCAAATGCTTTTTTCCACTCTTCAGTGTATTTTAAATTCCGCTTTCCAGCTGGAATCACCACTGTCTCTCCAGCTGCCCTTCTACTCGCATCAGCTCTAGGCTTTCTTGGCCACATCATATGTGTCCCCAGAAGCAAATCTGTAGTTTTCTTTTTTTAATCTCACAGGCGTTTCCAGGTATGTAAGAAGAACAGAGGGCAAGAGACTCACATGGAACCTGGATTGTGACTGATTATGTGGCTCCTTCTATATGTGAATTTACTTTAAAAATGGCAAACAGACCTCTGTGGAGGTTACAAATGACTTCATTAAGTACCTTTCAAGGGCAAAGAAAAGAAAAGTGAAAGCCGCTTAGTCGTGTCTGACTCTTTGTGACCCCATGGACTGTCCGTGGAACTCTCCAGGCCAGAACACTGGAGGGGGGAGCCTCTCCCTTCTCCAGGGCATCTTCCCAGCCCAGGGATCAAACCCAGGTCTCCCACATTGCAGGCGGATTCTTTACCAGCTGAGCCACAAGGGAAGACCAAGAACACTGGCGTGGGGAGCCTATCCCTTCTCCAGGGGATCTTCCCCATTCAGGAATCAGACCGGGCTCTCCCACATTGCAGACATATTCTCTACCAACTGAGCCATCAGGGGATTTGCTTTAGTAAATGAAAAACAGAGCTCCGGGAAGGTTAGAAATGACTGNCCCAGGGATCAAACCCAGGTCTCCCACATTGCAGGCGGATTCTTTACCAGCTGAGCCACAAGGGAAGACCAAGAACACTGGCGTGGGGAGCCTATCCCTTCTCCAGGGGATCTTCCCCATTCAGGAATCAGACCGGGCTCTCCCACATTGCAGACATATTCTCTACCAACTGAGCCATCAGGGGATTTGCTTTAGTAAATGAAAAACAGAGCTCCGGGAAGGTTAGAAATGACTGTCCATTAGGACCTTTCAGGGGCAAGCAAGCTGCGAAACTGTGAACAGGTTACTGCTTTCGTGTGTTCTGTTGACTGCCGTCTTTCTATGACTAGAAAATCTGCACCAGAGCCTAAGATGCTAAAGAAAAACTGAGCTGCAGAGGGGAGAGGCATGAAGTGTGACGGTTCCTGCAGAAGGCAGGAAAACAAAGGCCAGGAGATACTTTGCCCCGGTGGTTCTGGGAAAGCTCCACCCTCCTTCATTTCAGACCATGAGGAGACTCTCTGCACAGGTCAGCAGGTGCTCTAATAGTTTGGAAAATCTACTCTGGATCAAGAGCATATGCTACCTTATAGCAAAGGTACAGGGTGCTTTCCTTAAGAGCAACCTAGTGCCATTTCAGCTGCGATGGTAGACTGAGCTGGGAAAGGTCAAGGCAAAGAGAAGGAAGAGAAAATATGCTGATAAAGCAGTGAAGGGGCCAAGACAGAACACAGGGCCGTGGAGGGCTTGAGACTGCCTCCCCCCACATAAAATCCGTTATCCTCAAAAGTCACCTCAAATAAACAATATTGAAATGTATTTGTTTTCACTCACTGACATTTTCTTGGTCTTAGGAAAATATGACTACTTTTCAAAATTCATATTGATTGTAATGAAAGCAGAATCATAGTATTCTTTCTGTACAAATCCAGCTTTGGGACAAATCCCAGCACTGTTACCAGGTTGCTCTTTTACTGAATTTTACAACAGACCCTGGCTTAGAATATACTATTCATTTCCAGCATCAGCACTAATGAAAACAGCGGTCCCATCCTCAGAGGCCCCCCATCANTGTACAAATCCAGCTTTGGGACAAATCCCAGCACTGTTACCAGGTTGCTCTTTTACTGAATTTTACAACAGACCCTGGCTTAGAATATACTATTCATTTCCAGCATCAGCACTAATGAAAACAGCGGTCCCATCCTCAGAGGCCCCCCATCAAACTCCAGCAGCTGGTATTACTACATGCCGACTTCCACCACTGGCTTGTGCAGCTGCGGCTTGCAGAACTCAGTATCAACTTTCACTTGTTTACCTGGAGACAATAGAAAACCACCCTGTCTTATTAAGATGAGCTTTTGACTACAGGGATAGGAAACCCAAAATAATAGTGGGGGAGTTTCTAGTCTAATACTAGGAAGCTGAGGGCTGACATACGATAGGGCTCCCACTGTTTTGTTTCTTTCCTACAAAGAGTTTCCACTCTCATAATCACTTCATGGTCCAAAATTGTTGCTGGAGCACCATCTGTTGTACCCACATTCCCACCATCAGGAAGAAATAGGGGGAGAAGGGAGGCAAAAAGGTACCCATCATTTCCTTTTAAATTCATTTTTCAGAAATCCTTTCTCCTACAATTAATTGGACAAGAACTCAGGTTCACAGTTCCACTTCTAAGTGGGGAACTGGGAAATCTTGCTGTACTGGGGGCTCACGTGAGCCACTGAACAACTGCAGTCATTATTAGGGGATAAGAAGGGAGGAGTATTGGGGAGTAATTGGCACTTCCACCCACGCCAATATGGCTTATGCCAGGTTTTAATTTGTCTTACTCTGCCTCTCCTCAAGTGCTAAGAAAAATAATGAGATATATAAAGTTTTCTGAAACCATGAAACCGAGCTCATTTACCTTTATAATTTTCTATTAATCTACTACCAGAATTCATTCCACATTTAATTCCAGCCTCTAACGCTTTAATGCCATCCCTTTAGTCTTTACACATTAGTGGTCTCAGCCATGTCAGACTTTTTCATCTCCTTTATGTTCATTTATTTTAACTTTTAGTGGTCTTCTAGCCAATCCTTTATCCTTTTTATTACAAGAGCATGAAATTTTATAATCCCCTAGAGCTTTGTTAGTCAGCTGCTACAAGGTTCTTAACCTTCACTAATTTATTCCCTCATTTTTGACTTTCCGATCTGAAGCATGCCTTAATATTTTGTTTTTGAATACGAAAGTAACTTTTATTAAGTAGGTTTATTGCATTAATAGATTTTTATTTCCGTTTTTACAGTTATATTTAAGTTCTCTGCTAGTTATGCTGCAGATCACTTTAATAACAATTTATAATGCTGTGTAATATAATTTATATTTTAATATAACAAAATGTACCTAATATAATAAAGCAAGAGTAATTTTATAAAACTTTACCTGGAAATCATTTCAAATAAGCATGCATTTTTTTTAACTCCCTAACAAACAGTTTTATTGATATTTATTATAATAGAAACTCCCTAAACAAGAATAGCTTCTCTTTTTCAGGAAAAAAAATAATAATAAAGACGGTGCCTCTTAAAATACCACACATGTTTTGATTTTTTATTTGCCTCATCCTTTCTCCTCACTGCTTTGATTTCTCAAAGGCAGAGAGGGAACTGTTTTCCCTGCGTCGTACAATTACATGAATGATCAATACCCAGCCATGAAAATTCCTAATTCAGATTACAACAGCAAGAACAATCATGTCGGCATTAACTGAGATATATATGTGACAATAAAATAATACTAATAATTATAAAACACTCTCTCCTCCTCCATTGAAAATCTGGCAGGGAAATATAGAAAGACTGATCAAAATGCAAATGCTAGACATATATTTGCACACCAAGGGAAGGAAAAACCCAAGCATGAACCTGAGGACTTTAAAGCTTCGGGCTTTAAAGTAAGACCAACACAAGAGAAGAAAGACTGGTCACCCTAGTGCTGAGCTCTGACAAGACTTCTCTTCAGGCAAGAACCTCACTGACCACATCAGTGAGGGTGTGTTGCTTAACAACCGCTCCCCCCAAACTCATGGTTTAAAAGAATTTTTATTTAGTTCATGGGTCTACAAACTGGCTGTCATACTTGGGAAGTTCTGGTGACCAAAGGCCTGTTGGGTTTGCTGAGCCTCTGGAGAGTCTCCACCCTAGGCTCTCTCGGGCCCCAGCGGGCGCATCGGGCTCCAAATGGTGGCCGAGCTCCCAGAGCAGGACGAGAGCAAACCCCAGGCCCCGGTGCTCTTCAGCCTTCCGCTTGCTCTGCCCGTTGTCCAAAGCAAGTCCTATTCTCAACCCAGATGCAAGTGGGAAGTGGGAAAAGGGACTCCCACTCTTATGGGAGGAGCAGACAATTGTGGGCACTTTATAATCTATTGGGTGGGCCAAAAAGTTCATTTGGGTTTTTCTGCAAGCTCTTACGGAACTATTTGACCAACCCAATATCATATCACACCCAGGATGCCCATACTCTTTGCTGTCACTTCTTCAATTCCTCTGAACACTCCATTTTCTCAATCAATGAGTACTTTCTTTGTGACGAGCCCTATTTTAGAAGTAGTAAACAAAATAAATAAATAACAAAACAAAATAAACAAAAATCCTGATTTAATGAAGTTTACCTTCTAGTATCAACAGGAGTCCCCTGTTTTCTAAACAAATATTCTTTCTGACCCTAGACAATGTCTCTGCCTCCTACACCCAATGACAGATCTCTCTGGATTTTCCCCATTCACTCTCCCTTCCCTTTCCTTCTGGGAATTTCTCCCTTCACCTCCTAGGAGACTGTCAAACACAGGCTTCCCCCTCCCATGCCAACATATCTGATCATAATATCCAGATGGGCCAATCAGAATACTTTACCCTGAACACAGGGATTGGCCCATGGTTGGGCCAATGAGCCAGGCAGGACTAATCAAAGATATTCTCAGGAACTGATAGGAAGCTGTTTAAGAAAATCTGGTAACTTTACCTATAGACAAAATGTGAACCGGAAATGCCAATAATCTTAAATACCCCATGAGAATAAGTCAACTAAAGGAAAACAGAGCAAAATAATGGAGAGAGACACATTCCTTTTACGTCTTTTGCACACCTGAAACCACACCCACTTCTGCTTTCAGTTATACAAGTCAACTGATCATCAAGTTTGAGTTGAGTTTTTGTAATCCACAACCAAGTGAATTGGGATTCACTCAGTCCTCCAGCATTGAACACTGCAGCTGAACCTCCTAAAGCCAGCTACAGCCCCTGAAAGCCCTGTGTACAATTTACAGGAAGCCATGAAATACATTACATAATTCTACCACACAAACAAAGAGCAACCCACTATGCAGAAAATAGCTACAGCATACAGCTACAATGTAACAGCAAGATACACCTTTTCTCTTTTTAAAACATGCTATTAAACTAAATAAGTCCCACCATTTCCAACCTTTTATTAATAAATATTTGATCTTCTTCATCCTTTGGGTCACTTATACCAACTTATGCCAAGTTGGTACTAACAGGCTCAAGATTTACGGGAAGGAAAATAAAAATGAACAAAATTCTATCTGATAGGTCTTTTTTTTCCCTTCGAAGTCAAAAATGATTAGCTTCCATACAGGTCATGCAAAACTCCAATGATCCTTTGAACCACAGACTAAGAACCTTTTTCTAAAGAAATATTAGAGATTCTGTTACAATAACCAATTCTAAACTACGAACGGTAAATTCTGCTCCTCTCTAACCACCTTCTCAAAGAACACCCAGGGATTCTAACGGCAGTCTTTTGGAAATATATTTCCCCAAATCATAACCCAATTCAGTCTTTGTCAAGTGTGTCCTCTGAAATGTCACTCACACACACACGCATGCACACGCACGCACACACACGCACACGCAGACAAGTTCTGAGTTCAATTATGCCACGTATATTATCATCTTCTTGAACGAGAAGCTGTACGCATCAGCACATTAGAGGCTTCAGAAAAGAGCAGGTTTAAATTTGTCTGAACTAACAACATTCCTCAAACGTGTCTGATCACAGACTGCTGGGTATTTTTCATCAAACCACACTTGCTAATGTTCATGAAACATTGTGTGTCCCATGTTACCCATGGAGTCAATATCAGTCTATCATCTAAATAGGAGTCAAGGAACTTTTCCTATAAAGAGCTGAAGAATAAATAGCTTAGGCTTTACAGGCAATCCAAATATTCAGCTGGGTCATTGCAGCATGGAAACAGCCATCAGTTCAGTTCAGTTGCTCAGCCGTGTCCAACTCTTTGTGACCCCATGGACTGCAGCACGCCAGGCCTCCCTGTCCATCACCAACTCCCAGAGTTTACCCAAACTCATGTCCATTGAGTCAGTGATGCCATCCAACCATCTCATCCTCTGTCGTCCCCTTATCCTCCGGCCTTCAATCTTTCCCAGCATCAGGGTCTTTTCCAATGAGTCAGCTCTTTGCATCAGGTGGCCAAAATATCGGAGTTTCAGCTTCAGCATCAGTCCTTCCAATGAACACTCAGGACTGATCTCCTTTAGGATGGACTGGTTGGATCTCCTTGCTGTCCAAGGGGCTCTCAAGAGTCTTCTCCAACACCACAGTTCAAAAGCATCAATTTTTCGGCACTCAGTTTTCTTTATAGTCATAGACAATATGTAAACAAATGGGCATGGCTGTGTATCAATAAAGTTTTATTTATAAAAACAGCTGGAGGACCAGATTTGGCCTGTGGGGCACAGTTTGTCGGCCTATGTCTAAGCTAATCAGAGATTTCAAGTGTAGAAGAGAACAGATGAGACCATGAACTTAATCAATGTCCATGCACACATCACATAACCTTGAGCAGCTTCCTGAACCTTTTTAAGCCCTGTTTCCCAGCTGCAAAATGAGGATTAAATGTACTTTTTACACCTTATGCAATGAATTTGCATTTCTACAGGATTTCTCTGAGTGAAGGGTGTACAAGTGTACGTAATTTCAAACAGGGGCGGGTCAAGATGAGTCAAAGCAAGGTGGGCAGATGAAATGATTCCTACACCGAAGTTACACAGCAAACACAGCACTTGGATCCAAGGATGACAGACTTAAAAATATAAGCCTCCTGGGAATTCGTAAAATTTGGGGAGACAGCTCTGAACTTCTAGCATATGGAGTGAGGTTTGAGCCAAACTTACATTATTCTCAGGGGCCAGGGAGGCTCAATTAACATCTTGCTTCCATAAACCGATCAAAGGCTATATTTGGGTTTATAATGTGTCTAAAGAGACAAGAGAAAACTGCTACCCAAGTCACAAACAGGCATTTTCACTTCAATTTTCAACCAGAGCCTCTGATGACCAAACAAACCACTGGAAAGTTCTGTTTTCCTTTTACTAGGAGGACAAAGTGGAGCGCAAACCAGAGTGAGGCTATAACTGGTGCTCCGATTCCAAGAGACCGGACTTTTAACCCAAATGTTCGCTTTCATAAAACCTTTATA
>SJYS01006048.1:364019-375537 GCA_006410695.1 Philantomba maxwellii
ATTTTATTGTTTTACATACAGAGGTGATGGAAGGGAAGATAACATTCAAATCCCTCCAGAATTCCCCTTTTGCTCCATAGGGACCTAACATTTATCATGATTAATTTTTCTCTGGAAAAAAAAAAAAGAAATGAACATTTCTTTGTCAGGTAGAAGCTTTTAGTCATCCTGACACCAGGCTTTCACGCAGCAAAAATATTACTAATACTATTTTCCCTCTGAAGTGCATTTGTTATCAATATGCACTTAAACTGGTGATCAAGTCTTGCTACGAGAGACACCTGCTCTGCATTTTCTATCTGTTTAATACCTTAGGGATACATCACTTAATAATTTAGTGCTAAACCATTTAGCATTTTAGCCCATCATCGCTTATATTACACACAGGATTTCAGTAATGTCTGATAAAATTATGTGTTAGCTGCCTTATGTGTGTGTAAAACTTAATAAGTCTTCTTTCCCCCCTCAAGTTTAATAACTGATTTTCTTACATTTATGGATGTGAAATTTTATTGCTCATGGATATAGTTTGAACCTAAATCTTCATATCTTATAAATTGATTTTTAGTTTCCTTTTTGACCTTATGAATTTCAATCAGACAGTGACCTCTTGTTGCTCATGAATCTGACTGATTTAATGCCTTATAACAATAATAGTAGAGAAAAAGCATTATCATAAGAGCCCACAGGGTTTGCAGAAACCCATAACTAGATCTTGGAGGCCTCAAGCAACACTAATTCTTGACCTTAGCCCATTCTCTGAAGTCGGCATTCTTCACTGTACTGGGATGGCCCATCCTTGTGATAGCGTAACTAGGCTGAAGCAATGGAAAAGTCCCAAGAGGAGATTGGCTAAAAAGATTGTTTCAAAGACACAGTCTTGAACATAAGCCAGTAATAGAAAAGGTGCAAAAAGCTAATTTTATCTCAAGGATATGATTGGAAAGAAAAAAGGAAATGATATACTGGTGCTGTCTTTGTGGGGAGAGAGGCATTGTCAATGTTTTAGCTTGATAAAATGAAAAATCAATGTTAATCGTCTGTACAGGCTGTACTGTTGCTGCTCTGTCTCATATTGTGACTGAGTCTATGGTATAAACGGAAGAGCTGGAGGGGTGCTCCTTTGTTTCCCTGGCTATGCTAACTTCATTTAATCGGTTTACTGAATAACCGTGTGTTGATGCTCATTATTCCTTATTAAGAAAGACTCTTAAACCCAAAACAAAAGCAGCTCCTTTTCTCTTATTCTTTTTCTTTCTTTAAATGAACATGGAGGTCCAACTTTTCCTATGTGGTGATCAACACTTCTCAAAAGATGAAGCCCGCTGAAATGTGGACTCACCCCACAGCTTCCACTCTCTGAATCCTTGTCTCAAAAATCTAAAAATCCTCCCAGTTGCTCAACAAAATGCTGGCAATGGGATGCTGACTAAAACGGAAATCACTTATGAATAGATTTTTTTCTGCTGAGAGAACTTAAGTAGATGCTCTGTTTAGTTCACATGCTTGGTAGATAGCTGCTTAAAAAGAAGAGGAAAGAGGACCTTCAAAAATCTTATTCTGAATGCCGAGGTCAAGACACTAATACTCTTCTTCCATTTCAACCCACCACTATACCAGAAACGAGGAATGGAGCGGCTGGTTCTATTCACCAATATTTTCAATACTCTCCCTTCCAGGCATTTGACAGGATTAACATTTGACAGATCAGTCCTTCCGTGTTTTTAGACCAATGAGATCTTGGCATGAAAGCCTGTTGCGACTGATACACCTATCCTAGTTATCTCCATTTGGGGGAGAAGGCATCCTCTGGATAAGGGAAGTAGGGTGTGGACTATATGGAATCAAAGTAGAAATGACCACCTGATCCCAAATAGTAACCTTATCTGTGACACATCTCTAAGCTAAGACATTGTCACAAAAGGATTCTACTGAAGCAAAATGCAACCATAAATAAATACCAATGAGCAGCTGTTAACACATCACAATGCATTCGTGAAGTTTTCTATTAAAAAAAAAAATGCTAAGGTCCTAAGATAAAAAGGGCAGAGCAAGACAACGCTGTCTTTCAGTTCAGAAGCTGAGGAACCCTAGTTCTAAAAATACAAGAGGCCACCAAAAGGAAAAGAAAAATGAATGGAAATAAGAGGTGAAGTCATTCATCATTTCACAAACCTAACTTCTGAACTGTCTGTCCAGTAATCTTTGTAGTCTTTTGTTGTGAATGCTAACTGAAGAGCTAGCAATATGGCCCCTGAAAGAGCGAGCAGCAGTCAATGCTTCATCTACTCCTTGAACAAGTGTTTATTGAACAATAAGAGGGCTGAGCAGCTTCCTGCCTTGCAGTCAGGGTCTCTCACACAGACTCTGGCCTCCACCCTGACGTCAAGGAAACACACCAGATGAAGGATTTCTCTCTAAAGTGCTAGCAACATGTCACCTCGTCCAAGGGTGTCTTGAACAATGTGAGTCTCCCGTATCCGTTTCATCTTCGACTGTGATGAAACACCCGGGAGGCTTACAGATGAACCAGTTTCTCAAATGGGATCAGATTTGGGGGAAAGTAACTCCATAAAAAAGGCTTAGAAAGCTTTCCTAAGTTAACAATACAAAGAAATAGAGGAAAACAATAGAATGGGAAAGACAAGAGATCTCTTCAGGAAAATTAGAGGCACCAAGGCAACATTTCCTGCACAATAAAGGACAGAAATGGAATGGACCTAACAGAAGCAGATGATATTGAGAAGAGGTGGCAAGAATACACAGAAAAACTACACAAAAAAGATCTCTATGATGCAGATAACCACAATGGTGTGATCACTCACCTAGAGCCAGACATCTTAGCGTGTGAAGTCAAGTAGGCCTTGGGAAGCATTAGTACGAACAAAGCTAGTGGAGATGATGGAATTACAGCTGAGCCATTTCAAATCCTAAAAGATGCTGTGAAAGTGCTGCACTCAATATGCCAGCAAATTGGGAAAACTCAGCAGCGGCCACAGGACTACAAAAGGTCAGTTTTCACTCCAATCCCAAAGAAGGGCAATTCCAAAGAATGTTCAAACTATCACACAAGTACACTCATTTCACATGCTAGCAAAGTAATGCTCAAAATTCTCCAATTCAAGCTTCAACAGTACGTGAACCAAGAACTCCAAGATGGTCAAACTGGATTTAGAAAAGGCAAAGGAACCAGAGATCAAATCGCCAACATTTGTTAGATCATAAAAAAAGCAAGAGTTCCAGAAAAACATCTACTTCTGCTTTATTGACTACACCAAAGCCTTTAACTGTGTGGACCACAAAAAACTGTGGAAAATTCTTCAAGAGATGGGCATACCAGACTACCTTACTTGCCTCCTGAGAAATCTGTATGCAAGTCAAGAAGCAACAGTTAGAACTGGACAAGGAACAACAGACTGGTTCCAAATTGGGAAAGGAGTACATCAAGGCTGTATATTGTCACCCTGCTTATTTAACTTATACACAGAGTACATCATGCAAAATGCTGGGCTGGATGAAGCACAAGCTGGAATCAAGATTGCCAGGAGAAATAGCAATAACCTCAGATATGCAGATAACACCACCCTAATGGAAGTGAAGAGGAACTGAAGAGCTTCTTGATGAAGGTAAAAGAGGAGAGTGAAAAAGTTGGCTTAAAACTCAACATTCAGAAAACTAAGATCATGGCATCTGGTCCCATCACTTCATGGCAAATAGATGAGTAAACAATGGAAGCAGTGACAGACTTTATTTTCTTGGGCTCCAAAATCACTGCAGGCGGTGACTGCAGCCATGAAATTAAAAGACACTTGCTCCATGGAAGAAAAGCCATGACCAACCTAGACAGCATATTAAAAAGCAGAGACATTCTTTGCTGACAAAGGTCTATCTAGTCAAAGCTATGGTTTTTCCTGTATTTATGTATGGATGTGAGAGTTGGACTATAAAGCTGAGCACTGAAGAATTGATGCTTTTGAACTGTGGTATTGAAGAAGACTCTTGAGGGTCCCTTGGACAAGGGACAAGGAGATCAAACCAGTCAATCCTAAAGGAGATCAATTCTGAATATTCATTGGAAGGACTGATGCTGAAGCTGAAGATCCAATACTTTGGCCACCTGATGTGAAGAGTCAACTCACTGGAAAAGACTCTGATTATGGGAAGATTGAAGGCAGGAGGAGAAGTGGACGACAGAGGACAAGATGGTCAGATGGCATCACTGACTCAATGGACTTGAGTTTGAGCAAGTTCCAGGATATGGTGAAGGACAGGGAAGCCTGGCGTGCTGCAGGCAACAGGGTCGCAAAGAATCAGACACAACGGAGCGACTGAACCACAACAACAACTCCACAAAAAGAAAGTGTTGTTTTCAGAATGGGTTGTGACATGGGGACACCAGAACTTATCATCAAAACTATTAACACTGTCAGTAGTGATAAAGGATAACTTCCTCCTCTATTTTTCTTTTATTTTTAGTTGTTATATTTTTTAAAACATGCATTGCCTTTGACATTATATAAAAGGAAAACTGCTACATTTAAAACCACATTATCCTCTTATATCTTCAATCGTTTCATCACTAAGATTATAGCATAAGATAAAAAATCTCAAATTTGGAGCAAATCAAACCACTGGCTTGACATTCTGAAGTCTGACCATTTATTCCAAAGTTACTCAAATGTTTCCAGCAATCATACACTTTTTAAAAAAAATGTTTCAGTGGTTTTTCTAAAGCACATCAAATTATTTTGCAAAAGATGGACATAAATTATGAAGATATCTATCAATATTTACTTCTTCTGGTCTTCCAAGAGCCTTTTCTGGTTCTGTTTTCTAGGGTTCATTGAAAATAAGTTCTTTGGGGTGAATCTCATGGTGTCTCGGATCTTTTATTTTTTTTCATTTTGTTTCCTGTTTAAATCATAGTTCTCATCATAGCAGAGAGCTAGCTGACTACATAAATGTGCCCCTTTCTGTTTATCCTGTAGTTGCCTGTCAAAGCAAATAAGCCTGCTTTGCGTTAGAGCTTGAAAATTCAATTGTGGAAGAGTAAGTCCCTCCAATGAAGGTAAGCCAGAGTGGTGTGAGTTCATACCCAAAGGAACCCACGCCAGCACATCTGCATCTGAGGCAATTAGGCAACCCCTCATGGGGTGGGAAGGAAATTTTTTAAGGCACATTTATATGCCAAATAAAGTCAACCAGGTTTCTTTAAAAACATCTGCTTTTTAAATATCTTACCCTATCAAGACTGTGACTGTGAAAGTTAATTCTCCCTGATGCTATTAACATAACTAAGAAGAAAATCTCATTTCCTTCTTAGCTTTCTCTACCACTGGGTCATAATCTTAAATGGAACTCAAATCACTAAGAGATTCTTCCTTAAAATATAGAAAGTGCAGAAATAGGTGCACATGATTATGGTTTCGGTTCTTAACCTTGAATATTTCCCAGAACACTTTACATTGATCACAGGTTAATAGTAATAAATATCAAGTTCCTGTTATGAACTTTAAATTGTTTGGCCTTTGATGTGTATTATCTCTTTTGATTCATGCAACTCTAAGAGGTAAGCATTCTTAGGCTTATTTTATGGATATCAAAACTGAGGTTCAATTAAGTGACTTGTCAATTACAATTGATAAATTTTGTCCAAATATACATTAAAATACACACATAATTTTAAAAACACATCTTATACATGCACTATGTAAAATTTCTCTCTTACTACCTCTTAAATATGTACCTCAGTTTAGAAAATTTAAGAAACAAAAAGCTCGTGAAAATCTCAAAATGCCGAGAACTGTTTTCGCGCTTTCCAAACTGTGTCTGTGTTTGGTCTTCACAAACAAAACCAGGTTGCATCACTAAAATCAAGCGCAAGCAAGGGGCAGAGCTAGGATTCGAACGCAGGTCTCTCTAAGGAAGGTATGGGAGGCAGCATTAACCTACAGGCTCTGAGTCCTGCCGTGTGGATGACAAGCCCAGCTCCGCAGCTGTGTGGCCTGAGACTCATCAGTGGGACTGCTTTGTTCCCACTCCTGACAGCAGTAGACCCACCATGCATTGCCGCTCTTCCACTCAAGAGCAAAGGAAACAAAGTTCACAGAGGCAGTGCCTGATGCAAGCTCTTACGGCAACCCCGGCCTCCAAGATGCCTAAGCTCCTGACAGTATCAGCCGTGTGCGCGCCCCTCTCACGGTCAAAAGCACTGAGCTGTATAGAGTATTATGGAAATGACCATGTGACTTCTGAGCCTGGGTCATGAAGGACTTTGCCGCTTATGCCTTGGTCTCGACTCGCTCCGGAGAAGCCATCCATTACGTTGTGCAGATGCTCAAGTAGACCCCTGAGAGGGCCCATTAGAGAGAAGCAAGGCCTCCACCAACAGCAACAGCTCGAGGGCTGCGGCCTTCTTGTAAGCGCGGCCCCCTGGATGCAAACCTTCAGTCCCCAGTCCCAGCTGACATTGGGACTGCAATCTCAGGAGAGACCTCAGGCCACATCCACCAGTTAAGCCACTTCTGAATTCTTAACCCATAGAAACTAAGATAGTGCAAGTTTATTATTGTTTTAAGCCACTAAGTTTTGGAGTACTCTGTTACACAGCCATAGATAACTAATACAGTGCTCAAAAAACCTTAAGCTCTTAGCAGAAACAGAAGTTCATGTTCGTTCTGTTTCACCAAGAAACCTCCCCTTTCGTGAAGAAAAGACTACCTTTGCAGCAAATTTTAAGCCCTTTATCCCAGGGCAGGAGCGGCAGGTAATGAGGAATATTTCCTAAGGCCTGGAGGGGGAGGCTGTTGGGTGGTACCGTTAGGTGACCACAGGGCTTCCCAGGTGGCACTCGTGGTAAAGAAGCCGCCTGCCAATGCAGGGGACATAAGGGATGCGGGTTTGATCCCTGGGTCGGGAAGGTCCCCTGGAGGTGGACATGGCACCCCACTCCAGTATTCATACCTGGAGAATCCCCGTAGACAGAGGAGCCTGGCGGGCTACAGTCCATAGCGTAGCAAAGAGTCGGACGTGCCTGAGCGACTTAGCACGCACGCACGCACTCACTGAGGTGACCACACGCCTTATTCCCGTGTGCACTACATCACAGCCACTGAAAAGTTCAAACTTCCATTACATACCCCCAGCCGGGGCGCCTGCCCTAACACAATCACAAATCTGTAGGCCGTTCTGCATTTTCAGGATCCATTTGCAGACCCCAAATACGCCACTTTCCCCGTGATTCCCTCCACTCCCTGCTTTGTTTCTTTTCTGTCTTCTCCCGGCAACAGAAAACACTGAGAGAGAAGCACGCAAAGCAGTATTTCTAGTAAAGAATCTCGGTTTCCTATATGTTGTATCTTTTCCATCAGAGACACGCAGGGAGCAGCAGTGGGCTTAATATTTTTGTATTAACAAGACTCATAGTAGTAACATCCCTCTGCAGCCCCTGCCGTCACGTCAAAATCAATCACCATCTTATCAACCTGTCCAAACGCTCCAGGTCCCATCGCCGTGAACAAAACTCCTCATCTATTAATAGTTGCAGAAAGTTTCAGAACCAAAGGGAAGTCCTTAACTTTTCCCCCAGGTTCTGTGATGAATGGACTGCCTTCTCTCTTGTTCTATCCTAAACGTTGGGACACAGATGAGTAAGTGGTCAAATTCTGGCAGATACACTGATGATGGGGATGTCATTGGCTACAGCCACACTAGAGATGACTTAGTGACTCAATGATTTTNCAGGTTCTGTGATGAATGGACTGCCTTCTCTCTTGTTCTATCCTAAACGTTGGGACACAGATGAGTAAGTGGTCAAATTCTGGCAGATACACTGATGATGGGGATGTCATTGGCTACAGCCACACTAGAGATGACTTAGTGACTCAATGATTTTGCATCGAGCACTAATTTAACACTGACTTGAGATCAGAATGCACACGTCAGATGCAATCTCACCGTAAGATAAGGGGTCATGAGAGCAACACCAGGGGCATGAGAATAATGGGAGTGGAATCCGGAAGTGCCAGTTAGGAAACAGTTAGTCACACAGTTTCGTACGGGACATATGTCAGCTCGGGCATTCAACAAAGCAGATGCATGCTGAATGCCTACCATACGCCAAGGTCTCTGCTAGGCTGCTCTGCCGATGTCATGACCTCCTCAGTCTGCAGAGCAACCCCATCTACTAGCACGTGTTTCATTTCTAGAATGGCATAAACCAGGGGTGGGCAAACTACAGCCCCAGGGCCAGCCAGCCTGCTGCCTGTGCTATAAGTAGTCTGCTTTGGAATATAGCCGCATCCATTGCCTGCACCATCTATGACTGTTCGCACACCACAACAGCAGAGCTGGGGAGTTGGGACAGAGACTGCAGCCCATGCAATGGATTGAACTGCACTCAAGTCCCAACTCATAATATAACTGCATTTGAAAATAGGGTCCTTAGGAGGAGGTAACTGGAGAAGGCAATGGCACCTNGCCCTCGTTCCGTCAGTAAGGAAAAGGGCATCTAGCATTCTCTGCCACATCCCTTGGTTTACAGGTTTCACATCTGAAAATTTCTTACACCACATGGAGACATGAATAGGAGAACATCCATCACAGCAGCATTAACACAGAAAAGAGAATACTGGCAGCCACATAAACACATGTGCCTGACGCTGGGTATCCACCCAGACCCCTTTAGTGGGCTGGCACCCCCACACACAAAGAGCAGGAAGGGCTGGCCACTCATGGCTCACATCTGAGTCTCCTCTGGAGGGGCTGCCTGGGCGCCACTCCACGGATAAATCATCTAGCAAACGCCTAGCGCGGGCACTGCTTCTAGGAAACCCGAGCTAGGACAACATACATCAAGAGAAGACTGACCGTTCAGATTAAGACATAAGCATATAATAATGAGCGCCAGTTAGAATTAAGCAAAGCTATATACAATGATATCGACAAGATGTCTGAGATTTTTCACCGAATGCAACAAAATGCGAGTTGCAGAACATTATGTGTAATCTGCTCTGATTTCTGTAAAATAAGAATACACCTCAATAGGCTTAAGTATTTTTAGAAATTTTCTAGAAGAATACAAAAGAAGCTGCGTGTGTTTCCTCTAGTTGCCTTTTCTTCTACTCTTCTATATTATTTAAATTAAGAAAAATATGTTTTTATGACTTGAATTTTTTTTCCTTAAAATATCTCCATTATCCAACATGATCAGAGATTGAGATTTTTGCTCAGCACAGTGTCTGCTACTAAATGATTTCAAAATTTAAAAGCATTAAATAGAAGGCTTAGGTTCCAGTCCAGCTCTGCTATTTACTAGTTAACTTAGGTAGGTCATTCCACCTCTTAGATGCTAACCTATAAAATATGAGTTAAAGTAAATATATTAACTCCACAGTGCTACTTGAGGAACAGATGAAATAATGCGTGCATAAGTATTCTGTGAACTATAAATCTTTACACAACAGTTATGTTGCTATCAGTAATGATACCAACAGTACATCAAGACCTTAAATGTCCATGGATACAAATTAAATATTTTTATGTGGTATGCCCCAGCCATGGTTCTGTGATGCAGATAAGAAAGACTGATTCTGATTGATTTATATGGAAAAGGTTATCGGGAGGCTCACAGAAACATTCAGGAAGCCTAGATAACAGGAGTTGGAGAAACAGCAGTACAAAAGGTGGTTTTTCATTTGGAATTACAGAAAAAGCGCATCATAGCTTTTGTTATCGTCTGGTTAGGATGGGCAGTGGCCACACACGCTGGAGACCATAGCTTGTTCTCCTACCCACACTGACCCTGCTGATTCTGAGTCCTGGAGAGAGGTCATTCCCACAAACTGCTCTCTAGCACTGCTGTACCAGAAATATGAATACAGATGCAGCGTCATCGGGAAAAAATCCCTCGGCCACTATTGCATCACCATCACAGGCTACCAAGGCAAAGTCCAGAAGGAGTTTCCCACAGAGCAGTTCAGGACATCCTAGCTGCAAGAGAGTCTGAGAAAGTGAACGTCTGGCATATTCAGTTTTGAATTAAAGAATCTGATGCTGAGACTTCCCTGGTGGTACAGCAGATACGAATCCACTTGCCAATGCAGGGGACACGGGTTCGATCCCTGGTGTGGGAAGATCCCACACGCCACAGAGCAACTAAGCCTGAGCACTACAGCTACTCAGTCCACGAGCTGCAACTACTGACGCCTGTGTGTCTAGAGCCCTTCTCTCACACTCGGCAACAAGTTAAGCCACCACACGAGAAGCCCATGCACCACAATGAAGAGTAGCCCCACTCGCCACAACCAGAGAAAGTCTATGCACAGCAATGAAGGCCCAGTGCAACCGAAAAATAAATAAATAAATGAAAACTCTCAAATAAAAATTTTTTAAAGACTCTGATTCTAACCAAGATTTATATGGTAGAAAATTTTCTTCCAACATTAGATGGGAATTCAGATACAAAGAACAAACATACAAACTAAAAGATAAATGTTACCTATATTGTATCAGCATAGAAGTCCTTGTGAGTAGCCAAAACCCATGCCATCTGTATCTATATTTTTACAAATACATTCACATAAATTAGGTTCTCAGGGAAGCTGACTCTGAGACAGAGATTAGCTTGCAGGGATTTTATTAGGAAGTCTTCTTAGGACCAACATCCTTGAGGAAGAAGAGAGCAGGGGGANATCAGCATAGAAGTCCTTGTGAGTAGCCAAAACCCATGCCATCTGTATCTATATTTTTACAAATACATTCACATAAATTAGGTTCTCAGGGAAGCTGACTCTGAGACAGAGATTAGCTTGCAGGGATTTTATTAGGAAGTCTTCTTAGGACCAACATCCTTGAGGAAGAAGAGAGCAGGGGGATTAGGCAGAAGGAGAAATTGGGTTGCTGTGCAGTCTCAATGCAGGACTTGCAACTCTGTGGTAAAAAAAGGGCTGCCACAATCCCAGCCATCACAACCACATGCAAAGACAGGACACTGGAAATATAAAACGCAGAAAGGTCAGAAGTCTTTTCCTCAAATGGTTTTCTTTCCCAGATCCCATTTTGCTTTGTTTTTCCCCCCATAAGTTCTAGACGACTATATCTCACATTTCGTTGGCCAGAACTAGATGATATGAGCATTGTTAGCTAAAAGAAAGGCTGGGAAGTGAGTTCCTGGCAAAGAAGAGTCAGCCATGTTTGGGTTAGATTCACAGGCAAATAACAAAACATATGCAGTGCGCACCTTCACATTGCTTACAACCTGGCGTTGCTCACTGAGCACTTGCTCAGAGCCAACCACTCAGCTAAGACTTTTTACATTAAGCATATTCGGTGAGTTCTATCATCATGCCTATATCACAGAAGAGAAAATTGAAGTTTGGAGCAATTGTATGTCCGTTGCCAGGGTCCAGCCCCAGTGGATCCAGGGTAATTCGAAGGTGGGGACGGAATTGGCATCCTAGGAAAAAACTTATTTAATTACAGATATAGAGAGAGATTAGAAACAGATAGTGTAGTAGGA
>SJYS01006052.1:8357-22242 GCA_006410695.1 Philantomba maxwellii
CTGAACAACTTTAAAACAGGAAACTTCACCGCAGGACCTCGCTCCTTCCCCTGCTCCACTCCTCCCTTTAAGGAAAGCAGCTGGAGCAGAAGGCATTGTTTGGGCTCATGTCCCATTCTCCCTCACCCATCTATCTCCGATGGAAAAGCGTCTTGGCTCCTTCTCTTCAGAACCTGATAATTATCTAAAAGAATTCAGGTATCTTACCCAGTCTGACCACTTAACCTGGCATGATATTCCCATCATCCTTTGCTCCACTCTCCTGCCAGAAGAGAAGGAACGAGTATGGCAAGCCTCTCAGGCGCCTGCTGATGAGATACACGGGACTGACGACGCTAAGCCCGTAGGGGCCACGGTTTCCCCGGAGATGATCCCAACTGGAATTATCAGGCAGGGAAACCTGGACGAGCAGTCCGTAATCATGTGGTTGCTTGCCTCATTGTGGGCCTTCAAAAGGCAGGACGTAAAGCCATCAACCTTGATATGCTCTGGCTAATAACTCAACGGCTAGATGAAAACTGGGCACAATTTCTAGCCAGGTTAACGGAAGCCCTACAAAAACCTACAAGGTTAGACCCCACTTCAACAGAGGGCACCATTGTCCTTAACACCCATTTTATCTCCCAATCATCCTCAGATATCTGAAAGAAACTAAAAAAGGCAGAAGAAGGGCCCTCAAACCCCTCAACGAGACCTTTTAAATTTAGCCTTTAAGATTTTCAATAACTAGGAAGAGGAGGCAAAGCTAGAGAAGGCCCACCCAAGGAGATCAGGTTAAATACCACCTTTTTGCCACAGCCCTACATGGCTCCACATTCTATCAATCAACAAAGACAGGAAGTCACCTGGGCCCTGCTTCGAATGCAGCAAAGAAGGTCACTGGGCCCCCTCCGGGTCCATGTCACAGCTGTGGCATAAAGGAACACTGTAAGGTTAGCTACTCAAATCCCCCTCCAGGGATCTGGACATCCCCTCCTGGTCCCAGGCAGGAGTCCTTCTACACGTCTTGCCCAGCCTCCTCTGACTCGCTGCTGAAGACTGGAGGTGCCCAGGGCCCCAGGGTGACTCTCATCACCTCTAGGGAGCCCAGGGTAACTCTCACAGCGGCAGGTAAGCTGATCTCTTTTCTCATCGACACGGGGGCCACTTTCTCTGCTGTGCCTGCCTGCTCCTGAAAAGCCAAGGTCTCTCAGGTCTCTGCTATGGGGATTGACGGTTTAATGTCTACACGAATAAGCCTCTACTTTGCACACTTCAAGATACCTCATTTTCCCATTCTTTTCTCACATTCCCCAAATGCCCCACTCCTATTCTTGGAGAGACATTCTCTCAAAATTCAAAGCCTCTGTTACTATCCCGAGCCCACCCTCTGATCTAGCCTGGCTACTGCTCCTCAACCCCACCTTCTCTTCCCCCACCCCATTGCTCTCCTCGTCCATAAATCCATAATTTGGGGGTACAGACAACCTATCTGTCACCTCTCATCATGCTCCGATTCATATCTGCCTCAAAGACCTGTCTAAATTCCCCAATCAATGACAATACCCCATCTCCCAAAAACATCAACAAGGGTTAAAGCCTGTCATCACTAAACTCCTATGTCAGGGCCTCTTTCGCCCAAGTCACTCTCCTTATAACACCGCAGTCTTACCCGTCTAAAAGCCAAATGGCTCCTGTCACCTGGTCCAAGACTGAGACTTATCAACGCAGCTGTTATACCCATACACCCAGTAGTTCCAAATCCCTATACTCCTCCTCTCTCATTCCTTCTTCCACTACCCACTTCACCGTTCTACACCTCAAGGATGCCTTGGTTACCATCCCTTTACACCCAAACTCTCAAGACCTCTTTGCCTTTATCTGGACCGATCCAGACAATCATCACTCCCACAGCTGACAGGGACAGTCCTCCCACAAGGCTTTCATGATCGCCCTCATTGCTTTGGCCAAGCTCTAGCATCAGACCTAACCTCTCCTGACTTTACTCCAAGTACTGTCCTCCAATATATGGATGATCTCCTCCTTTGTAGCCCTTCACTTACACAGTCTCAACAACACACTACACAACTCCTCAATTTTCTAACAGATTGAGGCTATTGAGTATCTCCCACCAAGATTCAGCTCTCTCTTCCTAGAATCACCTATCTCGGAGTCCTTTTATTACCAACCAAAAGATATATTACTACCGATAGAAGGTCCCTTATATCCACCTTACCACTCCCTCAATAAAAAACAGAGATCCTGTCCCTCTTGGGGTTAGCTGGCTATCTACGCCTCTGGATTCCTAATTTCATCCTCTTGGCACAAACCCTGTATCAAGTCACCCGAGGCTATCTTTCAGAACCCCTAGAGCCAAAATCAAATATCCGTTCAGGCCTTAACACCCTTAAGAAAGCCATTCTCTCAGCCCCAGCTCTCACACTTCCTGACCCTTCTAGCCCCTTTATACTCTGCACTGTGGAGAGAAACAAAATTGCCCGAGGAGTCTGGGGGCAAAATCAGGGCCCCTCCTTCACCCCTGTTACTTATCTATCAAAGCAACTAGGTCCCACAATTCGAGGTCGGCCAGCCTGCCGACATGCTCTGGCAGCAGTTGCATTCCTCACTCAGGAAAGTAAAAAACTGACTTTTGAAGCACCTACTGTCATTCGGACACCATATGACTTCAAGGACTTACAAATCCACGACCCTTCTATCTCCTTCATGCATCCAACTAATTCATGCCACCTTTCTTCAATGTCCTGAGTTCTCCTTTGAGTGCTGTTCTACTCTCAACCCAGCCACCCTTATCTTCTGAGCCCCCCTCCATACTTGCAAAGAGGCATTAGAAGATCTAATGTCTCATCTCTCCCACATTTCCTCAACCCCTTTAAATAACCCTGACTTTACTTGGTATATTGATGGCAGCTTCTCTACCACATCAGAAGGAAAAAAGGTAACGATGTGCAATTGTCTCTGACACTGAAATTATTGAATCCCAACCTCTGCCCTTGGGAAACTCTTTCCAAAAGGCAGAACTTATTGCACTAGCTAGAGCCCTTACCCTCGCAGCTAGCTAGAGAGCAAACATATACACTGATTCTAAATATGCTTTCCACATCATACACTCAGGTGCTGCCATCTGGAAGGAGTAAGGAAGGCTCCTATCTACTCAAGGCTCTCCCATAACTAATGCCTCACTTATACTCCAGCATTTAAAGGCAGCTAACATGCCAGCTGAAGCAGGCATCATACACTACCGAGGTCGCCAGGCAGCCTCAGATCTCATTTCATGGGGCAACAACACCACAGACGGAGAAGCAAACCAAGGCTCACTCCATCACCAGCTCAACACCCTATAGTAATCCCCAACATAAAGCCCTTCACCTCCCCGGAGAAAGCCCGCGATTATCACAAGAAGGAGCACAGCCACAAGGAGCCTGGTTACAAAGACAGGGGTGCTATGTCCTTCCCCGATCTCAGGCCACACAGATTCTTATGGACATTCATCAGGCCCCACGCGGAGGCACGAAACCTCTTTATCGCCTCTTAAGACCTCTTATGGCATCACCAACTCGATGGACATGAGTTTGAGCAAGTTCTGAGAGTTGGTGATGGACAGGGAAGCCGGGTGTGCTGCAGTCCATGGGGTCGCAAAGAGTCGGACCTGACTGAGTGACTGAACTGAACCGAAGACCTCTTATCACCTCTCCTAACCTCCTTTCACTCCTACAACAGATCACTCACTCTTGCATTATCTGCCCCTCTGCCTCACTGCTGCTGCTGTTGCTGCTAAGTCGCTTCAGTCGTGTCCGACTCTGTGCGACCCCTTAGACGGCAGCCCACCAGGCTCCACTGTCCCTGGGATTCTCCAGGCAAGAACACTGGAGTGGGTTGCCATTTCCTTCTCCAATGCATGAAAGTGAAAAGTGAAAGTGAAGTCGCTCAGTTGAGTCTGACCCTCAGCGACCCCGTGGACTGCAGCCCACTGGGCTCCTCCGTCCATGGGATCCTCCAGGCAAGAGCACTGGAGTGGGGTGCCATCGCCTTCTCCCTGCCTCACTGCAGGGAGCCCTAAAGCCTATTCACTTATTCCCAACACATCAGGCTCGAGGGCATATTCCAGGAGAGGACTGGCCAATTGCCTTTACTCACATGACTCCAACACGAAAATTAACACTCACGCTCACTCTCAGAGACACTTTTTCAGGGTGGATTGAGGCTTTTCCTACAAAATCAGAAACTGCCTCAGAAACTGAGTAACACAGTTTCTCATACGAGAAATCATCCCTCGTTTTGGCCTCCCACTCTCTCTCCAATCCGATAATGGGCCAGTTTTTATCTCCCAAATCACTCAACAAGTAGCCCAATCCCTTGGCATAACCTGGAAACTACATATTCCTTATATTCCTTACAGTCCCTCCCTATCCCACTAATTCATAACCGACCCAAATGGGCAATTCAATTCATTCCTCTATTAGTAAGTATAGGAACAGTGGCTGGGATTGGAACAGAGGCAGCAGGACTCACAGCCTCTTTAAATTACCACCAAAACCTTTCTAAAGACCTCACTGAGAGCCTAGAAGAAACAGCACCAGCCTTATCACTATCCAAAACCAGCTAGATTCCTTGGCAGTCGTGGTCCTCCAAAACAGAAGAGGATTAGATCTTCTCATGTCAGAAAAAGGGGGCCTATGTCAGTTTTTGGAGGAAGCTTGGTGTTTCTATGGCAACACATCAGGCATTGTAAAGAAAGAAAGTGAAAGTCGCTCAGTCTGTCTGACTCTTTGTGATCCCATGGACTGTATAGCTCATGGAATTCTCCAGGCTAGAATCCTGGAGTGGGTAGCCTTTTCCTTCTCCAGGGGATCTTCCCAACACAGGGATCAAACCCAGGTCTCCCCATTGCAGATGGATTCTTTACCGGCTGAGCCACCAGGTTGTAAATGAAGCAGCAAGAAATCTGACAAACAGGGCCTTGAGAATACGTCAACACCTCGGGAATTCATGGGAAAACTGGTTAAGCAATTGGAATTGGGTGCCCTGGGTCCTACCTTTTCTAGGCCCTTTTCTTCTGCTTACCCTTATTCTAACTTTCGGCCCATGTTTAATGGGACTTTTTTCAAAATTTCTTCAGGACCATTTCTCCAACCGAACTATCCATGAGCTACTTCTAACTCGCTCAAATTATCAAAAATGTCAACCCCACACTCCCCTTGGCCCACATTCCAGGCTTTTCTCATCTCACCCCCACGACGCCCCTGTCCCATAGGAAGCAGTTATGGAAGGCTGACCTTCGGCCCTTATCCCAAATCAAAAAGGCTGAATGACAGGGTCTACATGGGGGCTCAAGGTAGAAATGGTTCATTATGGTGACCTCACAAACAAAGAATAAAATCACAGTGACCCTTGAGACTGACCAAATTGCCCAAACAATATTCTGTTTTCCCACTGGTGCCTAGACCTCCAGCTACATGACCACAGGACTCAGCCACAGGCTAAAAATTAACCATCCCTTCAGAGAATTTTTCATTGACGGGGTATCCGAAAGACCCTGTCAAAAAGGGAGGACACTGGTTCTCCTTATGGGCCAGTCACCCTCTCGTTTCCCTCTAGTAAATTTCCCTTTTCTTTGCCTGACTGCCCAGCTTGCTCTCTTTTCTTCTCACTCACCTTACAGTAGCCATAGAGATGGATCTAGAATGCTCATACACTAAGGGAACTCAGCCAGACAGAGCAAGGTCATAACTCAAGATGTCCTTTCTAGGCAAAATAAAAAGAAAGTGAAAAAAGAATTTACAACCCAAAGAGATTTTATTGAGTCCCATCTCACTCTGCTCACCACAAAGTGGTGTCTCTGCTTTTTAATATGCTGTCTAGGTTTGTCAGAGCTTTTCTTCCAAGAAGCAAGCATATTTTAATTTCATGGTTTCAGCCACCATCTGCAGTGATTTGGGAGCCCAAGAAAATAAAATCTGTCACTGCTTCCAATTGTCCCCCTTCTATTTGTCATGAAATCATGGGACCAGATGCCCTGATCTTGGTTTTCTGATTGTTGAGTTTTAAGCCAGCTTTTCCACTCTCCTCTTTCACCTTTATCAAGAGGTTCTTGAGTTCCTCTTCATTTTCTGCAAGTAAAACTGGCTTATCTTTAGGAATGCAACCAGTGCGATTTATCACATGAAAGATCAGAGGGGGAAACCACTGTAATCTTTATTAAGAATTACAATTGAACCAGTGTAATTAGGCTACAAAGAAGAGAGGAAAGTCATAGGAATTGGAAAGCAAGAAATACAAAACTATCATGTATCATGTAACAATATGATCGTGTCAAGAATCTAAACACTTTTAAAAATAAATTTGAATTTAAGTTGATCACTGGACATAGGTCAGTGACCCATTGTATTCCTTTATTTAAAAAAAACGAAATTGAAAACAAAAGAATTTTAAATATGATTTACCAAAAATGCATAAAAGACCAAATACCTAGGAATAAATCTAGTACAAGTTAGACTGCAAACTAAAAATATTATTGAAGAAAATTAAAGGGGTTACATTTAAAGACCAAAATAGAGGATATATCAGATTTGTGGATTAAAAATTTCAATATTGTAAAGCTATCAGTTCTCCCCAGATTGATTCATAGATTTAATCTTAATTAAAATCTCAGCAGAATACTCCAATAATTTTTTTTGAAATCCCAGTAGAAGTTGTGGAAATTATCAAGATGGCTGTAAAATCATATGGCAAGTCAAAGGGTTTAGCATGTCCAAATAAGAAGAACAAATCTGGAGAATTTACATGACCATCGATGGAGAATTTTTATTATAAATTAACACAGTAGGAAGTTGATCCATGGAGAGAAAACCCCACTCAGAGAACAGAATTGAGAATTTAGAAGGAAATACACACAGAGAATTACCTGATTTATGATAATAGGGTTGGTGTAATGCAAAGAGTGACTTTTTAACGGTGGTTCTGGGTTGATTGGCTCACAGTAGGGGAACAAAATGCCTTGAAACCCAGCATAAAAAAAAAAAAAAAAAATCAATGTCCAATGTATTCCAGGTGTAAAAGTGAAACGTGGACTCACGTGACTAACTGCCTGGGAGCATTAAATGTGCCGTAAACATTGTTGCATTACATTGCTTCTATGTTTCTGTTTATGGTGTGTGCATGGGTGCTCAGCCATGTCTGACTCTTTGAGGTGCTTACTCACTACTTGCTAACTGAATGAAACAGTGGTTTAACTCAAAATATGAATTGGGGTATCACATCCTCTCTTTGTAGAAAATATAACTCCAACTATAACATTATTGGTCTTTGTGCTGTAGACATCTTTACTGTGTGGTATTTAATGAAGTAAGCCATCCATTGATGTAACACTTGTGAAAGATAGGCATTCTACTTTATAGTATTACAATGGTTTAGGAGAAAAACATCAATGCTTTTACAGATGTTGTCATCTTTATGCATTTCTGTACACCTAAGAGGAATTCAGGAATGCTGTATTTTCTCCATCTAGAAAGGTCTGCATTCTCTTGTCCCTCTATGATATCCGAGAAATCTGTCATGGTTATCCTTTCCTGAGAGCAACAAGGATATGATTTTGCTTCCTTCCTGAACTTCTGTACTCTCTGTACTTGGGGGTCACTTATCAAACACTGTGTTTCTTTGTCAGAAAATCAAAGTGTTAGTTGCTCAGTCATGTCTGACTCTTTGTGACCCCATGGACTGTAGCCTGCCAGGTTCCTCCCGCCATGGGATTCTCCAGGCAAGAATATTGGAGTGGGCTGCCATTCCCCTCTCCAGGGAATTTTTCCAAACCAGGGATCAAACCTGGATCTCCCACACTGCAGGCAGATTCTTTACCAACTGAAACACAAATTGTAGTATAAAGCTGTGTGGTTCCAGGTGAATTTTAAACCCCTTTGCTGGAGGTAGAAATCACACATATTTACCAATAATCTAACATTATATTTTGGACATAGCATAATTTAACTGACTAGTTACAAAGACTAATAAAAACAGCTCTCTGAGATCTAATATATGAAACAGATCTTCAAATATTAGGAATGATGTCTCTTGATAGTCAAAGTTATAATTAACTTCCAAATAATGGAAGTCACAAGGAAGTCTGGGGTTAAAGAACAAAAATAAATAAAACCTATTCAAAAACAAATAGATAAAATTGCTTATAAACCTACAGAGATGGCAGAAGGCTAAAATATTGTGAAAAATCAAACCTGGTCCATTTAGTTCCTGACATATTCCAAAAAGGCAGAGAGGAGCACCAACAGGTTTCATCAATCAGTCAGTTGCTAAGCAACTCATCGCTAAGATGGATGTAAAGTGCCTTGATAAAGATAATGGGCATCAGGGGATGTCCTTGCATTAGCCCAGTGACACAATCGTAGAGAAATACAAAAATAAAGAATAAAAGCCAGGTGGTCCTCAGAGGCTAACCTCGAATGACTGACCTTTGAAAATGTCTTATGTCTTAGCACAAACGTCAGTACTGAACACTTGAGCACTTCACAGCAGATAGTCTTCTTTATGAAAGTACTTCACGAGTCACAAGAGAACTTGGAAAACAATCTGAGTGATGACGTGCTTAAAATAAAACAAAAACCTTCATTTCCATATTTTCAATTTATGTTGTAAAGTAGTATGCTTAAAATTAAACCCCAAGTTCTCAAGTTATTATCACTGTCATCTTCACTGCTGATGAGTAAAAACTTCATTTATGGTTTAAAAAAAGCTCCAAAAAGTGTAATAGTTGCATGGGAAGATTTTTGAAAATGTACCAGGTACCTGTGAACAACTAGTGGCAATTACATTTTCTATAATTATACAGTCATGAAGAGAAATAAGAGCATACTGAAATTAAGGAGAATAATAAAATAGCAGAGGTAAACTAAAGTCCTAATCATTGAAATGTAAAGACAGATTCTGCACTACAAGGACATCTGTACCGGTTTCTCACCTCATAACAACTGACATGCAAGAAGGACGAATCACGAATGCAAGTCTTTGGAGGATGGAGGATTTAAACCCACAGAGGAGCACCGAGAAGCCGTGAGCTGTATGCATCTTTCCCCTTGATCATAAATCCTCAGGAGACACAATGTCAGCCCTCTACAAATTGATGACAGACTGAGATAATCTTGCAGCTTCCCTGGTGGCTGAGACGGTAAAGAATCTGCTGCAATGCAGGAGACCCGAGTTCGATCTCTGGGCTGGGAAGATCCCCTGGAGGAGGGCATGGTAACCCACTCCAGTAATCTTGCCTGGAGAATCCCACGGACAGAGGAGCCTGCTGGGCTACAGCCCATAATCTGGCTGTGTGAGCACACGGCCATTAACATCATGAGTGTCTGCTTACAGGTTTGTCCCAGAGCGTTCTACCTGTGAATGTCTTATATACAACTGAGTAGACCTCAAAGGAAAAGGAATGGTACTCTTCAGTTCTCGTCTTCTCAAGGTAATTTTAAAATTGTGTTCACTCTGATTCATTTATGGCCTCAAAAGTAAGTTAGACCGTTTTACTACTGACAAGAGTTGCCAACAGCGACACAGAAAATTGTTGAAAAAAGGGTGGGACTAGAAGAAAGTGCAATATTTTTTATAATAAATATATAATCTTTCATGGAAACTTTTCTAAAATTTTCACTTGTATCTCAATCTCAAAAATAAATTTTTATAGTTTAACAAAAAGCTAAATGAAAAGTGAAATGTCTTTGATAAATTAACTATGTGAACACTTGAAATACGTAAAAATGACGAGCTAGTGTTCACGGTGTTGACTGAATTCACGTGTCAGCTGTCAGGCACAGGGTGAGTGCCTCTGAGCTGAAAGCTCTCTCTGTTGTTCAGTCGTGTCTGACTCTTTGTGACTCCACCGTCTGTAGCCCACCAGGGTCCTCTGTCCCTGGGGTTCTCCAGGCAAGAGTACTGGAGTGTGTTACCATTCCCTTTTCCAGGGGACCTTCCCGACCCAGGGATTAAACTCACATCTCCTACACTGGTAGGTGGATTCTTTAGCACTGAGCTACCTGGGAAGCCTCCGAACTCCTTTGAGCCAAGGTTACTGGCCTGCTATCTGTTTATTCTGCGGAAGCTGAGATGGAAACCACAGCCAGCTCCCTGCCCCGCCTCAGCTCGCAGGCCAAGTGGGGAGCTCAGCCCTCACCACACACCCCCTCCCTCAATCATGTGTCACTGAGCATCCTCTGGCCAGCATTTTCCCACTGGAACCACCGAACAGGCCATTTTCGTATATTCTGTGTGGATTAAGTACAAAGAACACTGTGTACTTCCTTTAAAATAGAAACCTAATTGTTTCCACGTTAACAAACAAATCAAGTGTTATTATTAACAAATAAAAGACCACCACCTTTGGGAGTTGCCAAGGGTTTTCTGCCTTCAAAAAATCAGTTCTTCTCTCTCCTTTTCCACTCCATTTAATCAATTAGAAAAGGAAAGTCTGCTTATTTTCAAAATCCACATTTCCCAATAGGAAATTGAAAGCCCAGAAAACAATTATGGAAAATGAGGCAGAGCAAAATGCAACAGTCATTTATGCTGTTTGAAGTTTTCCTGAACATCTATTGCTTCTTTCTCACTTAAATGGGTTATACCTGTGTCCTCAGAAAGCTAGAGTCTGGAATAGGAAGAATTGTCTTGGCTAATACAGAAAGTATTTCCTTACAGCGCCAGATTAAAGGTAAGAATCTTAGAGAGTATGTTAAAAACATCCTTTCTCTTTAGGTCTAGTAATTTCTTCAGTCTGATGAAGAATGATCTGATTTCTTCAAGCTGATTGGATCCAAATCACAAATAGAGCTAATGTACATAGTTTTGAATTTGAAGTATTAATAAATAAGTTTTAGCTCATGCTGCTACTGCTGCTAAGTCACTTCAGTCATGTCCAACTCTGCGACCCCAAGGACGGCAGCCCACCAGGCTTCCCAGTCCCTGGGATTCTCCCGGCAAGAACACTGGAGTGGGTTGCCATTTCCTTTTCCAATGCATGAAAGTGAAAGGTGAAAGTGAAGTTGCTCAGTCATGTCTGACCCTCAGCGACCCCATGGATTGCAGCCTTCCAGGCTCCCCTGTCCATGGGATTTTCCAGGCAAGAGTACTGGAGTGGGGTGCCATTGCCTTCTCCGTTTAGCTCATAGTTATTGTTTTATGTATCTCATGAGAACTTTGACCAACTTATCCATAAATAGGGTGACTTAATAGAGTTTTGTAATGTATGTTTTTGAAAAAAAAATTTCATCGTCTTCAGGTATTTGTATTATAGCTTTATTTTGAGAAATATTAGTTTGGATTATTTAAAATCAGGACACAGCTGAGAAAGGCTGTAAAAATGCCTTTCAGAGAAGTAAGAAGAGCTCTGCGCTCCGTGCTGCGGTCTGCCCAGCACCGTGGAGACAGGGCTCAGCCCACACAAGAACTGCCTGCTGGAGAGCTGGTTCGGACCCGTGCTCAGCATTCGCAAGAGCCCCAGGGCAACAATCAAGACACTGTCAAAATGCAGCTGGGAGTCTGTTGGCGATTCTCACGAGGTTGACGGCAGTTTTACGTCATCACTTTGAAAATTGTAAGCCAGTTTTGGTAAGAGTGCACGCTTTCTGCAGAGCTATGAAGAAAGGCTTTGTGCTATGGCTGTGTGTGTCTAAAACCTGCTGAAATAACTGCGTGACTTGGCATATGCGTTCAACTGTACATTGAGGTAACGCCTCACATCAAACTGGCTATCTCAGTTTTTAAAAGTGGGAATTTCAGGGACATCCCTGGTGGCCCAGTGGTTAAGAACCCACCTTGCAATGCAGGGGGACTCGGGTTCAATCGCTGATTGAAGTACTAAAATCTCTCATACCAAGGGGCAACTGAGCTTCTGTGCGGAAGCTACTACGGAGCGCAGAGCCACAGCTAGAGTTTGCACAGCGACTCAGAAGATCCCACAGAAACGCAGCGAAGATCCGAGTGCCCCAACTAAGACCTGATGCAGCCAAATAAACACATAATAAATACATTCTTTAAAAGGGTGAACATTTTCGGCCGTTTGGAAGAAGAATACATTTGAAATCTATGTGAGTTAATACATTTCTGAAAGAGCCGATTTCCTTGCACCACATGAGGGGGCTGTTTAAAGTCCTGAGACGGTGGGAGCTACGGGAGACGCACGGGGTTAAGAGAAGGCCACTGTGGCCGAGACACGGGGGTGGAGGGGGCCGGACCAGACCGCAGAGACGAGCGGCTGAGGATGGACGCTCAGCTGTGAGGATGCTACCCTCGTCACCCTCTGCTTCCTGACAGAGTTTAGAAGCTTAAGAGAGTTTTTTTTCTTTCTCTCTCTCTTTTCTTCCACTCTCTTTCTTAATGAGGCACTTGGGGCAGGTTATCTGGGAGCTCGGTGTCTGCGGGGTGCAGGGGGAGAGTCATGGACGCTGTGGACATCGGAAGGACGCCCGGAGCTGGGGCGTCTGGCTCTGTGTAGTCCCGCCGCATAGGTGAGGGAGGGAGGGAGACCCCATTTCTGGGTCACTTGTGCCTTTCCAAAACTGTGTACCCCTCACACAGCCACTTCTCCCCAACAAAGTCCCCAAGGGGAGGAAAAGAGTATGTCAAGGCTGTATATTGTCACCTTGCTTATCAACTCCTATGCAGAGTACATCACTGAAATGCTGGGCTGGATGAAGCACAAGCTGGAATCAAGATGGCTGGGAGAGACACAAATAACCTCAGATATGCAGATGACACCACCTTTATGGCAGAAAGACAAGAGGAACTAAAGAGCCTCTTGATGAAACTGAAAGAGGAGAGTAGAAAAGCTGGACTAAAAATCAACATTCAAAAAATAAAGATTATGACATCCAGTCCCATCACTTCATGGCAATAGATGGGGAAATAATGAAAATAGTGACAGGCTTTATTTTCTTGGACTCCAAAATCACTGCAGATGGTGACTGCATCCATGAAATTAAAAGATGCTTGTTCCTTTGAAGAAGAGCAATGACCAACCTAGACAGCACATTGAAAAGCAGAGACATTACTTTGCCAACAAAGGTCTGTCTAGTCAAAGCTATGGTTTTTCCAGTAGTCATGTATGGATGTGAGAGTTGGACCATGAAGAAAGCCGAGCGCCGAAGAATTGATGCTTTTGAACTGTGGTGTTGGAGAAGACTCTTGAGAGTCCCTTGGACTGGAAAGAGATCCAACGAGTCCATTCTGAAGGAGATCAGCCCTGGGTGTTCATTGGAAGGACTGGTGCTGAGGCTGAAACTCCAATACTTTGGCCATCTGATTTGAAGAACTGACTTTTGAAAAAGACCCTGATCCTGGGAAAGATTGAAGGCAGGAGGAGAAGGGGACGACAAAGGGTGAGATGGTTGGATGGCATCACCGACTCAATGGACAAGCTCCTGGAGTTGGTGATGCATAGGGAAGCCTGGTGTGCTGCAGTCCATAGGGTCACAAAGAGTTGGACACGACAGAGTGACTGAACTGAACTGAACTGCCTCCCAATAATGACAAAGGTGAGCAATGAGCAGAGAAGAGAGAAAGGTGAAAAGGCAGGACTGAAAAGGCAAGAGAAGAGCCCATAGAGCAGAGACCTTCTGCTCTGTGGGTTGTTGTCACCATCAGTCAACAGGGAGGAAGGGCAAGGGGATAGAATTCATTAAAGTAAGGAGTTCAGATTCTGCCTGCAATGTAGGAGACCCAGGTTCGGTTCCTAGGTCAGGAGGATCCCCTGGAGAAGGGATAGGCTACCCACTCCAGTATCTTGGGCTTCTCTTGTGGCTCAGCTGGTAAAGAATCCACCCGCAATGTGGGAGACCTGGGTTCGATCCCTGTGTTGGGAAGATCCCCTGGAGAAGGGAATGGCTACCCACTC
>SJYS01006054.1:0-10318 GCA_006410695.1 Philantomba maxwellii
CGCAGGTACCCAGGGGCGCAGGTACCTATGGGCTGCAGGTAAATGTGCTTCCGAGCGAGGCTCTGCTTCCGGGGTGGCAGGGCGGCATGGAAGGCCTGGAAGTCCTCGGGGGCCTCTGGGCGGCTGAGGAGCCAGTCGAAGGCCGTGCGGATGAGCAGCGTGCCAAAGAGCGTCCTCTGGGGGTTGTAGGCCTCGGCCAGGAAGAGCCTCTCAGCCGGGGAGAAGGTGGCTGTGTACAGCTGCCGCAGGGCGGGGTCGGTGGACAGCAGCGCATCCTTCAGGGCCCGGGGCCCGAAGCTGAACTCCTCGGCCGGCCGGCACTGCAGCATGCCGGGCCTGGCCTCGCCGGGGCGGCCCATGCACCGCCCGGGGCCCGGCCCCCGGCTCGTCCACAGCCTTCCTGGGGGCCGAGCGTGGCGGCCCCACGGGCTCCCCGCTCACAGACCGGGAGTTGAGGACCTGAGAGGCCCGGGTCCCCTGGCGCTGGGCCTCCCGGCCTGTCGGCGCCTGCAGGGACAGGGACGTGCTCCACTGAGCCCCCGGACGTTCCCCAGCACCGCGCCAGTAGCGGAGCCACCAGCAGGGAGAGGGGAGGCCCTGAGCTGCTGGGGAGGCTGGGGGGGGACTGGGGGGGGCACAGACGGCAGGGAGGCCGGTGACCGCTCACTGCACTGGGAGGGCTTCCCCCCCAGACCAGAGGCGGGGGCCGGCACCCTCGTGTGGCTCGGAACACCGCCCCCTCGCACCCCACACCCTGCAGAGTGTCCAGGAAGGGCCCAGCTGCCTGCGCTTGACTGAGTCTCCCCAAAGACGCAGGGGTGGAGCGGGGGAGCCTCGCCAACAGAGATGGAGGGGGAGGCGACAGAGAGAACGAGCCGGAAGAGCCGTACAGAGAACAGATCGGGACGGAGGCCAGAACGGCAGAGTCCCGATTTAGAAAGTCAGGCAGCGACGCACACCCGCAAGCCCTTCTCTGCAGAGCACAGTGGCGAGGCCTCCCAGCCCGCGCTGGAGAAACAGCAACAGCCTTGCTTCTGTGGGAGAAAGAAGAAGGAGCCCACGCTCACTTTACTGTGCCCGGGCACTCAGCCGCGTCCCGCTCTGGGCGACCCCACGGACTGCAGCCCGCCAGGCTCCTCTGTCCGTGGGATTCTCCAGCAAGAGTCCTCCTCCAGGGGATCTCCCCCTCCCAGGGGTCGTCTCCTCCATCTCCTGCCCTGGCAGGTGGATTCCTGATCACGCAGCCACCTGGGAAGCCCTCCCGCCTTGTTAACCCCGGTTTAAAGTGTTGATCCAGAGAAGAAACTCACACGTACCCACTCATATATGCATATGTGTGTGTGCATATATGTACAAATAAATATATACGCATGTATTCACTTTCACTTTCATGCATTTGNTGCCCTGGCAGGTGGATTCCTGATCACGCAGCCAGCTGGGAAGCCCTCCCGCCTTGTTAACCCCGGTTTAAAGTGTTGATCCAGAGAAGAAACTCACACGTACCCACTCATATATGCATATGTGTGTGTGCATATATGTACAAATAAATATATACGCATGTATTCACTTTCACTTTCATGCATTTGAGAAGGAAATGGCAACCCACTCCAGTGCTCTTGCCTGGAGAATCACAGGGATGGAGGAGCCTGGGAGGCTGCTGTCTATGGGGTCGCACAGAGTGGGACACGACTGAAGCGACTTAGCAGCAGCAGCAGCATTGATATAGAGAGGAAAACTAGGTGTATGTATAATTTATAAATCTTTCTCTGGAAAATTATATACGTATGATTTTTTCCAGGGATGTTATACACATGAGTGCATATATACACACATACACATACGGGTGCATTCTCTTCAGAGTTACTTGCTGGCTTAGCTGAGGGGAAGGGAGCCAGGGCTGAAGGCTTGCTGAGATTCCTGCCAGTGGAGGGTGTTGCATATTTCTCTCTGCACACACATTTTACAAATGTAACATCCAGTTGTGTGTGAAATCTCACATCCTCTTGACTTAGTGTATGATGAGTGCTTTCCCAAACCCTTAAACAGCCTATTTTTTAAAAATGTCATTTTAATGACTGGCCAAACACTCTGCAATCTGTACATGGGTGCGTGTTTCCATTTCCTCAGGAGAGGTTCCTGGCAGATGCTGTGTGTGAATGTTTAAGGGCTCTCAGTTTGTGTCACCAAATTGTTTTCCAGAAAGGTCACGCCAGTTTGCAACCCCATCACCCGCCAAGTTTCTAAGTACTCAGCAGCAAATAAAAAATCATCACCAAGAGCTCTAAATCCCCCGCTCCGTTCCAGACGGGGGGTGGGGACAGTTACCCTCATTTTCAAGAGGGTGAAACTGAGGCAGAATAAGGTTAAAACTAGCAACCGAAGGCACGGGCTTCACAGGCGGTGCCTGGTGAAGAATCCATGTGCCGATGCAAGAGACCTGGGTTTGATCCCTGGGTCGGGAACATCCCGTGGAGGAGGAGATGGCCACCCACTCCAGTGTTCTTGCCTGGAGGACCCCATGGACAGAGGAGCCTGGAGGGCTACAGCCCATCGGGCTGCAAAGAGCTGGACACTGAGCAACAGCATGGGGAACCAGGCCAGCAAAGCCACGCCGCTCACAGGAATCAGAGACGGGCCTGGGGCACCGCCCTCGTCAGGGACCACGGTTCCCGGTACCCGAAGCTGCAGAGCACCCCCTTCTCCAGACCCTGCCCTGACCCCGCTCCGTGCCGCCAGACGCCAGGGCGACACTGACGGTCCATAACGGGGTGGACAGCCTGCCAGGCGCCTGAGGACCACATCGCCGCAGTGGCAATTCTCCCGGGCGTGGATGCGTGAGGAGGACCCGTGAGGACGGACCGTGCGAGCAGGAGGGCGCGGTCAGCATCTCCGAGGGTGCCGGGCAGGCTCCCGGGGTAGGAGCCCTGTGGCACCCTCCCTCCACCTGGCCGTCACTGAGCGGGGCCTGGCCTACACCCGTGGACAGAGCAGAGGGCCCTGGCTCGGGGGCGGGGGGCGGTTAAACTCTAGAGATCCAGGGCAGACGGGAGAGAAGATGAAATTAAGGATTGCCTGGAGTGTTGGAAGGTGATAAACGCTCCTGGCGAGGAGAGGCTGGCCAGGGCTGGGGCTCAGATGGCCACGGCTGTGTGGCCTTTGCAAGAGGGTGACCAGCGTGGGAAGGCAGGGCCTGAGCAGGCTGGAGGGAGGAGCCAGGAAGAGGGGCACCTGGGGGAGGTGCCAGGTGGAGGGGCATGTGCAAAGGCCCTGCAGCACGTGCCCGCGTGTGCACGCAGACACACGGAAGGCTCGGGGCTCTAGGCAGCCCTCCTCCCCTGGGTCCTGGGGGTGGAGAATGGCCCTTCAGGAGGCTTTAGGCGTGGTCAGCAGGCTCCGGGCTCCTGGCCGTCTGGGACTCGGGGCTGTGGGCACAGAGGGGTTCTCAGGAAACCCTGAGTGGGGAGCGCTCTGAAGGCCAGCAGGGCTCTGGCTAGAACGTGACCCTCTGAGCCTCAGCGCCACTGGGCCTCGTTTTCTTGCAGGCACACAGGCCTGGTCCCACTGGCCTCCCTTGCCCAGAGCAAGGCTGGACCGGGCAGAGCGGAGGCGGTACTGGCTCGCGTCCAGGGCCAGCTGGGAACATCTGACACCACGTGCACCTCTCTGACCTGCTCTGGATTCTGAATGCAGGTCGCGGGCCCCGCACAGCTCCCGGGCTCTCCCAGACCCTCCGTTCACCAGCACCCGCCCCGCAGCGAGCTGCAGCGGGCGGCAGGCCTCACCGCCGACCGTTCCGGCTACCCCAGGGCTTAGTGTCCCGGGCCGTTCAGAACTACGCTTTCTGTAACTGAGAGTAACTGTAAACTCCTCCTGTGGGGCCACAGGAACCTTCCGGACGCCCGGAGGGTCTGCGTCTCAGCCTCCCCATGGAAGTGAAAGCGGGACCGAGCCCCCAACAGAGGACACCCCTCCTCACAGCTCCACCATCCTGCGAACCCCAAGGTCACTTCTGGACCCAACACCTCCTCTGAACCCACCGCTTCCTCAAACGGAGCTATTAGTAGTCACACGTCTTATGGGCGAGGGGACGGAGGCTCAGAGAGGGGAGGCCACTCACCCGGGGCTGCACAGCTCATAAGACACGGCGCTCCAGACTCCGACAGAGATGTAAGGCGGACAGTAAGCGGCAATAAATACTGCCCGCGTCACTCCGGGCCTCCCTGGCAGGGCCTCCTCCCCCAAAGGGTCTTTCCTGCGGCGCCCACTGCCCGTCACCACCCACGGACCCCGCTCAGGGACTTCGGTGCCAGAGAACTCCGCAAAGCCTCAGGAAGTGAAAACCACCTGCTTTTCACCAAAACTTCAAGGACTAGGGGTGACTTGGGCCCACACTGTAAACCCCAGGCTCCTCCCAGGTGTGCAGAGAGAGCCAGGTCGTGTGGCCCACAGCGACCCAAGGCACAAGCGGAGTTTTCACCCCAGGAACCGGCTACAGCGTCACATCCCGCAGGGGATCCCGAGAACGTTGGCTTATGCGGTTACATCAACCATCTTCTGCGTCTGAACTTAAAACCAAGAACCGTGTCAAATACCGGAACACAGCGTCCTGCCTCCATCAGCAGCACACACCTGACGTGCACATCCTTGCCGTCGTGAAGGCGGTTTTGACCTGAGGGTCCCCTGCAGGGTCCCTAGAACATACCGTGAGAACCACTATTGCACTGTGAATTCTCTACCCGGGACATCGGATCACAACCTGCAAGAACCACGTGGGCACGCCTGTGCCTAGAGCATCCACGTCGGAAACTGGGCCAGGCATGAGCCAGAGACACCCCACAACACACCCTGGGCAGAGCTGCTGGCCTGCCAGCCAGGAAGAAGAGCCTGGAAGAAACGGGCCCTTAGCTGAGGACCAGTGCGGGCTGGGGGGTCCTGGGGACGGGAGGCTCTAGGTCGCGCCCCAGGGGTATGAGATCCTGTCACTCGCTTGGGTCCCACTCTCTCTGGGGTCCGGCCATCCGTCTGCCCAGACAGCGTTTGCTCTCAAGAGCCTCGGGCGGCCACATTCCCTCCTGGGTCACTAAGGGAAACCCTCGTGGGACTCTTCAGTCCTGCCGGGTCATCTCTGCACAAGGCCACCCCTCGTGTAGAGTCAGAAGCCGAGCGTGGGCAGAGACGCAGCCCCAGGGCGCTGACGGAGCAGGCACTTCCCCGCCCTCCCCGTTCCCTGCACCCCATTATCCTGGCAACAGAGAACGCTCCGGAAGGGAGACCTCCAGAAACACCGGCTGTCTTTCCTGCCCTGCGCTATCCATGGCTCTCCTCTGTATTCACTGTGGCAGGAGACCCCAGCCACGTGCCTGAGCCCTGCCCGCGCTGTCTCGCCCAAGCTGCACAGCACGGGGCCGCTGGGGGTGCTCTTACGCTGCCCACGTCTCAGGTGGGGAAACGGGCCAGGCCCCATTTCAGAGCCATGCTTCACACTGGAGCTGGAACTCTTTTTTTTAACCCCAAACCAATGACCTTTAATCTTAAAAAGTAGCATGCTCAAATCAGCAAACTTAGGGAAGAGGCAGAACTCTAACCATCAAGAGTTAACCTGGGTAACTCTTAACCAGCTGGGATGTCTCTGCCCTGCCATGTTAACACTGGGACTCCGGGCACACTTCTCAGCCCGCCTTCCCTCTCCCTGGGGCACCCACGTCCCCCTCACCTGTCCACGGTCCTGCTCAGAGGCCAGGGGAGGACGTGTTGACTCCACTTCCAGAGGAGGGTCTGCCCCAAAGCCTTCGGCCCGGCACCCACTCCCCTGCCCCCAACCGGGCAATGCCTTAGAGTCAGAGGCAAGACAGCAGCTCCAGTTCCTGCTACTCTGAATACACTTTGCAAAACACCCCTGCAGCTGCAGCGAGCCTTCATCTCCGCCCGCCTTCCGAGCAGCCCGCGCTGGAGCCGCGTGAAGGCTTTGGGGTTTCACACTTCTCCGAGGCCCCCGCCTGCTCGGAGGGGCGCCAAGGGCTTTGACCTCAGGGGCCCGGCTGGGCGGCAGACGCCTGCTTCCTGCAGCTGCCCCCACCTCCCGGCCACCCGGCCGCCAGGCGGACGGCTTCCTCCCTGTCCTCCGCCTCCCCGCCCGGCGGCATTCCCAGCCCTGCATCTCCGCGGAACCCCGTGCCCCGCTTTTCCGGCTCGAGGTGTCGCCTGTTTTCCTGGGGAGCAGCCACTGAGCCCATCCCCACCAACACCGAGCCGGTCAGGGGCCCCTCCCCGCACCCCCAGGCTCGGGCGCGGCGCTCCATGCCCACCTGCGCCGGCGGGCAGTGCCCTCTTCCCGCGCCTGGCCCCGGGCTCTCCCACAGCCTGTGAGCCCTCATCGCCAGGACGGAAGGCAGCCCGCGGGTCGCCCTCCCCCGGGAAGGCCGGGCGGGGTACTCCGAGCCCCCTCTCTCCACCGGAAAGTTCCCGGGCGGGCGCGGGGCGCAGGGCGCGGCACTGCTTCAGACCCTCCCGGCGCCCGGCCCGCGCCTCACCTCCCCGGGCCCGCGGGCCCCGCGCAGGAGCGCGCCCGCCGCCAGGCCTCCCCGGGCCTCGCGGCTGCACCGGCGCCGCGCGCTCCCGCCCGCCCGGCGGTCTCTCCTCGGTCCTCGGGCTCCGGCCGCGCCCCGACCTCGCTGCGGGCCGGGCCGAGGGCGCGTGGGCCAGCGGAACGGGGGGCGGCCTCGCGACGTCAGCACCGAGGGGCCGCCCGTGGTGCCGCCCCCCTCCCGCCGCTCCGGGGCATCACGCGCGGGCCGCAGCGGGCAGGGTGCTGGCAGGGGCCCCTGGGCCTCAGACGTGGGCTTACGGGCGCTGACCTCTGCTGATGCCCACACAGCCCGCCAGGGACGCCCGGCCACCGGGGGAGGGGCGGGGCCTGAGATCTTAGGGCCACACAGGTGAGGGGGGTAAACCAGAGCAGCCGGGAGGGCCCCCAGACCTGCCCAGGTAACCGCTGGCGTCAGGCTCACCCCAGCGCCGCGGGGCCAGAGCTCCACCAGTGACTCAGCCCAGCCCGGCCATCACTGCCCCCCACCCACCCTGGGGACCTTGTCTGGTGGCCTCCCTATTAAAATGTAATAATGATTTCTTTTTTAGTATATATATGCCAGGCATAATATATACACTAAATGCTTTAAATGTACCATCTCAGGTCTGTGAGATAACTATCCATTTTGTCTCCATTTTATAGATGAGAAACTGAGGAAAAAAAAACAAAACTTGGTGAGAGGGCAGGGGCAGCGAGAGGCCCACCCAGAGGGCAGAGCAGCGGGCTGAGCACCCCCGGTGCTGGGGGGCGGGGGCCCGGCGGGGACCCACCCGGGGACCCGCCCAGCAGCCGGGCTCCGTGTTCGGCGCCCCTTTACAGTGTGAACGCCGTGGGCCCCCGACATGGTCCGGGGGTGTGTGTCCTGGGGGCTGAGAGGCAGGGCACCCCGTGTCATCCCCAGGGTCACCTGGGTGACCGGGGAAGCCGCCTGGAGAAGCTTCCCCCCCGCATTTCGGGAGGCGAGGAGCCGCCTGCTCGGCTTCCATAAAGTCTCCGTCCCCACAGGGGTCCTGCCTGCGGGGGTGGGCCCCCTGAGGGAGGGGCTTGATCCTCAGGACAGGCCCCTTGAGTGAGGGCTGCCATCTGTCCCGCCTCCAGATCATCGTGGCTGGTCAGCAGCCTCCTGCCCAGTCCCCAGAGCTGCCCGGGGCCACCACCCCAAGGTGGGAGAGGACCCCCAGGACAGGGAGGAGCTCAGGCGCTGGCATCATCGCCCCGGCCCCCGGCGGGAGACGCTCCCTCCAGCTGCCCTTTATCTCTTTGGAAACCTTTACCATAAGAGCTTCCTTTGAGGCGAATGTTGCCCTGGCTCTGGACTGCCAGCTCCCAGGCCTTCCCGGCAGCCCGCCCACCCCCGCCTGCCTGGCCTCATTCTGGAGAGATGCCCCACGCGTGGCTGAGGGGTGTGTCACCGTCGTCCCCAGCATTGCTGGAGAATTTTGTTTAAGCCTTAAGAAATGATCCTATAACAATAGACATCCATTGTAGAAAATTTGAAAAGTTCTAACAAGTTTAAGAAACAAAAAAGACCCCATAATCCAACCATCAAGAGGTTACTTCTCTTAACTTCCTGTTAGACATGCTTCAAACAATTTTTCTTTCAGCGTTTTCGCAGAATTTTTAAGGAATGCGCTCTGCATAGTTTGCTCTGCTGGAGGCTTTATCACATGATACCTTTCCCTGTCAACTGCCAGAAATCGGAGGTTCCTCAAAAAACTAAAGATGGCTCAGGGATTAAAGTGTCTGCCTGTGATGCGGGAGACCAGGGTTCAATCCCTGGGCCAGGAAGATCCCCTGGAGAAGCGAATGGCAACCCACTCCAGTGCTCTTGCCTGAGAAATCCCGTGGGCGGAGGAGCCTCGTAGGCTGCGGTCCATGGGGTCGCGAAGAGTCGGACATGACTGAGCAGCTGAAACTTTCACTTTCCCCCCCCCCAAAAAATGAAAAGTTGCCGTATGATCCGTCAGTCCCACTGCTGGGCATGCCCCCAGACCAAACTCTCATCTCAAAAAACACACGCAGCCCTGCGCGCACAGCAGCAGGTTCACGACAGACCAAACAGGGAGGCAACCTAAGCGCCGCGAACAGAAGCGGACGCAGAAGACGCGGCCCAGTGCACGGTGGCGCGCCGCTCGGGCATGAGAAGGAGCGGAACAGAGCCGTCTCCAGCAAGGGGGGCGCAACCAGAGACGCCACACTAAGCGAGGCCAGTCAGAAAGCGAAGGGCAAGCACCGCGGCACACCGCGTATATGCGGACNGGAAGCGGACGCAGAAGACGCGGCCCAGTGCACGGTGGCGCGCCGCTCGGGCGTGAGAAGGAGCGGAACAGAGCCGTCTCCAGCAAGGGGGGCGCAACCAGAGACGCCACACTAAGCGAGGCCAGTCAGAAAGGGAAGGGCAAGCACCGCGGCACACCGCGTATATGCGGACTCTAAACTACAGCGGACATGACTGAGCGACTTCACCTTCAAAGTACAGCCCAGATGAACTCACCTACGAGACAAAACCAGGCTCCCAAACGCAGAGACTAGGCTTGTGGCGCCAAGCGGGGGTGGGCGAGGGGGGACTGGGAGCTCGGGCTTAGCGGGTGCAGACTGATATACAGGATGGCAGACAAGGTCCTCTCGTACGGCCCGGGGAACTCCATTCAATATTCTGATAAACCATGATGGGAAAGCACGTGAAGAAGACTTTGTATGTGTAACTGGCTCACTCTGCTGCACAGCAGAAATTAGAACACTGTAAATCAACTACACTTCCATAAAGCTGTTTTAAAAGACACAAGTTTAAACATACGAAAGTAAATAAATAAACCCAGTGGCAGGAATCCTCCTCAGAGACAAGAGGAGAGACACAGAGGGAAGAAGACCAGTGACCCCAGGGGCAGAGGTGAAGGGTGAGGCCGTGAGCGGAGGGGCCCCTGAGCCTGGCAGGGCCGGGAAGGATCCCCCCCAGGGCCTCTGCAAGGAGGCCCTCCCCAGGCCTTGACTTTGGACTCCATTTAAGAAAACCAATTTCTGTTATTTTTCAGACATGTATGTGGCTGCACTGGGTCTGCACTGCTTCCCGCGGGTGCTCTTATTGCGGGGCATGGACTCTCTAGTTGAGGCATCTGGCTTAGTTGCCCCGTGACACGTGGGCTCTTAGCTCCCTGACCAACGATCGAACCCCTTCCTCTGCACTGCAAGGCAGATTCTTAACCACGGGGCCCCCAGGGAAGCCCCCACGCTGCCGTTTATGGTCATTTGTTACAGCAGCCTCAGGAAAGGAATGTGTGTGCGCACTCAGTCCCGTCCGACTCTGCGACCCCATAGACGGTAGCTCGCCAGGCTCCTCTGTCTACAGGATTCTCTGGGCAAGAGCACTGGAGTGGGTTGCCGTTCCCTCCTCCAGGGGATCTTCCCGACCCAGGGATGGAACCCGTGTCTCTTCCCCTGGTGGGAGGATCCTTCACCACCACGCCGTAGGGAACGAAAGGAGTTGGAGAAGAAGATGCTTCCTACGGTTGTCACAGGGTCTGTCCATGGGCAGCAGACAAGGGTGAAGGCGGACGTCCTGTGGGCACAGACAGGGACGGAGGGGCTGAGGGGCTCGTGCCATGTGCGGTGGGCAAGATGAGCTGAGCAGGGTCTCTGGGCAGAAATGGGGTCCTGCCGGCCAGAGGGACAGCACCGGCAAATGCCTGCGACCTCCCCCCGGAGCTCAGGGCTGGCTGGGGCTCCCCGCAGCCC
>SJYS01006054.1:66756-81244 GCA_006410695.1 Philantomba maxwellii
AACCTTTGAGCCTAAAATCCGAGGTCAGGAAGATGGTTTTCTCAGTGCCAGGTGTTCAGAGCTAGCAGGCTGTGGACGGCACGGGCTCCCTGTCCCTTTCAGCGTTAACCTACTAAATATTTATTAATGACAGCTCTGGGGACTAGCGCGCGGTTTCAGCTCCGCCCCGCTCTCCGCCCCACACTCTGGGCGCGCAGCCGGTCGGCCCGAGGGTGTCCCCGGGCACACCTATAGTCGGCCGGGCTCGCTACATCCGGGGCTCGGCGGGCTGGCGCGGTTGCCATGGAAGCGGGGTCGCGGCGGGCGCGGGGGCAGGCGGAGAGGCTGCGGGCAACCGGGTGGCCTGCGGAGCCGCAGAACCCGACGGCCGCGCCCGCCGCGCCCGGGGCCGGTCGGGCAGCGCCGCCGGCATGTCGCTGGGCACCGCGGAGCCGGCCTCGGAGACGGTNGCCATGGAAGCGGGGTCGCGGCGGGCGCGGGGGCAGGCGGAGAGGCTGCGGGCAACCGGGTGGCCTGCGGAGCCGCAGAACCCGACGGCCGCGCCCGCCGCGCCCGGGGCCGGTCGGGCAGCGCCGCCGGCATGTCGCTGGGCACCGCGGAGCCGGCCTCGGAGACGGTAAGCGCGGAGGGCAGGGGCGGGGGCGCCCTCGGAGCCTCCCACGCCGGGGCGCGGGCCGGCGGGGCGGCCGTCATTGTTACCGCACAGGAGCGGACCTGCGGCCGCCGCCCCGCGCCCGGCCTCCGGCCGCCTCTGGTCCCCGCTCGCCCTCGCCCTGGCCGCCGCTTCCAGGAAGCTCTCCCGGACGCTGCGCCCTCGCCGCTCGGCGCCTGCGATCGCGGCCCGCCGGGGAGACGGAGCTCAGAGCGTGAGTGCCGCCCGCCGGCGATCCCGGGGCGGGGGCCTCGGGCGGGGCGGCGGACCCGGGCCGCGCCGGGCGTGAGCGGGGAGCCCCGGGCGCCGATCGGGCAGGTTTTCCGGGGGAGGGCCCGCCCCGGGTGGCCCCCCGGGTCAGAGCGAGCGTGTTCTCAGCTCTTCCTTCGCCCGGGGTTTCTGCGGCGTCAGCCACCAGCTGGAGGTACCGCTGTGGGTGAATAAAGTGCATCCCGGGGGCGGGGGCCGGGGCTCGCGGTGGAGGTGAGGGAGAACACGGCAAAGAAACACAACCCAAACCCCCAAACGGGTCGCGTCCATCAGGTCGGAAAGTGCCCTGCAGAAAATAAAACAGCCCGGGAAAGGGAGGCGGGGTGGGGGCGGCTTTAGACTGGGTGCCGGAGCAGCCCCCGAGGAGCTGGCACAGCTGGCGCAGCGGGGTGAAGATCCGAGACGCCGGGGCCCGCAGGTGCGGAGGGCCTGAGGTGGGAAAGGCGGGGGTCCAGGGCGCGCGAGAGCTTGCTGCGATCTCACCGGGCACCTGCGTGGGTGGGCCTGACCGCGGAGAGCCTTGCAGGCGGTGGTCCGGGTCTGAATTCACTCCTGCCGCGGGGGAAGGCTCTGGAGGGCTCCAGAGGCTTTGGAGCTTGGCTCACGGGTTGCTTCCTTCACTGGGAGGAGATGGCAGAACCCGGCAGGGCTGCTGGGCGCTCTCCCCGAGTGGGGTGGGGGCTCCTGCCGCTTGTCCCCCAAGGCACCAAGTCCTGCCTCACCTGGAAGGCCTGCCACCTGCGCTGGTCTCAGTTACTGCTCCTTCACCTTTAAAACTAGCTCCCCAAACTGTGACCGTAAAGGTTATTCATGCCCAGAAAAGAAAGTCAATTACCCGTAATCTAACTGCCTACGGAAAACCACAGTTAATGTTTGGTATATTTCTTTCTGATATTTTTTTTCAATGCATTTTTTCTTCCCATCTGGCTTTTTAAAACTTGGGATCCTATTTATATTGTTTTGTAATTCTTGCTGTTTAATTTACTGTTAGCATCTTCCCATACCTACGTTTTCAAAAACATGTTTTAAAAACTAAGCTTATATATGTGTAACTGAATCACTTTGTTGTACACCTAAAACTAATGCAACATTGTAAGTCAACTATACTTCAGTTTAAAAGAAAAAGAGAAATACATCAAACAGATAAAGACAGATACTGTATCCTCTCACTTATATGTGGAATCTCAAAAAGCTGAATTCTAAGCAGCAAGGACTGACTGTATAGCACAGGCTACGCTCAATATCTTATAACCGATAATGGAAATGAATCTGAAAAAAAGTATGTATATAATATAACTAAATCACTTTACACCTGAAGCTAGTATAATATAGAAAATCAACTATTCTTCACTTAAAAAACTTTTAAACTCTTAATTTGGGGGACTTCCATGGTGGGTCCAGTGGCTAAGGCTCTTCGCTCCCAATGCAGGAGGTCTGGTTCGATCCCTGGTCAGGGAACTAGATTCCCAGTGCCAGGACTAAGAGTTCACGTGCCACAACTAAAGATCCCACGTGTCACCACTAAAAAGATTCCGCGTGCCCCAAGGAAGATCAAAGATCCTGTGTGCTGCACCTAAGACCCAACACAGCCAAAGAAAGAAGGAAATATTTTTTAAAATAAATAAAATGAAAAAATAAAAACTCTAACTTGGGAATCCCCCTGTGGTCCAGTGATTAGGACCCTTGAGCTTCCACTGCAGGGGGCACGGGTTTGATCCCTGGTCAGGAAACTAAGGTCCCACGTGACCTGGAGCACAGCCAAATAAACAAATATATGTGTAAAAATCTTCACAAGTATTATTCATGCAAGAATGGAAAGATAATATTTTTTAAATAAAAAATAAAACCTCTAACCTAATCAGTTCAGTTGCTCAGACTCTTTGCAGTCTCATGGACTGCAGCACGCCAGGCCTCCCTGTCCATCACCAACTCCCGGAGCTCACTCAAACTCATGTCCATGGAGTCGGTGATGCCATCCAGCAATCTCATCCTCGGTCGTCCCCTTCTCCTCTCGCCTTCAATCTTTCCCAGCACCAAGGTCTTTTCCAGTGAGTCAGTTCTTCAAATCAGGTGGCCAAACGATTACAGTTTCAACTTTAGCATCAGTCCTTCCAATGAATATTTGTGACTGGTCTCCTTTAGGATGGACTGGTTGGATCTCCTTGCAGGCCAAGGGACTCTCAAGAGTCTTCTCCAGCACCACAGTTCAAAAGGAGCAATTCTTTGGCAGTCAGCCTTCTTTATAGTCCAGCTCTCACATCCATACACGACTACTGGAAAAACCATAGCTTTGACTAGATGGAGCTTTGTCGGCCAAGTAATGTCTCTGCTTTTTAATATGCTGTCTGGGTTGGTCATAACTTTTCTTCCAAAGAGCAATTGTCTTTTAATTTCATGGCTACAGTCACCATCTGCAGTGATTCTGGAGCCCCCCAAAATAAAGTCTATCACTGTTTCCATTGTTTCCCCATCTATTTGCCATGAATTGATGGGACCAGAAGCCATGATCTTAGTTTTCTGAATGTTGAGTTTTAAGCCAACTTTTTCAACTCTCCTCTTTCATTTTCATCAAGAAGTTCTAACCTAGTAGGATACCCCTATTTTAACTCACCACTGCCTTCCTTTTAGACTTCCCTCTTGGCTCAGACAGTAAACAATCTGCCTACAATACAGGAGACCTGGGTTCCATTCCTGGGCTGGGAAGATCCCCAGGAGAAGGGAGTAGCAACCCACTCCAGTTTTCTTGCTTGGAGACTCTTCCTGGAGAGAGGAGCCTGGCAGGCTACAGTCCATGGGGTCGCAGAGAGTCAGACATGACTGAGTAACGCTTCCTCGCTTTTCCTCCGTTGTTTTCAGCTTGTGCTATTGGTAACCACGCTGCTCTAAAGGTTCTTACGCACAGAAGCGTTTGTCAAGCCCCTGACACACGCTGGCTCTGAGACCACCCGGGTGCCCACGTGCCTTAGTCCCCAGGGGCGCAGTCCCGTGGGAGGGACCAGTGCCAGCGCTCTGCTAGGAGGCTGGCAGCCATTGGCCCAGGCTGACTGGCGGTTTCCCTGCTGAGCTGACATCTGTTCTCAACCAGACCAGACGAGACCCTCTCGAGGGCAGGCACTGGGACAGAGCCGCCTCTGGGCTTGCTCGTGCACTTCGCAGGGCACGTACGGTGCAGGGGTCCCCGGCGAAGGGCTTCCAGGTCCCAGAGCAAGGTGAGAGCACCTGCAGAGCGGCTCCTGCTCCCGAGGTTCTCCGTCACCTGCGCCCCCTGCCGCCGCCGGACCTCTTGCTCACGTCCACTGGGCTGTCCCGCCTCCCCGTCCTCCCCAGCCCACAACAGCCCTCCCCTGAGCTTACAGAGGCGGCTGCCCTGAAGCCTGCGCACGCCGAGCCGGCAGCGGGGCCCTTCAGACGTTGCTTCTGTCGCCTGCTCTCCCCCTGTGCCTCGGTCACACTTTTCTTGTTCCTCTGTTATCTCTTAGATTTTTTGTTGAAAACTCGACGTTTAGTTAATATATTACTGCAGCTCGCCCCCCAACGTTTAGATAATACATTACAGCTTCTCCCACGGCGCCCGCCCTGGTTTGTTTGTTGGGGAGGGACTTGGCTGATCTGACTCTGAAGTGGTCGTCCCGCACTGTGCAGCCTGTTCCCTGCTCAGACTTTTTTCTTTCTTTTGAAATCCATTAGCCAACTACCTCGGGGTTACCCCTGGGGCAGCAGAGGCTGCGTGCTGGTCCGCGGCTGCTTCACCCGCTGGGCCAGATTCCTGCCTTTACTCCTTGCACGTGCGTGCCCCTGCGTGTGTGTTTGTGCGTGTGTGTGCAGGCGGCTGTCGCCGTTGAGGGGTTTACAGCTTTGCCCACGCGCAGCCAGGACCCGTGTGCAGTTCTCCCCGCCGCCCTCCTGCGGGCAGCCTCGGCCGTGCCGTGGGCCCCAGCCTCCCGGGTGTCTGCCTTGCTTTTCCTTTTTCATTGTTTTGGGCGCGCTTCGGGCCCGCGGCACACGGGGTCTCAGCTCCCCGACCAGGGGCCGGACCCGAGCCCCTGCAGCGGAAGCGCGCCGTCTTCAGCCCTGGACCGCGAGGGAAGTCCCCGTCAGTGGTTCTTAAGCCTGGCTCCCTGGGGTCTGCTCTCGGGCCAGGGAGGTCCCCCGTTCCACCAGGGTTCGGTTACCCCTGGGGCTCGCACCCTCTGGTTGGCCTGGGTGCGGGCTGGGGCGGTTTCCACGTCTGCCCCGAGGCTGCCTCCGGCCCTTGCCCCCAGCCTCCCTGACCCTCAGGCTTGACTGCCGCCCCAGGAGGGCGCTTCTCTGCAGTGAGCTTTCTGCAGCCGTGACCCCAGAGCTGGGGGCCCGGGCCCCAGCTCCCTCCCCACTTGGTCTTTGTTGGCAAAGGAGCCAGGCGGGTGGAACTGTGCCATCACTCCCCCAGCACAGCTGCCATCCTGCCTCTTCTGGAGAAGGGCCCCTGGGCCCCGGCACAGCAGGCAGCGGTGTCTCCTCCGAGGGGTGCTCCTTCTGGACCAGCCCCTCCTTGCATGGAGCCCCCGCCCCACAGACGCAGGGGGTCTTAGCCTGCAGTGTCTGGGGAGGAGCTCACACCCTAAGCACCCAGCCCTGGGGTCTCGACTGCACCCGCCTGCCTGCAGGACCGCACTCTGGGGTCACTTCAGTCCTGGGGAGCCGAGGGGCCCCTGACTCTGGAGGCGCTTCCCTGACTTAGTAGATTTTCTGGAATGAAAGATTTATTGATTATCTTCACTAATCGATGAAGATTGATTGCTTTGTGGGTTCTTCTGTTAGATGGTTGTTGGTTGAGGAGTGGGCCTTCCAGGCTTCTCACCCACCGTCCTGAGAGATGCCCCCTCTGTGAAGGCATCCATGCCTCCCCCCATTCACTGGGAATCAAAACCCTGTATGTTCCAGCATCTCATTCTGGACACTGTCTCTTCTCCCAGTGTCTTAGTTAATGTAGATTTAATGCTTTAAAATCCCAATGGGAGAACGTGTCCTCCTTGTCACCGAGGAAGCTGAGATGCGGAGGGGTTCGTGGCGTGACCAGCCTGGCACAGCTGGCGCGGGGCCACGTTGCTGACCCCGGCCTTTTGGGACCCCCCCCCAGCGCACTGCCCGCCAGCCACCTCCCCGCAGAGGCCCCCGCGCGGTTTGCGTGCGGTCTCCTGTAGGAATCCGCGCAGGCTCGGTCCTGCTTGCCGAGGAAGAATGCATCGCCCTCGCCCGGTAACGTGCTCTTTGTTTCTCGATCCTGAGCATGGCCTCTGCTGAAGGGACGGGTCTCAGGCTGCCCAACGAGCTCAGGTGCTGAGAGTATTCCACTTGTTTAGGTCCTTCGGCAGAACGGGGAGGAACAGACTCGGGGGGCTGACTGGGGGATGCGGTGGAGGGCTGAGCCCCCCTGGTTTTGTTCACCACGCGGGCCACCTCCTTCCCTTGTTGAAATTTCCGGTCCTTGAAAAGTCATCAGGGCTTTATTCAGAGCTGTGACAGGTGCCCGCACGAGAGCGTCGCCGCCTTCCTGCGGGACTGTCGGCGGCTCCCACGGTGGCTGGCGGGCCTGTGCTGTGACGCCGGGGCTGAGGCAGCCTTCGCCTCGCCGCCCTGATGCCCCTGCCTGTTTTCCACATCGTTCTTGTGCAATTGGTTAAATGAAGACTTTCCTCTGTAACTGTCATTTGCTACTTAAACAAATGTTGTGTTGGAGTGTGGTTCCCATACCTCGTGTGTTACTTTCTTCTGTGTGGTGAAGAGAGTCGGCCACACGTGTCCACACGTCCCTCCTCTTTGGATTTCCTTCCCATTTAGGTCACCACGGAGCCCCGGGCAGAATCCCCTGTGATCTGCAGGATACCTGTCGTTTGCGACTCAGAATCCACCTGCCACAGCAGGAGGCCTGGGTTCGATCCCTGGGTCGGGAAGCTCCCCCGGAGAAGGAAATGGCAGCCCACTCCAGTTTCCTTGCCTGGAGAACCTCATGGGCGGGGGAGCCTGGCGGGCTGCAGGCCTTGGGGTTGCAAGGAGTTGGACACAGCCGAGAGGCTAAGCAATGGCAGTATAGGGAAAGGATTTGAAAACCGTTCTGCTTTCCCTCTCTTTAGGAGGGAAGCCTAAGTGCGTTAACGCAGACACGTCATCCACTGGGCAAGTGCCCTGTCCTCCTGGATGTGCCCGCACTGAGGACAGTGCCAATTTTGCTGTGCTCCGTGAGCCAGGTCAGGTCGCTGGAGCCAGAGGCAGGAACCTCCGTACACGGAGACAGCGCGTGCGCCGGTGATGGGGGCTGGCCCTGGTCCCGCTCACCGGGGGGCAGCCGTAGGTTCCTTGTGCTCTGACGCAAAGACGGAATGCTTTTATCAAGAACCGGTCGCTAGGGGAGCGATAACCTGGGAGTGTGAGATTAACACACACTACCATCTATAAGACAGAGAAAAAAACGGAGGTTCCCCATATCGCGCGGGGATCTCTTATTCAGTGTCTTGCAATAACCTGTAATGGAAAAGGATCTTTTAAAGCAACTGTACTTCAATTAAAAAAAAAAGAACTGTCCGTCGATTCTGTGGAGATGCTGTTGCTGGACTGACAGGCCTGGAGCCGCCCCGCCAGCAGGGTGTGTCTTCGTGTCCCCACCGTCCCTTTGGATGCGGTGGACCAAACTGGCCGCCGCCCGCTCCGAGTGTTCTGTGCCCTCCTGCTGGACGCGGGGCTCTCCCCCGCAGCCCGGCCCAGCGGTTTCCACCTTGTGAGTGCGGCCTGGCGCCGGGCGGTGCCCGACGGTCTCGCTGTTGCCTCTCTTCCTCCAGGGGGAGGACGGTTGGTCTGTGCTCACCTTTGACCTCTCTTCCTCCAGGGGGATGACAGTTTGTCTGCGATCACCTTTGACTCTGACTCGGACACGGTGAGTGCAGGCGGGGGCTGGCACTATTTACCCGCCGACTCCCGCAGGTCTCCCCACAGACTCCACGTTCAGGGCCAGATCACAGATTCCAGATGCCCTCGGCTGGCTCTGAGGAACTGAGGCGATGGCTTTAAGACTTCTACAGAAGTCTGCTGTGAGCAGAGTGCGTTTGAGGCTGATGACAAGCTCCTAGCCTGCAGTCTGGTTTTGGCCTGCACGCCCCGCCCCTGCCCCCAGCCCCCAGGCCTGCGGGGAGGGGAGAGCAGGGTGATGGAGGTGTGAGAAGGGGCCCAGCGCGTTCCCGTCCCCCGCTGCTCTGAGGACTCCAGGGGGAGCACCCGGTCCAGCCCGCGGTCTGAGGAGCGGGGCCTCCGCAGTGAGTTTCCTCCTCGACACTCAGGACATGGCCGAGATGCTGCTCCCTGGAGGGAGAGGGATCCAGGGATCCGAACCGGTCTCCCGGGATCTCAGTGTTCTGAGCGAGAGTTCCCGTTTGGAGTGAAGCAGCGGGTGGAGGCCTGGGTGGTACCCAGCTCCGTGTGGGGCCCAGGCCGTCAGGGGTGTCCTCCAGCCGGGCCAGCGCTGCCGCGCACCCCCGTCTCACGTCTCACCTGTGGGCGTCCCCCTTCCTCCATCTCTGAGGCCTGCTGGCCACACGCTGTGTCGGGGGCGCCTCCCCGGGCCGCCCGCTCCCGTGGCGGGGCGCCTCCCTGCCCTCCGCGCGGGCTCTGCTTGATCCACCGCCCCCCCGCCTCCCCCTATCCTGAGCACTCTTATGCTGTGTGGTTGGGGCCTTCCAGCTGCCCGAGAAGGCTCAATCATCTCTTCTTTCTTTCAGAAAGCAAAAAAGAAAAGTTTCCACAAACCTCCACCCACATCCCTGAGTAAGTATGACCAGCTTGTCCCGGAAGGGGTTCTCAGAAGGCCTCCTCCCAGGTGTCCTGGGAGGAGACTCGGCCGCGTCTGTCTTCTCTGAGGACACAGGATCACTGATGCACACCCTTCTGCCCCTCGGCTCCGTCCCTTGCTGGGGCTCACTCCGGGACTTCGCCCTCCTCGGCGGTGCGTGTGGGCAGAGGCCCCGCGGGGCAGAGGTCCCGAGCCCTCCCTGCGGAGCCCCCAGCCCCTCCTTCCCGAGCTGCCAGAGTGAGGGAAACACAGGATTTGTTCTTGAGACACAGAGAGTTCATCTGGGCGATATACTGAATTTTATGCTTCCCAAGGTCTTTGTGACCCGTCAGATCCTAGGTCAGCTTTCTTTTGCTGCCGAAAAGCCTGTGGCTTTGGCTGGCTTTATTATATACTCACATGTGTGTGTTTATGTTTCTTATATACGTATGTACCGTCAGGCATACGTATATGACACAGTCAGAGAATAGAAATGAACTTTCATATGAGCCCAGGAAAAGCATACGTAGAAAGATAAATTCCTGCAAAGAAAAGAAAGCATGTTTTGTAGTACAAATAAATATAAGCGTCAGAAAGGCACCGTCTAGCGAACTTAACTGCAGAGCAGAAACAGGCATAGATGTAGAGAACAAGCATGCGGAAACCAAGTGGGGGTGGGGTGGATCGGGAGGCGGGCTGACACACACACACTCCTGCGCGTGAAGCAGGCGGCTAGTGAGGACCGACCACACAGCACAGGGGACTCCGCTCAGCGCTCTGTGGTGAACTGTTTGGGAAGGAAATCCAAAAAAGAGGGGCTATACATACACATGGGCTTCCCAGGTGGCGCTAGTGGTAAAGAACCCGCCTGGCAACGCAGGAGACGTAAGAGATGGCGGATTCTACCCCTGGGTCGGGAAGATCCCTTGGAGGAGAGCGTGGAAACCCACTCCAGTGTTCTCGCCTGGAGANTTGTTAGGGGCAGGGCGGGGCTGCCGAGGGGGCGGGGCTGCTGAGGGGGCAGGGCAGGCAGGCCAGGCCACCGCGAGGACTGTGAACCCGAGCCCTGGGGGCACTCCTCCTCGGCCCCCGCGTGGCCCGCGGAGAGAGCATGGGCTCTCTGACGGTGAAGGGCCCTACGGGAGTCCTCCGGCTTATGAAACACAGCTCGGCCCTCATTCCCCCTGCCAGACAAGCAGAACCAGATTTCTCTGCTCACCTGAGCATTGTAAAATCTTAGCTCCAGAAAGTGGCCAGGGGAGATTTGTTATTGCAATTTCTTCCCAACCGTTATTACGGAAGTGTAAAAACGCAGCGAGTTGAAAGAAGTCAGTGCAGTGATGTACTGATTCTGGCCCACCACCTCGAGTCAACAAGAGTTAACATTTAGTCATGATTGTTTTCCACACATGCTGTTTTTTTCTAGAGTCGTTTGCAAGTAAGTTTTAGACGTCACGAGGCCTCTGTGGGTGTCTTCTCTGAAGAAGGACACGCTGCCAACCGCAGGGCTGCGGGCATGCCTGAGGCACTTGCCCCGCGACTCTGACGGCGGTTCAGGCTCGGGAGCCAGGGGCCCAGCCTGCGCGGGCTAGGGTCAGGGCGAGCGTGTCCCCCACCGAGGGCACCTGTGCTCTGTGCTCGGCCGGCTCTAGCTGGGGGCTCCCTCGTCCGGGGCCTCAGACAGCCCCGTCACAGCGGGCCCCCGTGAGTCGCTTCACGGCAGACGCCCCCACCAGGCCGTGTTTTCTGCAGGGATTTGCCGTCCATTTGCCCCTCGCGGCTGCAGGCGTGTCCGGCTCCCTCAGCGCCACCTGCGGCTCCGGGGGTCAGGGAGGCTGGCACCGTGGTATGGGTGGGGGGAGGGTGGGCTCAAGAAACAGACACTGCCCTGTGAAAAAACTCACTCTCGTGTTGACTCATCACTTTTCTCTCTATTTCAGAAAGAAAGAGCTCTTCTGGATGAAGTAAGCAAGTTTTATTTCACCAATTTCCAAAACACATGTTTTTACTTTGGTTCCACTGCCTGTGGGGGAGGGGGGTCCCTGTCTTCATGAAATCAGCCTAGACCCCAACACCGAGTTGAACCACCTGAATGCTGTTAGCATCCAGTCGGTGCGTGGATGAGTTCACACTGCATCCCACTCACAGCATTCTCTCAGCACACTCGTGTGGACCTCAGTTCTGCGTCCGCAAGCTGAGGGCCCTCGGCCCCTTACAGACCGTAAGGCAGGCCAGTCCAGGCCGGAAGGTGGGTTCAGGGCATGCCCCCGGCACTGTGGGGCCACTGCTTCCGCCTGCCCGGCCGGGACGTCCCTGCAGGGAGCCTTGAGGAGGAGAGGCCTCGCCGGACCGGGAGGAGAGGAAGGCACCCGGGCAGAGGTGTTGCGAGCGGAGCCCGCTGGGAAGGGGAGAGCCAGGGCGTGCCTGGGACGCGGGCGCTGAGGCCGCCGCTCTCCCGAGCTGCAGGCCCGACCTCAGGCTCTGCTGCTGCTGACTGGGGCTAGAAGCAGGAGCCTCGAAATGACAGCGCCGCTCCTGAAACCCGGCCCGGTGATCCTAGAGCTTACAAAGCGTCCGGGCAAGTTTCTAGAGAAAAGCACTCAAGAGCAAGGTTAAAGTATAAACAACTCCTTTGCGATAGCGTGAGGTCATGCCTGCCCTGCTTGACCGTGAAGACGCACAGAGAATAAAGTATAGGAAATGGAATAACTATCTTGGCGTGCAAACGTTACTGGGTAACAGAGTCACATTTGCAGTGAAACGGGAGGGCCTTTAGCCAACGATTCGTTTGTATTCCAGGATTTGCTTTACCGTGGGGTCCGGCGTCCGGGCCGTTCTCCGTGGAGGCCAGCGTGTTTCTGGGTGGGAGAGGTCCCGGGCGAGTGAGGAGCGGAGCCTCAAGGGCAGGAGGAAGTGGGGTGTCTTCTCTGCTGCTGGGACCCCTCCTGCGGGAGCCTCCCGTCTTCAGGGAAGCTGACTCTCTCTGTCTGTCTCTCTTGCCAGGCGGCTGCCGTGCTGCAGACGGCCTTCCGGGGGCATCTAGCTCGGGCGAGGCTGTTGTCCAGCGCAGCGTGTGTCTCCGAGCGCCCCGGGGTGCCGAGCCCTCCCACCCAGGTACCATCAGGGCTGCACTCGGACCCGAGTCCTCTCTCTCCCCATCTCTTCTCACACTCCATCCACCAACAAGCGCTGGGACCTCCCTGGCAGTCCTGTGGTTAAGACACCACCTTCCAAAGCCGGGGGTGCGGGTTTCGTCCCTGGTCAGGGGGCTAAGATCCCCCATGCCTTGTGGACAAAACACGGAAAACAGAAGCAATATCGTAAGGGATTCAATAAAGACTTTAAAATTGGTCCACAAAAAACAAAACAGGGCACATGCAGGTGTGCCCTGGCCCTGGGTGTGCCCTGGCCCCCGGCCCTGGGCACCTGGCAGGGTTGAGCTCAGGGGCTGAGTGGCGTAGAGGCGCTGGGACGGGGAGTACCGTCTCCACTACAGCGTCAAGACAGGCCTAGAGTGGGGTAGGAGCACCCCCACCCTGTGAACCCCAAGACGTGAATTTTAAGGATCTCTAGGGTCTTAAGAATTAATCTAGGTAACGAGGGGACCACCTGAGTCAGGTTGCGCTGAGGGTCGAGGGTGGCAGCCCTCACCAAGCGGGAGGCGCCAGGGCTCTCAGTCGGTTCTCTCCCCCCGTCCCTGCGCCCCAGGACTCTCCCGAGCCCCGCGTCCTGAGCCCCACTGCCCAGGCTGAGGGAGACCCGTGGCAAGAGGAGGCCGTCACCATCATCCAGTCTGCCTTCCGGGCACACCTGGCACGGGCCAGGCACAGGTCAGTCCACCTGCAGGCCCCTGTGCCCAGACACCACTGGGGGTGGAGGGGGCAGGCTGCATCCAGGGCGGCACCCGGTGAGGGACCGGAGCATGTTACACCCGCCTCTCACTGCTGGGGGCCCCGGCTCCCATCCTAAGAGGAGGCCTTCCTGGAACCGTTTCCTCCCGCTGGAAGCGTTAGATTCCGTGAGGCTCTGGGAGCCACCGGTTTGCAGACTGGCTGCAGCCTGTCCTGAGACCCTGTTCCTTCTGGAGGAGAGCGTGGCCTGAGCCATGTTCAGGAAGACGTGGGTGTCGTCAGAGCTCCCCTCGTCCACCCTTGCTCTTGTCCACGGCTCCCTTCCCACCGACCCGCCTCTGCAGGGGATCAGAGCCCCACAGCCGTCGACTCGGCCGAGTGGCATTGACTGCGGGCCAGGGGCTGAGCTCGGGTCAGAGCCCAGGCCGGGAGGTGGGGGGGCACGTCTGAGGCCCCCTACAGCCCGCACCTCAGGCCCTGGGCCCGTCGGGTGCCAGCTGGCCATGCTGGCCACGGCTCTGGGGCCCCAGATGCTGGCCTGGGGCTGGCCTGTGTGATGTCCAGCTGCCGGCCTGGGGCTGGCCCGCGTGAGGTCTGAGCCGGCCTGGGGCTGGCCCGCGTGAGGTCCGAGCCGGCAGGCGTCTCTCTCCCCAGCGTCCCCGCTCCCGGTCCCGGGGCCAGCACCGCCGCGGTTCCCGACAGGCCGACCCGGCTGCCTCCCAGGGCGCCCTCCTCTCCACCGCACCCTGTGGCCGCTCCCGGTAAGTACATTTTGTTTGGGTTTCACACGAGGGTGGCTGGTCTTCTGAGGTGGATGCCGAAAAAGCTGCTAGCCTCCCAGGAGCCGGGCTGTGTAGTCGCCAGTCAAGGGGCTGGGCCTGGAGGCGGGTCCAGGGTCGGTGACCACCGGCTGCGCGGTCCGAGCCTCGTGGCTTTGATTTTTATTCTCAGCTCTAACCAGAGTGAGATGGTTTCCCTCCTTTGGGCCAGTGTTTTTTCCTGTTTGTTGCTTTTAAGCAAAACTGTATTTCCTCTTCTGCCTCCTTAAAACCTGCCAGCTGTCAGTGCGGAAGCCCCTGGAGCGGCGGGGCGGCCGCCCCGGGAGAGGCCTGCGTCCGCTCGCGGCCGGGCCTTCCTGTGTGAGACAGAGCACGGGCGAGACCACTTGCCCGTCGCTTTTGGCCCGAAAGCTGATTCCGAGTGTCCCCCAAGCCCTTCCCCCTCTAACTGGGAAGGCTCCGTCTGTACCTGCTTGGGCCGTGAGGCCAGAGATGGGCAGAGGCGGTGTTCAGGGTCAGAGCGGTCACTGGACCAAAAGCACGGTCCTCAGCCTGGCTCAGGAGCGAGGCCTGCAGGCGGGAACCTCCCGAGATGGGCTCTCAGGGCCGAGCCCCGAGGTCGTGAAGATGGAGTCAGGGTGAGGGGGCTGCGGGCAGGGAAGGGCGCTGCCCGTCAAGGAGAGGCTACGAAAGGAGCGGCGTTTCTGACCAGGACGGGCGGGAAGGCGTGTGGCGTGACCACGAGTCTGTGCAGATGGGAGCCTCCGTCTGCGTGCCGTTGCAGGGCGGGGAGACAGCGAGGGGAGCAGCAGGGAGACCGCCAAGGGGCCAGCCCCCGAGGACGGAGCGCCGAGGCCGCCCCCCTGCTCCGGTGAGTGTGGGATCCCATGGCCGAGTCCCCTGCCCTTGGAGGCTCATCTGACCTGGAAGTCAGTTCAGTTCAGTTCAGTCGCTAAGTCGTGTCCAACTCTTTGCGACCCCATGGACTGTAGCACACCAGGCCTCCCTGTCCATCACCAACTCCGGAGTTTACTCAGACTCATGTCCATCAAGTTGGTGATGCCATCCAACCAGCTCCTCCTCTGTCCTCCCCTTCTCCTCCCGCCCTCAATCTTTCCCAGCATCAAGGTCTTTTCCA
>SJYS01006054.1:117994-128426 GCA_006410695.1 Philantomba maxwellii
CCCTGGGAAGTAGAGCCTGTGAGGGAAGCCGGTGGTGAGAAAGTCTGCAGAGAGAGCACCCTGAGGGCTGAGCTGCTCGGAAGCATCAGGTAGGAGCATCCGGAGCTGAGGAGGAGGCAGCCCGGCCAGAAGCTCCCCAGGGTCATCTCCCAGGCCAGGAAGGTGGCAGGGATGAGGCTCTTGAATGGTTTGTTCCAAGACCTGGAGGCGCTGGGAGAAAGGCCAGGCAGGGGCTGGGTCCCCAGACGCTGGGGCGGAAGCCAGAACAATGGAATCCCCTGAGTTTGGAGCCCGTCCAGCACGGTTCATATTTTCCATGAGAGCAGGCGGGGAGAGGAGAGAGTGCGAGGCCGGGTTTCCCCAGCCCCGGCCGGACGCTCGGCCAGCCCAGCGCCTGGTCCCCACAGTCCGCTGGCCACAGCAGAGCCACAGGGGCGCTGCCGTCAAGCTGGCTGCGGCGGAGGTGCCCTGTGGCTCTGGAGGCTGGGAAAGATGCCCAGAGCCAGCCTGCCAGCCAGACCCAGCCAGAACGACAGGTGCACACCTCAGATTTGCCCAGCACCCCCCAGCCAGCCGCCTTGCTTATCCAGAGGGCCTCTGGGAGCCAGGAAATCGGCAGGGGTGGCCTCAGAGCGGCCGGGGATGCTGTGCAAGGCCTGGCACGGCCCCACCACGGTCCTTGCTCAGCGCCTATTTACTCTTACTTCACACACAGTACTCACAAGGCTGGTCTCTGCGGCCCAAGCCCAAGGCAGACCGGAAGCAGCTCCTGGGGGGGAGGTAGCCCCGGAGCGACAGGAAGAGACTGGCTCCGGGTGAAAAGGACTTGCAGAGGCCCCTCCCCGGGGTGGGCCTCTCATCCCCACCCTCCCGCCCCGCAGAGTCGCGGGTCTGGGCTCGGTCCAGGCTCTGCCCACCCACTCTGAGCCCTTGGGGAAGCCCTGTCGCCTTCAGGGGCTCAGAGCTCAGCAAGCCCAGCTTCCCCATCTTGCCGCTGCGAGGCTCAGGCTCCAAGCCACAGCCTTGACTCAGGAAGAATGCAGGAGCTGTACTCAGGAGGCCTCCTTACTCGAAGGAGAGGCTGACTGTGCATGCACACACGCATCTGAACAAACACCTTCGTGCCCAGAGTCTCACTGAATTCTTGCAGGAGGCAGATGGCCACCCTCTCTGTTTAAAGAGAGGGAAGCAGAGACGTGGTGCAGAGACAAGATGGAACCCTCCGTCCTTTTTTATTTCTGGTTTAATTTGTTCCCTTGTGGCTCAAACGGTAAAGCGTTTGCCTACAATGCAGGAGACCCGGGTTCAATCCCTGGGTCGGGAAGATCCTCTGGAGAAGGAAATGGCAACCCACTCCAGTACTCTGGCCTGGAAAATCCCATGGATGGAGGAGCCTGGTAGGCTACAGTCCATGGGGTCGCAAAGAGTCGGACGCGACTGAGCGACTTAACTAACTTAACTTCTCTCCAGTGCAACCCACTGAGAGATGTATCTCTAAAAGGCAGAGGTACTGGTTACCTTAGGGGGGCTTCCCAGGTGGCTCGGTAAAGCATCTGCCTGCCAATGCAAGAGACGTGGGTTCAATCCCTGAGTCAAGAAGCTCCCCTGGAGGAGGAAATGGCAGCCCACTCCAGTACTCTTGCCTGGAGAATCCCATGGACAGAGGAGCCTGGCGGGCTAAAGTCCATAGGGTCACAGAGTCGGACACGCCTGCGCAGCTGAGCACGCACACACACGGGTTACCTGCTGCTCAGACAACCAGCACTGTATTTGTTCTCAGCGCCGGGGCGGCAGCTAGGGCCCGGCTGGGAGGCTGCGTCCCCAGAGCTCCAGGTGCTCCTGCTCAGCCGGAAGGCGGGAGGCGGTGCTGACTCAGCGGTTCCCGCGGCTCCAGCTGGCGACCTCAGGCACCCTCACCTGGAGTCTCAGGCAGGCCCGAGGGTGCAGGCCAGAGGCCCGCGGCCTGGCCTGCTCTTGTCTGCCTTCATGATGCTCCGTTGGCCAAAGCCAGTCCCAGTGCCGAGGGGCGGTCAGGACAGGACAGATCAGGGTGTGGGTGCGGGGCCACGGCTCGGACGCTCTGGATTCGGCGGACTCTCCAAAATGGGGAAGGACTTCGCCCAGTCCTGCTGCTCTGCGGGATGGTCCTCGATCGGCTGGTATGTTCCGCTCCCCCCTGGGGGGCCTCAGGGAGCAGCTGGGAGAGGGGGGTCTGGAGGCTGAGGTGCACGCGGGCTGCTCCTGGCAGCCTCCCACACTTCCCTCCCTCTCCAGGAGCAGGGGGGCTCTCTGCCACCCCACCCCCACCTCATGGGCTGGGATCCAGCGGGAAACGGACTGCGCCTCACGAGGCCCTGGACTTTGGAAGTAGCCCAGCAGGGCGGGCGGGCAGAACCGGAGTTCACCACCCCCACTCCAGGCCCCCACCCCTGCCTGGGGCCGTGGGCGGGCTGACCGCGCTTCCCTGAGCCAGCTGCTCCCAGCCTGGTGACGGTCTCCCCCTCCAAGAGCAGAGACCCTTCCACCGCCCAGCAACCCAGAAGTCTGTCGCTCTCTGGGGGTCCCAGGGGCCCGCTGGAAGGGGCTGTTCAGAGCTTGGCCCAGTCTCCTCCCCTCCCTGTAACCTGGGTCCCCCCCCAACCGCCTCCAGGGACCAGCTCAAGTCACTGGTGGGGGGAGGGCTGCCCCACGGCCGGGAGGTCTCTGCCTTGCCTGGTAGACAGAGGCCACTGGCTTCCACGTTGAGGGGTGGGGGGGTCCCCAGATTCAAAGCTGGGCCAGACAGAGCTTTTTCCCTCACACATGGGGAGGCCTGTTTCTCTGCCAGGGTGGGGCCTGGGGACTGATGGTGAGCCAGTCTCCTCCCACGTCCCCAGGACGAGTGCCTCTCCTGGGGAGCCCTGGAGGCCGCCCGCTCCCCAGGGACATGTAACCCCAGCCTGGGCTCAGGGGAGGAGACCCCCCACCGTTCCAGCCACCAAGAGCTTGGACAGGAGGGGCGCTCATCCACGTGCCGGGAGCGTCCCCCACCGCCAGGTCCCTGCGGAGGGCGGGGCCATGCCCGTCTCTCGTGGGCCCTCCCTGGCTCGTGGAGCCTCAGAACCAAAGCCGCCCCCACCTGCGCCTCCTGCCTCGCCTGCCCCGTCCCTCCTGGAGGGCCTGGTGGGCAGCGTCCGGCAAGGAGCAAGGCCACAGCTTCCACGATGATGCCCTATCACAGGATGACCACACGCAGTGGGATGGCGACGTGTCCGGGATAGGTGCTCCGTGCGTGTGTCCAGAATCGGCACCATCAAGGCCTCAGAGAGCAACCCTGGCCGGCACAGGCCCGTGCAGGCCAGGCTGACGGCCACCCAGAGACTCGGCGGCTCCAGCAGCGCCTGTGCGCCGACCTCCGGGGCGGCTGGTGGAGTTTTCCTGACTCAGTGAGGACCAGCACCGGGACACCCAGGGCGCCAGGCATGCCATGTGGAGCGGCCGGAAGACACGTCCTTGCTAGTCGGGGCCTGACAAAACGCAGTCCACTGGAGCAGGGAGTGGCAAAGCACTCCGGTGTTCCTGCCTTGAGAACCCCAGGAGAACCCCTTCTTACAGATGGGGTAGCTGGGCACCCCCAGGATGGCCGGGACCCTCGGCTGGGGGCCTTCTGCCTGTGGGCTCAGCGGCCCCTTCCTCCCCAGACACCCCAGCTGGTTCTGCGGCGTGGGCGGGGGACGGGGCAGAGCTGGGGGTCCCAGCAGGCCGGCCCGCCTGCTGCCCAGGGCCTCCCCCTGCCCTCTGGCTCACTCCGCTCGCAGATNCCGGCAGTCAGGGAAGGCTTCCTGAAGGAGGCGCTCCCTCTCCTGGAATGCCCAGAGAGTGAGGACTCACCTGGAGTGTGGCATGCAGTGGGCACACCAGCTCACCTTCCAGGGCAGCCCGGTGTGTGGGGCCCGTTTACCTATTAAAGCCCTGAGTGCCTCGGTGTTCCTATTGAGACCCTGAAGATAAGCCTGAGGTGGCTGAGACCTTGGGGAGGAGTGTCCCAGGCACACGCAAAGGCCCCGAAGCAGAGAGAAGCCAGGCCTCTGCCCAGAACAAGGGAGTCCCTCCGGTCTGAAGGTGCTGCCGCTGAGCTGGGAGTTCTCTGTGCCCGGGGTGGTGGTGGGATGGGGAGCCCAGCCTGGAGGGCCCCTTGGGGGCCCCCACTGGGACTGGTGGTCTCCTCTCATAGACCACAGCACCTTGGCTTCATTCCTGACTCAGGGGGTTCTGTGTGTGCCCGCAGGTGAGGCTGGGCCTCTGCGTCCTCCCCACGCTCTGAAGGAAATTTGCTTTGGTTAGAACCTGCGTCTCTCGCCTCTCCTCTAGTGTATGAAAGCAAGACACCTTCGTGGCATATTTGGAGACTAGGAAAGTGTGGAGACAGGGAGGAAGTCCCTGCCGCTGGAGTCTGTCCCGCCTTAACCCGGGGAGGGCGCCGCCTGAGACTGGAAGTGGCACCTGCTTTTAAACGTCGAGCCGGAGACCGCCTCCTCGGCCCTGGGTTCTTAGCTTGCCCGGCATGCCACGCGCCTCCCCGGTCAGGATTCCGAGGCTGCAAGTGCCAGAAACGTCCCCAAAGGAACAGCTCCGAGGGGGGTGTGGAAGCTGGGTACCCGCTGTGTGGACAGCGTCTGTGCGCTGGGCTTTGGGGGTGCAAGGCCCATGCAGTGGTGGGGGGAGCCGAGACAGCCCTGCTGGGTGAAACCGACTCCGGCCGTGCCTCTTGGCCGGGGTCACGGTGCTGGGAGGGGCGGCTGCCTCTGCCCAGGTCTGCGCCTGCTGAGGGGCCTGGTGTCGTGTGGGTCAGGCTTTGGGTCTGCACCGCCGGGCCCCATCTGTGGGCCTTTCGGGGCTCCTGGTTCTGTCCCCGCCACTGTGCTGCTCGGCCTCGGGGACGTGGAGGGAGGGCGGGCAGCCGTCTTGGCTCTGAGCAGGGGCGCTGGGTCAGGCTCTGGCCAGGTGTCCGCGGCTCTGAGAGGCTCAGGCTGTGTGTCGTAAGCAAGTTTCTGGGAAGCCACACGGCCTCCCTGGGGATGGACCCCATTTCCCCTGCAGAAGCGAAACTGAGGCCGCTGGCCAGCCGGCATCAGAAGTAGGGAACCACAGGCAGCCTCTGGCTCCAGCCCGGCACTCCCCTGCCTGCGGACACAGCCCCGTGTGTGGGTCCGAGGCTGGTCGGGCGGCTCCCTGGGTCCCTCCACTGGTGCCAGTTCAGGAGGACTCAGGGGCAGATGGGACCAGACCCCCACTGGCCACGGGAGCTCTGCCGAGCCCTTGGCTGGGGAAGAGGAACCGAATCTTCAGCCCAGGGACTGGGTGACAGATGTGGAAGGCACCCCGTGTGGCCCCCGAGGAACTGGGGGCGCGTGACCGAGGGCGGGGGTGGGAACAGCAGGACCCCGGGAGAGCCCAGCTGCGCCCCCGCTGTCTCCCGGGCTTGTGGGGAGCCCGCTCCAGCCCTGTGCTGCGCGGGGACGCACCCGTGGCCCTCAGGGGCTTCCCCGGGTGCTGGGGGGTGAGGAAAGACACGCGGTAGGGCTCCTGCCCAGCGCGGCGAGGCTCGGATGACGCACCCCAGGCACTGGTGCCCAGCGCGGGGAGCTCCTCAGTGCTGGAGGACACCCTCGAACCGAGGGCTCTAGCCTGCCCCGGAGTCCCTGCTGCAGACGGGGACGGCACACGCCCCCCAGAGCTGCGTCTGCGGCCTGCCCAGCAGGACTCCCGAGGGCCCAGGCACAGTGGACGTCCGCCAAGGCAGAGGGTGTCCCTCGTGCTGTGGACACAGCTGCGAAGGCTGCAGCGGGACCCGCGGCCTCCAGCCCAGAGTCCGAGGCAGGACCAGGCCTGTGTCTGGTGCCAGCTGCCCATGAGGCCTCTCTAGTCCTTGCCCAGAGCCGGGCAAGTGCCCGCTGTGAGGTGTGCCCTCAGGGAACAGGGCGAGGGGAGGGTGGAGTGGCCCCCTGGGCCAGGCCTGGGGGAGTGGATGGGCTGGGTGGGGCCCTCGTGACCCCCCTCCCCTGGCCCCGTCGTACCCACCCTCCTCGAGGCCTGGGCTCTGCGTGCCCACCCATGTGCCCCAGCCCTTCCTGGGTCCCCTTGCTGGGGCTGGTGGGCTCCAGAGGGCAGACGCCTCACGGGGCTTGGCTTTGTCCGCAGGCCCCCTCGTGGCTAGGCACGTCCCCTGTCGGCTGAGGGCACGGGGTGAGGCCAGGCTGCCCGAAGCCCGCGTGACCCTTTCTGTCTGCCTCTGAGTGCCAGCCGCGGGGCCACCCTCAGGCTCCCCTGCTCTGGCCGCGCTCGCCCTGACCTGGGTCCTGACCACCGTGGGCGCCCCTGGGGGCCGACGAGCCCGGGGTGGGGCGAGGCGCCCAGGGCCGCGTCTCCCTGGCAGGGCTCCGGTCTGGCCCCGCTGGTGCGCCCGCCCGTCCGGCAGCTCCTGGCCGCATCTGAGGCCGGCGCCCGCAGGCCGGCTGGCGGAGAGCTCGGAGTCTCTGGGTGTCACGCTGGGAGCGTTAGGGCGCTGGGACCGAAATAGACGCGCTCACGGCGAGGCAAGGGCAGCAGCGCCGCCAGGTTCTTTGGTGTCGCCTCCGCGAGCGGGCGGGGCGAGGGCAGGGCCCCAGCCTCCCTGCACGTGGCCCCAGGCCTGGGGGGCGCAGGAGGGGTCCTGGGCTGGGCGTCTGTCTGCGGCTTCAGCCCAAGCCGACCTCCTTCCTGCCGGTCCCAGGTGCAGGCTGTGCTGTGAGGAGGGGAGGTGCCGCTGGCAGCCTGGACCGTGGACCGGGTCGGGGGGTGCGGGCCGAAAGCTGGGCCCCTCCCGCGCTCCCGGCACGGCCACGAGCTCACCATCCTGGAATTTGTGAAACCTAAGCCTGGGATGGTGGAAAATCTGTTTTTAATTTCTGGCCAGCGTGTGGGAGCCACAGCGAGAGTGCTGGGGGTGGGGTTGCCGCTCAGGCAGCTCAGCTCCCACCCAGCCTGGCCCAGGANGGCCCTGGGAGAGCCCCTGACCCAGCAGCGGTGAGGCCTCAGGCTGCAGTCATACCCCCGGGGCTGAGATTCTGCCCCGCCCACTAGCCGTGTGACCTGGAGGATGTCCAGAGCCCGCCAGGTCCCCCCTGGACTGCTGGCCGCAACTCTCCCTTGCCGTGCCTGGGAGGGTCTCCCAGCCGTGGCGGCCTGCAGAGGGGCTGAGCGGGCCGGCCAGCTCTCAGGGTCAGCTGCCGGGCGGCACAGCGGCTGTGTGGTGGGAGGACCGGGTGTTTCTCAGGCAGTTTGTCCTCGGTTCCGCCGAGCTCACCACGTGGGGCACGCCCCCTCGCAGGCCTCCAGGCCACGTGCTGCCAGGACGCCCAGCTGGACCTGCCTTGTGTGGTGGCACACGAAAGGGCTGCCCCAGGGTCGCGCACTGGCCCTCCCAGCCTGCTGGCCTGGGGCACCTCAGTGCAGCTGGGCCGGCGCTGGGAGTCGCACAGGCTGGCCGCCTGTGTCCAGGCTGTGCCGAAGGAGCAGGCCCGCAGCAGGCGGTGGCCGGGACAAGCCTGCAGCCTGGTGCTCTCTCATCTGCCGTGGAGCTGAGCGCCACGCCGGGGCTTCTCTTACTGACGTCTCGTGGCACAGCGCGGCCCTCCCCTCAGAGGCCTGGCCGGGGTCCCCTGCTTGCAGCCAGCCGGCCTGAAGCTGAGCTGGGGCTCCCCGCACCCTGCTGGGACCACCCACCTGCACACGGAGCCCACCGCTCTCTGGGGCCCCTGGCCCGGCCCCCTTGCTGCACTGGGAGGACTTGTTGGAGGTGGAGGCTTCACTGGTTCGCCCAGTAGGCCTCAGACATGGGCCTGGGCCCGCCCCGGCTGGAGTGAGTTCAGACCCTGAGCGCCGATCCGCCGAGCGTCTCCCGAGTGGGTGGGGGCTTGGGGGCCCGCGGAGCGTGGGGCACAGGGCCAGGCCCGGGCCTCCTTGGTGGGCACATCCATGGCAGTGGCTGCAGGGCCTTGGGAGGGGCAGGTGGTCTAGGGTTGAGAAACAGCAGCTGCAGGGCCTGGAGGGGTGGGTGCACTTGTGTCCAGCCGAGGCCTCTCGGCGAGCCTGCGACGCCCCAGGCGCTCACGCCAGCCCTGTGGCCCGCGGTCAGGACAGGAGCCCCAGCGCCTGGCCGCGTGCTGACGTCACTTCCATAGCAGATGGAAAATTCCATTTGGTCAGAGCCCAGATGCTGACCGAACGTTTCCCATTCAGCGGGGACCCCGAGCAGTGTGGAGGGGAGGGGCGCCCGGGGGAGTGCCAGCGGAAGGCTGTTCTCTGGGAATCTGGCCTCAGGATGAGGGCAGGGGGCAAGCCGGGTCCCTGGGCCGGGGGAAGCTGCTGCCCGGGGCCAAGCGCCCCCTCCTTGCCCTGGCCCTCGCACCCACGCAGGCTCGGCTTGTTTGTGTCAGGGGGCTGGGACCCTGAGCCCCGAGGGCCGGCCCCACCCCATGTCGATGGAGGATCCTGTCACCTCCCTGAGGGGACTGAGGGGGGCTGTCTTGGCCTCGGCCCCTGCAGCCTACCTCCTGGGGCCGCGCGGGGGGCCCCGCCAGCAGCCCAGGGGGGTCATGGCTTAAGGCGAGCCCCATCCAAGGGGAAACTGTCCTGTCCAAGCTTGGGGTGGGGGGCAGGGGCTTCATGTTTCTGAGTGTTCACTGTATGCCAGGCCTCAGGCCCAGAGCCAGCCAGGTTGATGAGCTTAGCAAGGCTTTTCCAGCACCCATGGCGGGGGCAGGGGGCTGCGGGCAGACAGGCCCAGCACAGAAGTGGCGGAGCGCCCTCACCCAGGAAAGGCCTTGTGGAGCTGGGCAGATGGACAGGAGGGCAGGGGTCAGCTTCCTTGCGTTCGGCTAAGGGGGAGACTGTGGCCCCTGGGGTCTCTGCTGTCCCCAGGGAAGCCTCTGGAAGTCACCCTCCTCCCCAGGTGTCCCTGTCTGAGCCCCAGGACACGCGCTCACCCTCACGGCCCGGACTGGGCCTTCCCCGGCACTGGAGGTGGGCTCCGCCCTGTGAGGTGGGGCTGGCGGAGGCGGGAAGCGGCTGCTCCCCAGGGCCGTGGCTTGCAGGGCCCACGGGCAGGGCTGTGCCTGTGATAGGCGTCCGGCCCGTCCACGTTCACAGAGCTTCCAGCGCGGGCTGCTGGGCCCGCCGCTGCTGGGGCTCAGGACGATGCCTTCACGTGCATGCGCGTGGGTGAGTGTGCGTGTGTGGGCATGAGGGAGCGTGTGCACCTGTGTGGCCATGTACGGGCGTAAACGTGCGTGTGTGGGCATGAGGAGGCACACGCTCACCTTGTCCATGAGTGGCCTGGACTTCTCTCTGGCAGCGGGGACCCGGCCCCCTGGGCGGAGTTGGCATGGGAGTGGCACCCCGGGGGGCTCCCCGATGGAGGCGCTGCTCTCAGCCTTTACACCTGTGAGCTCACGCCCTCCTCGGTGTGGCCCTGCCTGTTTTACTCATGGGGAAACTGAGGCATGGGGGCATTGACTAGGTCAGCTCCTGGCACCAGGCGGAGCAGCATTTGACCCCAACACTCGGGGCCCCTCAGGCTTGGCCGCCCGCTGGGCTGGGCAGGAGCCCTCCACCCCGTCCAGCAGCAGACGGTCCTCGGCCTCCTGGTGGCGACACCCAGGGCGTCCCTCCCCCCAACCTCTGCTCACCGCAGCTCCACCGCCGGCTCCGCGGTCACGTGGCGGCCAGGGAGGGCGCAGGCACGTCGGTCCCCAGGAGGGGAAGCGGGCCTGCAGGAGGGAGGCGTGCTGGGACTCCGTGCCTGCAGGAGGGAGGCGTGCTGGGTGCGGGCCAGGCGCCTCCCACGCCTGGCTGAGAAGAGCTACTAGCACGTTTCTGGGTTTGTGCTGTAATTATAAAGGTAGTACGGTTTGTGGTTTAAAAAGGAAAATCACAAAAGGAAAGAAAGAAAACCAGTAACAACAACAGCAACAAAAAATCAAAGCCACAGGCGGCCCCGGAGCGCCTCCCGCCTGCGAGCGCCCGGGCCTGGACGGCGCCCTCTGGGCCGCCAGCTGCCGCGGCCTCTCCCGGAGCGCGCTTCCCTGACCTGCTGGACTGGGCTGCGCCCACGCAGACCTGCGCTGCTGCTCCCGCTGGGCCTGCCTCCTGGGTTTTCCACAGCCCCCGGCTCACACCCTGCAGGCCTCAGCGCCTGCTTCCTCCAGACAGGGGCTGTGTCTGCTGGGGGCCCGCCAGGCCCTGGCACCTACCACCTTTCCCACAGGGGTGGTGCCCCCCTCACCCTAGCCTCGCCCCAGGTGCTGGAGTCTTGCTTGGCCAGTCACGCTTATCACAGGACAGACGGGAGTGGGTGGTCCTGGCTCCGCCTGAGCTGTGGTCAAGGCCTGCGAGCTCTTTGATGAATCCTGAC
>SJYS01006054.1:192868-202946 GCA_006410695.1 Philantomba maxwellii
CCCCCAGGGGCACCGGGGTCCCTCCCAGCCCCCCTGAGGCTTTCTGCAGCCTCTGCTGACCCGAAGTCCTCCCTGGGGCCCCTGCCCGCTGCAGGGCTCATCTCGGGCTGACTGGTCACGGGTCAGTCCCCGCTGGAGGCGAGGAGGGAGCAGGGCGCCACAGGCCGAGGGCTTCAGGTACCAACCACGGGCCTGAAGACTCACATCTCATCCAGGGACAGGCAGGCTGTTGTGGGGGTGAGTGAGGTGCCTCAGCTGCCCGAACACCCCGGCCACGTCCCCGTCGCCCTTCCCCAGCGGGGTCCTCGAGCCCTGACTCTCAGGGCTGTGTGCAGTTTAGCAGACAGAGCCCAGCTTACCTCCTCTGAGCACACGCACGTGGCTGTGCATGTGTGCAGAGCTGTGCCTGCCTTCACGCGTGTGCAGGGGAGCCTGGGTGCCCTGGCTGGGCGGAGGGGCCATGGTGGCCCCCGCTCTGCACGTGCCAGCCAGCCGGCGTGTGGCTGAGCTCGGAGGACACGTGTGTCCACGTGTACACACACCCAGGGCCGGCCCCTGCAGCTCGAGTCACCTCCTTCCCCCACCCACCCCCACCTCCCCCGGCGCAGCTGCAGACTCGGGAAGGAGGGCTGGGGCGGGCCGGCCTCAACCTTGCTCCCCAGAGAGGTGGCCAGGCCAAGGTGGGAGGCTGGGGCCCTGTCTCTTATACACATCTCGACATTCCTGTTGAGAGCACACCCTCTTGNGCAGCTCGAGTCACCTCCTTCCCCCACCCACCCCCACCTCCCCCGGCGCAGCTGCAGACTCGGGAAGGAGGGCTGGGGCGGGCCGGCCTCAACCTTGCTCCCCAGAGAGGTGGCCAGGCCAAGGTGGGAGGCTGGGGCCAGGCCAGCGAGCCGGCGGGGGCCGGGGTGGGATGTGGCCTGCGCCACGTGCTTCCTGTCCGGCCGGTGGCAGACGCTTTGGACGGAAGGTTGGCCCTATCAGGAAGGCGCTGCCTGGAGAAGTGGGGCTCCCGGAGGCTGAGTCAGCTTCCCCAGAGTTCACGCGAACCCTCGGCCTCTTCCTTCTCCAGGAGCCTCCCCAACCGCTGCTGTCCCGGGGCTGGCCCCAAGGGCAGGGGGAGTCGAGCAGGAGCATCCCGCCTCTGCCCGTGGGCCCGAGTGCGGCACCTCAGGGCCAGCTGGTGGTGCCAGGCCCTCTCAGCGTCCCCCCAGCACCTCCCGGCTGAACCACTGCCTGGGGACCCCAGCAGACATGCTCCCCCAGTTCTCACTGCCCTAAGAAGTGGCCGGAGACCCCGAGGTGGGCAGGACTTGCTTAGCGACCCACAGCCAGCTCTGGAAGGACGCAGCTGGGCTCTCCCAGCTCGGGACACTTATGACTGTGGCGTCAACGGCTGACCCCAGGTCATTCTACAGAGCACCTGAACCAGCGGCTGAAAACCCCCGTCGGGGAGCAGGGGCCAGTGAGCAGCCCCTCGTGTCCAGGGAAGGTGTGGGGTAGGGGCTTGCCCAAGCAATCCTCCAGGCCCTTGTCCCCCACTCCCTGCCCTCCCGGCTTCTGGGAGATCAGCCTTTTCAGCCCCCACCCTCTGCCCTCCCGGCTTCCAGGAGATCAGCCTTTTCAGCCCCCACCCCCTTTCTCCTATATTAGTGTCCTCAGGCTGCTCTAAGCAGTGACCGTGAACTTGGCTTAAAACAACAGGTGTTTATTGTCTTCCAGTTCTGGAGGCCAGGAGTCTGACATCAAGTTGTGGGCAGGGGTGGTCGGTTTCCTCTGGAGGCTCAGAGGGGCATCTTCTCCAGGCCTCTCGCCCAGCTTCCAGGGAGTGCTCGTGGCCCTCGGCGGTCCTGGGCGAGTGGGGTCATTGCTCCAGCCTCCGCCTCCATCGTCACATCTCCCCTCCATGTTTCTGCATTCTCTGCTCCTCTTTGAATGGAACTTCTCACTGGATTTAGGGTCCACCAAATCCAGGCTCATTTCCCGTGCTGGCAAGGTGATGCTCAAAATCCTTCAAGCTAGGCTTCCGGAGTATGTGCACGGAGAACTTGCAGATGTGCACCCTGGGTTTCGAAGAGGCAGAGGAACCAGAGATCAAAGCAAGGGAGTTACAGAAAAATATCTACTTCTGCTTCATTGATTATGCTAAAACTTTTGACTGCGTGGATCGCAACATCCTGTGGAAAATTCTTAAAGAGGTGGGAATACCAGACTGCCTGACCTGTCTCCTGAGAAACCTGTATGCAGGTCAGGAAGCAACAGTTAGAAGCAGACATGGAACAACTGACTGGCTCCAAATTGGGAAAGGAGTATGACAAGGCTGTATAATGTTGCCCTGCTTATTTAACTTCTATACAGAGTACATTGGGTGAAATGCTGGGCTGGATGAATCACTAGCTGAAATCAAAATTGTCAGGAGAAATATCAACGATCTCAAATATGCAGATGATATCACTCTAATGCCAGAAAGTGACGAGGAACTAAAGAGCCTCTTGATGAGGGTGTAAGATGAGAATGAAAAAGCTGGCTTGAAATTCAACATTCAAAAAACGAAGATCATGGCATCCAGTCCCATCACTTCATGGCAAAGAGAAGGAAAAAAACTTGAAGTAACAAAAGATTTTACTTTTTGGGCTCCAAAATTACTATGGACAGCGATTGCAACCATGAAATTAAAAGAGGCTTGCTTCTTTGAAGGAAAGCTATGACAAACCTACACAGCATATTAAAAAGCAGAGACATCACTTTGCTGACAAAGGTCTGTATAGTCAATGCTATGATTTTTCCAGTAGTTACGTACAGATGTGAATGTTGGACCATAAAGAAGGCTGAGGGCCGGAGAATGGATACTTTCGAACTGTGGTGCTGGAGAAGACTCTTGAGAGTCCCCTGGACTGCAAGATCAAGACAGTCAATGCTAAAGGAAATGAACCCTGAATGTTCATTCGAAGGGCTGAGGCCGAAGCTGAGGCTCCAGTACTTTAGTCACCTGATGACCTGACTCGCTGGAAAAGACCCTGTGCTGGGGAAGATTGAAGGTGAAAGAAGAGAGAGGCAGAGGATGAGATGCTGGATGGCATTACCGACTCAATGCACGTGAGTGAGCAGACCCGGGGAGACACTGGAGGACCTGGCTGCTGCGGTCCCTGAGCTTCTGAGTCAGGTACAACATAGCAACTGGAAACAACAAATCCAGGCTGGCCCCCGCCCCTCGGACCTTCACTTAACTATGTCTGCAAAGACTCTCTGCAAATAAGATCCCCTCCACAAGTTCTGGGGGTTAAGAAATAGACCTATCTTTTTTGGGGAGGCCGTGATTAAACCAGGGTCTCCCAGGGGGCACAGTAGTCAAGAATCCATCTGCCTGCCAATGCAGGAGACACAAGAGACACGGGTTCAATCCCTGGGTTGGGATGATCCCCTGGAGAAGGAAATGGCAACTCACTCCAGTATTCTTGCCTGGAGAATCCCATGGACAGAGGAGCCTGGTGGGCTCTGGTCCATGGGGTCTCAAACAGTCAGACATGGCTGGGCACACCCACACCCACACACGCACCATNGAAGGAAATGGCAACTCACTCCAGTATTCTTGCCTGGAGAATCCCATGGACAGAGGAGCCTGGTGGGCTCTGGTCCATGGGGTCTCAAACAGTCAGACATGGCTGGGCACACCCACACCCACACACGCACCATTCAGCCCTTAAATGCCAGGAGTCTAGGAGGCTGCGTCTGCCCTCGCTGCCCGCCAGAGCCCCTGCACTTCATCACAGCAGCCTGGGGGCCATGGAAGGCACCCTTGACATGTGTGAGTCAGGAGGGGAAGGGAGCTTGGCTGATGGGAGCCGGGGTGGCGGCTTGGAAAGCGGGCAGCTCCAGGCCTGCCCCCGGGAATGTGGACGGGATGGGTGGACAGACAGGTGCTACACCCCTGTGCCCCTGGCTGGTCCTGGGGGCCCCAGGCCCCTGCCCCCTGTAAGGACAGAAGGCATGTGCCAATGGGCCGACACCCCCTCAACGGCTGGCGCTCTGCAGGGGCCTCCCGCTAGCAGGCCATGGGCATGAGCCTCAGGTCTGGGCATGAGTGCTGGGCGAGGGGCCACCGGGCCTGGGGCCAGTGAGGCCCAGAGCTCCCCACCCCCGCGATTGCCCCACCAGCGGAAGGCGCCTCCCGCCTGTAGTCGCGGTGCCAGACACAGGCTCCGTTGCTCCTCCAAGGCGCCTTTTACAACAAGCGGACGCTTGGCTCCGAGCTCAGCAGCCGGGACTGAGGCAGGGTCTGAGGGCTCACACGCCAAGGGTGGCCTCCTCGGCCCTGCTCGCAGAGCTGGGAGCTCCACTGCGTCTTCAGTGGAGACACAGCCCTTCAGCCCTCTCCAGTGTGAGCCCTGCTCCGGGCTCGGCCTTCCGAGTAGTGTGGGGTGAGGCTCCTACACGTCTGCGTGGCTTCCAGGGACCCAGGAGGCGAGGGACGGTGTCCCTGGCCACAGATACAGAAACTGAGGCCAGGAGGGGCCTGGCCTGGCCTCTCTGCTCGTCAGAAGCGGGTCGAGGCACCAGCTGGCCCACCACCTGCTGACCTACCTCCTCCCAGGCCCTCTGGGGGCAACCGGTGGGAACGGGCCGTGTCTCAGCCTCCCAGCCCCGGGCGGCCGCCCCCTGGGAGGCCTGGTCAGCGGTCTCAGGTGTCTCGCACGGCCGGTTCCTCTGTCTCGTCTCATCCTCGCCTCTGTGGAGCCAGAGGGCGGGTCAGTCCCCAGGGACAGCAGTGCGGAAGGCAGGCAGGCGGGGTGGCCGTCTGGCCTCGGGTGGGAGGGGCCTGGGCCGGCTCGGATGCCATCTTCCAAGTCCCTCTGGAGGCTGGGCCGTCCAGGTGTGTCCACGAGGACCTCCCTCTCTGCCCCTTCCCACGACCCCTGTGCCGCCCCCTCTGCCCAGGGTGTGGTCCTCACCGGCCGCTGGCTCTGCAGCCCCAGCCTGCCCCGGTGGGGGGCATGGGGCCCATCTGGGGCCCACCAGCTCAGGCGAGTGGGGTGAGCTGCCCGCTGCAGACGGCCAGATGGAGCCTAGAAGCCTTCCCGGGTGAGAGGCCTGTACTCCTTGGCCGCCTGGTCCTTCTTGGGATGCGGCGGAGGGTCATGGTCGTGACCTTATTTTACAGGCACCGAGAGGAGGCTCAGTGTGGTGGGGGTCCCACAGCCCGAGGGCCGTCCGAGCCTGTGGCCAGGACACCCCGCCAGCCACTTCCTGCTCCTGACTGTCCAGCCCGGCCCTGGGTCTGACCAGAGAGACCTCATCTTCAGCCAGGGAGTGGGGAAAGCTGAGGCTGAGGGGTGGGCCGGATGGTCACCCCGCTTGTCTGCTCTCAGAGCCACACTCTGGTCTTGAAATCTTGGTTCTGCTGATCGCGCACTAGCCGGGTGACCTCAGGTGAGTCAGAAGCTTTCTGGGCTTCGGTCTCTTCAGCTGTGAAATGGGAGCCATTAGGAAGCCTACCTCAAAGGGTGCAGTGAGGATCGCGTGAGCTGACCACGCAGGCCTGGCGCGCGGTGATGGCAGCGGTGACGTCCTGGCCTGTCACCGTGGTCATCGTCGGGCCCGCCCTGCAGCAGCACGAGCTTCAGAGCCCGATCTTGTCTTGGTCGCTGCAGAATCACTGGGCTCAGGCCAGAGTTTATGCCCGGGGAATGCCTCTTTGCATGTGACTATATTTACTTTTGGCTGTGCTGGGTCTTTGTTGCTGCACGTGCTTCTGTCCGCTTGCACCGAGCGGAGGCTCTCCTTTGCTGCAGTGCGTGGGCTTCTCACAGCGGTGGCTTCTCTTGTCTCTGAGCTCGGGCTCTAGGGCATGCAAGCTCCGTAGTGCGGCCCGGGGGCTCCGTAGCTCTGGCCCGGGGGCTCCGTAGCTCTGGCCTGGGGGCTCCGTAGCTCAGGCCCGGGGGCTCCTTAGCTGCGGCCCGGGGGCTCCGTAGCTCTGCCCCGGGGGCTCCGTAGCTCTGCCCCGGGGGCTCCATAGCTGTGGCTCCCAGGCTCTAGAGCGCAGGCTCCATAGTTGTGGTTCATGGGCTTAGTTACTCCGAGGCTCATGGGATCCTCACGGATCAGGGATGGAACCCGTGTCTTCTGCATCGGCAGGCGGATTCTTTACCACTGAGCTACCACAGAAGCCTGGTCAGGGAATGTCTTTAAACACAGAGCTGGGGCATGAACCCAAGTCGGCCTCACTCCAGGGTCCCCCCCTGCTCTGCCTGTTTCTCTGGGGAGACCCCATCCCCATCCCCTGAGCCCCTCTTGGGCTTTCTCGGGGCCCTGCTCAGCGGTGCTGTTATCCGCGCGCTGCAGTGGAGACTGGGGCCCAGAAGGCAGCCCGCCCCATCCAGGGCACCCCAGTCTGGGCTGGTGCTAAGGAGCTGCTGGGTGGTCCGGGCTGGGGGGGCTGGGCCCGGGGTTAGGGTGATGGAGAGAAGCCGAGCTGGGGGTGGGGGCCCCGGGCCCCTGCAGGCGCGAAGCTGGGTGGGTTCCCAGGTGGCTGGGCCTGCCGAGACTCGCCGGCCAGCACCGCTGCAGGCCTCAGGCGCCCACACAGCAGCAGATCCGGGTGCTCCCCAACCGGAGGGGCCCGTGACCCTCTCCCTGAGCGCCGGCGTCCAGCGTGGCCACAGCCGAGGGCTGCGGCTCCGCTAGGTCNAGGCGCGAAGCTGGGTGGGTTCCCAGGTGGCTGGGCCTGCCGAGACTCGCCGGCCAGCACCGCTGCAGGCCTCAGGCGCCCACACAGCAGCAGATCCGGGTGCTCCCCAACCGGAGGGGCCCGTGACCCTCTCCCTGAGCGCCGGCGTCCAGCGTGGCCACAGCCGAGGGCTGCGGCTCCGCTAGGTCCACCCAGGGCTGGACTTGGCGGGGGGCGGAGGGCCACCAAGGCTAGTGTTTGCCCCCACGGCTGAGCCCGCCCACAGGCAAACGGCACGGTGCCTGCTGAATGCCATCCGCCCAGGAGTCCTGGGACAGTCCTGGTCCGGCCTCAGCTTCGCGTCCCCTCCGGGTGCGCAGCGATGCCTCCCACTCCCACACCACAGGAGGTGCTGGCCCTTACCGCCTGCCTGCCTACGGCCTCGGGGAGGAGTGAGAGCAGGAAGTGGGGCGGGGGCAGCCTCGCCGATGGCAGCTGCAAAGCTAGGTCTTCCTTGGTTCCCCGGGGAGCCCCGGAATCCGGCTCCCGCCTACACGCAGCAGAGAGAGGCCCCCTCCCCGCCCCTCCCCTCCTCCTCTCAGGGCCCCTGGCACTCCCTCCCACCTTCGGGGGACAGTACGGTTTCCCCTCTGCCATCCCCCTGGGGTGAGGAAGCTGAGGCTGGCAGGGCTCCTCCCCCCCGGGGCCAGAGGCTCTGCGGGCCCCCGCAGCCGCTCAGGGCCCTTCCTCACTGAGCCCCGTGGCGGGCCGCCCCTNTCCCACCTTCGGGGGACAGTACGGTTTCCCCTCTGCCATCCCCCTGGGGTGAGGAAGCTGAGGCTGGCAGGGCTCCTCCCCCCCGGGGCCAGAGGCTCTGCGGGCCCCCGCAGCCGCTCAGGGCCCTTCCTCACTGAGCCCCGTGGCGGGCCGCCCCTCTGAGCTTCAGCCTCTTACTGCTGCCGCCTTCCTGGGAGCCCGGCCAGCCGGCACCTCACCTACATCTTTGCACGCCTGTCCCCTCTCCCTTAGCCTCCTTGCTGGAGGCTCCTCTTGTCCCAGGCCTCCTTGCTGGCTGCCCCTGGCCAGGCCAGGCAGCAGGAATCTATCTGGGTAGCCAGCCTCCTAGTCAATCCCGTGGCGCCTGGGAGCCGAGAGCCCTGGGGTGGCTGGAGTGGGCGGAGGGTCCCAGCCTCGGTAACATGCTTCTCACTCAGGACTTGGCAGAAAGCTGTCTTGTCTCACAAGGCCCCTCAGTGAGAAGTCTGCACCGTCACCCCCTTGCCACCTAGGGAGAGGCCCAGGTTGGAAGCCAGGCTCTGCCTCCCTGCAGGGGCTCCAGCCCTTTCCGCTTAAGACTCAGTATTCTCAGCTGTGAAATGGAGCCCTGTCCTGTTCTTCTTGCCTCGCGTGAGTCCCGAGAGGTTCAGAGAGCAACGGAGGCCAAGGGTGAGCACCAGCAGGTGCCCGGGAGGGTGAGGAGAGACAGGCCAGTTTCAAGGGAGGATGCTCATGACTCATCAAGCCTGAATCCTTCTAACAGTCACGCATCCGCGGCCCCCAGCCCGGGAGCGGCCACCACGCGTCCCAAGACAGGAGCCCCTGGCAAGGTTCCAGTCAAGCTGAGCCCCCTTCACATCTGAGCTGGAGCCCAGAGCTGGAAGCACGTCCTCCCGCCGGCACCGCCCCGGTGGCGAGCGCCCCAGCGCTGGAGGCACGTGAGCAGAAGCTAGGCAGGAGAGGCGCTGTGGGGAGCCGAGCGTGGGCCTGGCATCCAGGCTAATCGATCCCGGGGATGCCGGACTGCAGGATCCTTTCCCTGGGGACAGGATGCGGCAGGAAGCGGTGTGTGGAAAGACTGCCCCCAGGAGTGGACCAGACAGTGAAGACCTCTGGTGGGAAGTCAGGGCAGCCCAGGCCCGGGACCTCATCCACTTCTCGATGAGAGCGCCCCACCCCTTCACGCAGTGCGTCCACCGCCTACCAGGAGCCGGCACAGGCCTGGGGCTGGGGCCCTGTGCTCATGGTCTGGCATCCTGGGGAGAAGGACCACACGGACCTCTGCAGGGCGTGTGGGAAGGGATGGGGTTTCGGGAAGAACAGAACCGGTGCTGGAGTTGGGAGGGCAGGGCCTGTGGCCTCACGGGGACGGTGACACTCGAGTGAAGGCTCAGATCGGGCGGGTGGTGGGGTGCATCTCAGACATCTGGGGAGACAACCTGCAGACAGAAACCAGAGGGCAGGAGCAGGCCTGGCACGCCCCAGGAGCAGCGGGGAGCCCAGGCCCGCGGCGCGGGCATGCGGGAGAAGGATCAGCCGTGAGCGCGTGGGTGAGGGGTGGACGAGCAGAGACAGGGCCCGCGGGGGGCCTGGGGACCCTCCGCTCCTAGGGCAGGAGGTGACCACCGGGCCAAGGCGCCCTTCCCGCCGCTGAGGTTCCCAGAGGAGGAGGGCTGGGGACTCAGGGGCAATCGGGACAAAGGCTGGGGGCCAGGGGGCTGGGTTTACGGCCTCCGCTGACCCCAGCAGAGAGACCGGCCTTGTTGGGCATCCCCGAGTCGCCAGCGACCAGCCTGGGGGGGACGGCCAGGATGAAAGGCCCAGGGAAAGGATTAGCCGTGGCCCCAGAGGCCACGCAGGGCGCCATAGCAACCGCAAGGCCAGAGAGCCCGAGAATGGGGCTTGTGTTAACACCCCCCACAGCCTCCCCCGTGGGGCTGGGGGCTTGTTAACCAGCTTACCAGGCGGCCCAGCCCGGCCCATTGACATGGAAATGCAGGCCTGCCATCAGTCAGCCCTGAAAAGGCCTGCCGGACCCTGAAAGGAGGCAGCCAGGGCGCAGGGGGCCCTCAGCAGGCAGGGCTGGGGGGGCAGGTGCCCAGCCAGGACGAGCCTGAGTCCCACCTTCCTGCCCCGCATGCCCCCGGAAGCTGAGTGCCCGGGTACCGTGCTGGCAGGGGCACCCGGCTGGGGAGGGCTGAGTTCCCCGGCCTGACACCCTGGGTGATGGGGGTCAGAGTGGGCCCTGGGGGGAGGCCCACAGGGGTGGTGCGTGGCAGAAGGCCGCGTGGTCCAGGACGCCGGCCTGCACGGGGCTCGGGGGTCAGTGTGGGGCACAGTGGGCCTCAGCCTGCTCAGTCTCAGACTTCAGGCCCGGAGGGGACCGGGGACACAGCTGTGGACACAGGCGTGGGCCGGGGGCCGTCTGACCCCCACCCCCGGGCCCGGCCCCACCCCACCCTGCCCCCAGCTCAGAGGTGAGCTGTCTCTGAGCGCTCAGGTGACCTGTCAGAGCGCCCAGCCCTCCCCAGCACTGAGACATTGTCTCAGGAAGGAGGAAATCTGGGGGTGGGGGTGGGGATAGAGCCCCTCCGCCCACCCCAGCGGGGAAAGCCCCTGCAAGGGGAGACGTGC
>SJYS01006054.1:230964-243900 GCA_006410695.1 Philantomba maxwellii
GTCAGCTGACTCAGGGAGGTGGGGCTCCTCCTGCTGGCACTGAGCCCCCAGCCCCGTCCTCCCCGACAGGCTCTCCTGCGGGAGGCAGAGGCGGTGCTGCTGTGCTGGGGTGGTCCCCCCCAGCGGGTCCTGGGGGCTGACCAGTCCACCCGGAAGGCCTGTGGAGGGCGAGGTCCTGCACAGAAGTGGGCTGAGCCTCCTCGCTGGGTCGTGGCTGTGGGTTTTGTTAGGGGGCAGCGCCTCTGATGTGCATTCGGCGTTCCTGCTGAAGCCTCATCTCCCCCCAGCCCGTTTTGGTCCCATGGGTAGGGAGGCGACACGGGAGGAACGTCCCCTCCCCAGGCTGCCTGGTCCTCCAGAGGCCTGGGCTCACGTCGTCCTCTCCAGAAGGAGAAGGGCAGCCGGGATCCCTGGGTGGCGGGCTGAGAAGGTTCTGCCAGGCAGAGGGGAGAAGAGCTGGGAGCGGAGGAACTGGGATGGGCGAGAGGCATCAGCCTCCCCGTCCTCTGGGGCCCTCCAGGGGGGCGGGGTCCCTCTCCCAGCTTAGAGGGGGGGCGCCTCTGAAAGTCAGGTCCTGTTTCCTGGGGGAGGGGCAGCTCTCCTCCAGAGTCTGTGCCACATCCCCCATTCTCCTCTCTGCTCACTGTCCCTTCCCACTTGGGGTCTTGGTGATGATTTCAGGGGTTAAAGGCAGCCCAGCTTTGGGGGGATAGGACTTGCCAAGAGAGGGCTCAGTGGTGAAAACTGTGGGGGCTGTGACGGCTGGGACCTGGGGCCCCCAGGGGCTCGGCAGAGAAGCTGTCTTTTCTAAACACTTAGCGGTGACCTCACTTATCTTCACAGGAGCCCTCGGAGGTCGGGCCCATTGTCGATGTTTAGACGAGGGATCTCAGACACAGAGAGGGGAAGACGTTTGCCTGGGGTCACACAGCACAGCCTTGGCAGAGCTGGGATCTGAACCCAGGCAATGATTCCAGAGCTTTCTGGATATTTGTGTGGATGTTGGGAAAAGCGTGTGTGTGTGTGTGTGTGTGTGTGTGTGTGTATATTTAGTGCTATTTCCACTGCTTTTCTTCCTTTTAAAGGCATTTTTCACACTTATTCCCGGCCGTGCCGGTCTTCATTGCTGCGTGCGGGCCCTCTCCAGCTGTGGAGACGGGCAGCGGTGGCTCCTCTGGCCGTGCAGCGGGGGCTCTAGGCACCCGGGGCTTTGCAGTCCACTACTGCGGACTCGGCGGCCGTGGCGCGCGGACTGAGCGGCCCCGCGGTGCGCGGGGTCTCCCTGGACCAGGGCGTACGCTCGTGCTGCCGCACTGACAGGCGGCTTCCCAGCCACTGGACAACCAGGGAAGCCCTCCTTATTCTTTCCTTTTTTTCAAATGAGGTTTTGCGCTTGCAAACATGGGTTTTGCAAACACCGTTTTGGGGAGGGTGCCCTAACCCCCGCAGCCGGGGAGGAGTGGGTCTCTCTGGCCCTGAGAGGCCCACACTCGTGTCTGATTCCTGCAGGTCTGGGAGGGGATCCGGGGGGGCAGGCAGGTAGTGGGAAGTGGGCAGAGCCAGTGGCTGTGGCCCATCCAGGCCCCAAGGGAGCCCAGGGGCTGGCTGGAGGGGACCCTGTGTACTCTGGCCAGCTGCCTGGAACCTCCTGGAACCTGGAGAAGGGGGCAGCCTCCTTCCGGGAGCGCCAGGCCCTGGGCCTTGTGGGGGAGGGGCGTACGGAGGGGGTGCGTGTGACGGAGGTGGCATGCTCCTGCGGCCCCTGCGGGAGGCGCCTCCAGCCGCACCCCGACCCGGCTGTGCCTCGCCTGGACCCTGCTGGACCCTGGAGACAGCCCGCCACCCGCCCTCCAGCCCCGAGCCTCGTTCCTGCGCGGTGAGTACCGCCCTCCCCGCCACCCGGCCTCCAGCCCCAGCCTCGTTCCTGCGCGGTGAGTACCGCCCTCCCCGACAGCCGGCCTTTCAGAGCCTGCTCGCCTGGGACCAGTTCCAGCCCACGGGACAAAGCGGTAACCAGGGCCGCAGGCCCGGCTGACCCTGGACGGGCAGTTGGCTCCGCTGCCTGGCAGGGCCCTTGCCATGGTTACAGCCCACCCAGGGCTCTGCTCAGAGGCTGGCATTGTCTGGGTGTCAGAGTGTGGTGAGCGTGCGGGAGCCAGGCTGGCACACTGGCGAGGGCTTTCCCACGCTCCGGGCTCTCCGCCGCCCTGGGGGGCTGAGCAGGCACCGGCTGTGGCACCTGGGGGAGCGGGGGAAGAAGCGTGCTGGGGAGTCAGGGTCGGCCTTGGGCTGGGGCTCTGAGTCAGGGCCTGAGGCGTTCAGATGGGGAGCGGGGCTGCCCACCTTTGCAGGGGAGCGTCAGCAAAATGACAGTGCTGCCGTGACGCGGGCCGCGAGCACATCAGGCTGACGCGGCCGCTCCGCCAGTTCCGTTCCCAGGCCGACAGGAGCCCGCGCGGCTCAGACGCCCCCGGCCTCCGAGCCCCTGCTCCACTGGCCACTCTGCCTACATGCCCTTCAGCCAGTTCCGTCCCCGGGCACAGATCTTCCCTATAAGCTGTCACCTTCCTTAAGCCCTCACCACGGAGCAGGAGGGACACCGTTTCACTCGCCCCTTTGCAAACACACGCCAGCTTCTCTTTGGACACTTGTCCTTCCCCTGTGCACCGTGGTCTTGAGGCGAAGAAGATCCCCCTCAGAAGCTGAAGGCGCCTAGAGGGTCTTCCTTCTGGACCCCTCTCCCTCCCCTGGGTCAGCCCAGGACGGGCCACGTGGGGTTGTCTGCTGGATCTGGGTCTTGAACGACGGACACAAGAATGGGTCTACTGACTGCAGCCACCACCCCATGGACACCACAAGGCTAAATCAAACACAGAGGGAAAACGTGAAACCAGAGACTTCCCTGGAGGCCAGTGCTTAAGACTCCGCCCTTCTGCTGCAGTGGGCACGGGTTGAACCCCTGCTGGGGGAACTAAGATCCCCCCTCCTGCTGTGGGGCACAGCCAGAAAACAAATAAAATCCAGTGTCCAATTGTTTCTAAAAAATCTTCAAAAAAGATGTGAGAACAGCAAGAGGAAAACAAGCCTCGCGTTCACAGGGACAGCAGGAGAATGCTGGCTCGCTTCTTATCAGGGAGGCCAGGGGAAGGACAGGCTAAAAGCAGCAAACGAAAACGAAGTCAACCCCAAATCCCATATCCAGCAAAGCTATCACGAGTGAGGGTGAACCGAAAACATTTCCAGGCTTAAAAAGCCCAAGGAGAAGCACTGCAGCCAGACCTGTCTCACAATGAAGACCAGAAGTCCTCCCGGGTGAGAGGAAACGGCAAGAGACAGAAACTCAAAGCTACAGAGAAAATGAGGCGCACCGGGATGGTAAACACGTGCAGTAGATAAAAGGCCCGGTAAACATACTTTGCTGTCTTAACTTTTTAAAAAGATATAAGATTGTGTAACTAGATAAGGATGACACTGTATATTTTAATGTAATAAATAATCTTACCACTGTATTTACGACAGATACAGGTGTGACACGCATGACAATAATGGCGCAAAAAAGGGGAGGGAGGCGGAGCTGTAAACATTACGGAATTAAGTCAGCATTATTCAGAAGGAGATGCTGGTGAGACGCATATGCAAACCTCAAGGCAGATGCTAAGAAAATTATTAGAAATATAGTTGTAAAAAATCAACAGAGGGACTTCACTGCTGACCCAGAAGCTAAGATTCTGCTCTTCCAATGCAGGGGACCCAAGGCTTCATCCCTGGTTTGAGCCCTAAGATTCTGCACGCTGCAAGTTGCAGACAAAAAAAACCCACAAAAACAGAGAAACTAAAATGGTGTGTGTGTGTATGCGCGCTAGTTCATTTCAATCATGTCTGACTCTGTGCAACCTCATGGACTGTAGCCTGCCAGGCTCCTCTGTCCATGGAGGAGGAGAATGTCCATGTCATTCTCCAGGCAAAAATACTGGAATGGGTTGCCATGCCCTCCTCTGGGGGATCTTCCCAACACAAGGATCAAACCTGCTTCTCTTTTGTGAATATTAATGTGAATTATGTGAAAATTACATTAAATGTGAATTTGAGTCTAAACACCCCAATCAAAAGGCCAGTGCTTTCAGACTGTATTACAAAAATTTTGCATGACAAAACGTTTTTTAAATTAAGATTCAACTCTATACTGTTTAAACCTTAGAATCAAAGACACAAACAGGTGAAAGAAAATGGACAGAAAGAGATACACGTGCAAACATGGGGCCACACAACAGCTCAGGTGGCGGCATTAACGTGAGACAAGACAGACACTAAGATGAGACATACGACTTCATAATGATCCAGCAATTATAAGAGCATGCATCTCTAACGTAAGAGTCTCAAATACAAGAAGCAAAAGCCGACAGAACTGGAAGGAGAAAAATAAACAACGTAGGTGGAGATACCCTACGCTGGGTGACTGACAGAACAGCTCGTCAGAAAGAGAGGAAAGACAGTGCAGACGTGAACAACACGGCAACCAGCTAGACCCGACACGCACAGACACCCCACCCAGCAGGGCAGGGACGCTCCTCCCGAGCGCGCCTGGGGCCAGCTCGGCACAGAGCGTGCGCTCGGCCACAGACCGCGCCTCAAGACGCGCGAGAGGAGAACTGCACAGAGCGTGTCCCCGCCACGGTGGGATTCAGTCAGAAGCCAGCAGCAGAACAGCACCCGGGAAACCCGCAGATACCTGGAAAAGAAACGGCATGTTTCAAGAAAGCACGAGTCAAGGAAGAAATCACTAGAGAAAACGGGGAATGTTTTAAACTGAATGAAAATGCATCATGCGTGCCGAGTCGCTTCAGTTATGTCCGACTCTGCACCCGTATGGACGGCAGCCCACCAGGCTCCTCTGTCCATGAGATTTCCCAGGCAAGAATACTGGGGTGGGTTGCCAAGCCCTCCTCCAGGGCATCTTTCCGACCCAGGGATTGAACCCACGGCTCCTGAGTCTCCTGCATCGGCAGGTGGATTCTTTACCACGGAACCACGTGGAAAGCCCAAGTGAAAATGAGAACAGCACAGCGAGCTCTGCAACGGAAGCAGCGCTCAGACGCAAAGTGTACCGAACACCTGGATCAAAAGCCTCAAATCGGTAAGTTTCCACCTTAAAAGCCAGAAGGAGAAAATTAAACCCAAAGCAAGCACAAGGAAGGGAATAATAGACTAACGCAGAAATCCACGGCAGCGGAAAAACAAGAGGAGGTCAGGGAGGCCACAAGTCGGCTTTTTAAGAAATGCTGCGACTTCCCTGGCTGTCTAGTGGCTAAGGCTGCACACTCTCCATGCAGGGGGCGAGGGTTCGGTTCCTGGTTGGGGAAACCAAGACCCTACAGGCTGAGCTGAGCTGTGCTTAGTCGCTCAGTCATTCCCAGCTCTTTCCGACCCCATGGACTGTAGCCCACCAGGCTCCTCTGTCCATGGGATTCTCCAGGCAAGAATACTGGAGTGAGTTGCCATGCCCGCCTCCAGAGGATCTTCCNTTGAGGCGAAGAAGATCCCCCTCAGAAGCTGAAGGCGCCTAGAGGGTCTTCCTTCTGGACCCCTCTCCCTCCCCTGGGTCAGCCCAGGACGGGCCACGTGGGGTTGTCTGCTGGATCTGGGTCTTGAACGACGGACACAAGAATGGGTCTACTGACTGCAGCCACCACCCCATGGACACCACAAGGCTAAATCAAACACAGAGGGAAAACGTGAAACCAGAGACTTCCCTGGAGGCCAGTGCTTAAGACTCCGCCCTTCTGCTGCAGTGGGCACGGGTTGAACCCCTGCTGGGGGAACTAAGATCCCCCCTCCTGCTGTGGGGCACAGCCAGAAAACAAATAAAATCCAGTGTCCAATTGTTTCTAAAAAATCTTCAAAAAAGATGTGAGAACAGCAAGAGGAAAACAAGCCTCGCGTTCACAGGGACAGCAGGAGAATGCTGGCTCGCTTCTTATCAGGGAGGCCAGGGGAAGGACAGGCTAAAAGCAGCAAACGAAAACGAAGTCAACCCCAAATCCCATATCCAGCAAAGCTATCACGAGTGAGGGTGAACCGAAAACATTTCCAGGCTTAAAAAGCCCAAGGAGAAGCACTGCAGCCAGACCTGTCTCACAATGAAGACCAGAAGTCCTCCCGGGTGAGAGGAAACGGCAAGAGACAGAAACTCAAAGCTACAGAGAAAATGAGGCGCACCGGGATGGTAAACACGTGCAGTAGATAAAAGGCCCGGTAAACATACTTTGCTGTCTTAACTTTTTAAAAAGATATAAGATTGTGTAACTAGATAAGGATGACACTGTATATTTTAATGTAATAAATAATCTTACCACTGTATTTACGACAGATACAGGTGTGACACGCATGACAATAATGGCGCAAAAAAGGGGAGGGAGGCGGAGCTGTAAACATTACGGAATTAAGTCAGCATTATTCAGAAGGAGATGCTGGTGAGACGCATATGCAAACCTCAAGGCAGATGCTAAGAAAATTATTAGAAATATAGTTGTAAAAAATCAACAGAGGGACTTCACTGCTGACCCAGAAGCTAAGATTCTGCTCTTCCAATGCAGGGGACCCAAGGCTTCATCCCTGGTTTGAGCCCTAAGATTCTGCACGCTGCAAGTTGCAGACAAAAAAAACCCACAAAAACAGAGAAACTAAAATGGTGTGTGTGTGTATGCGCGCTAGTTCATTTCAATCATGTCTGACTCTGTGCAACCTCATGGACTGTAGCCTGCCAGGCTCCTCTGTCCATGGAGGAGGAGAATGTCCATGTCATTCTCCAGGCAAAAATACTGGAATGGGTTGCCATGCCCTCCTCTGGGGGATCTTCCCAACACAAGGATCAAACCTGCTTCTCTTTTGTGAATATTAATGTGAATTATGTGAAAATTACATTAAATGTGAATTTGAGTCTAAACACCCCAATCAAAAGGCCAGTGCTTTCAGACTGTATTACAAAAATTTTGCATGACAAAACGTTTTTTAAATTAAGATTCAACTCTATACTGTTTAAACCTTAGAATCAAAGACACAAACAGGTGAAAGAAAATGGACAGAAAGAGATACACGTGCAAACATGGGGCCACACAACAGCTCAGGTGGCGGCATTAACGTGAGACAAGACAGACACTAAGATGAGACATACGACTTCATAATGATCCAGCAATTATAAGAGCATGCATCTCTAACGTAAGAGTCTCAAATACAAGAAGCAAAAGCCGACAGAACTGGAAGGAGAAAAATAAACAACGTAGGTGGAGATACCCTACGCTGGGTGACTGACAGAACAGCTCGTCAGAAAGAGAGGAAAGACAGTGCAGACGTGAACAACACGGCAACCAGCTAGACCCGACACGCACAGACACCCCACCCAGCAGGGCAGGGACGCTCCTCCCGAGCGCGCCTGGGGCCAGCTCGGCACAGAGCGTGCGCTCGGCCACAGACCGCGCCTCAAGACGCGCGAGAGGAGAACTGCACAGAGCGTGTCCCCGCCACGGTGGGATTCAGTCAGAAGCCAGCAGCAGAACAGCACCCGGGAAACCCGCAGATACCTGGAAAAGAAACGGCATGTTTCAAGAAAGCACGAGTCAAGGAAGAAATCACTAGAGAAAACGGGGAATGTTTTAAACTGAATGAAAATGCATCATGCGTGCCGAGTCGCTTCAGTTATGTCCGACTCTGCACCCGTATGGACGGCAGCCCACCAGGCTCCTCTGTCCATGAGATTTCCCAGGCAAGAATACTGGGGTGGGTTGCCAAGCCCTCCTCCAGGGCATCTTTCCGACCCAGGGATTGAACCCACGGCTCCTGAGTCTCCTGCATCGGCAGGTGGATTCTTTACCACGGAACCACGTGGAAAGCCCAAGTGAAAATGAGAACAGCACAGCGAGCTCTGCAACGGAAGCAGCGCTCAGACGCAAAGTGTACCGAACACCTGGATCAAAAGCCTCAAATCGGTAAGTTTCCACCTTAAAAGCCAGAAGGAGAAAATTAAACCCAAAGCAAGCACAAGGAAGGGAATAATAGACTAACGCAGAAATCCACGGCAGCGGAAAAACAAGAGGAGGTCAGGGAGGCCACAAGTCGGCTTTTTAAGAAATGCTGCGACTTCCCTGGCTGTCTAGTGGCTAAGGCTGCACACTCTCCATGCAGGGGGCGAGGGTTCGGTTCCTGGTTGGGGAAACCAAGACCCTACAGGCTGAGCTGAGCTGTGCTTAGTCGCTCAGTCATTCCCAGCTCTTTCCGACCCCATGGACTGTAGCCCACCAGGCTCCTCTGTCCATGGGATTCTCCAGGCAAGAATACTGGAGTGAGTTGCCATGCCCGCCTCCAGAGGATCTTCCCAATCCAGGGATCGAACTTAGGTTTCCCACATTGTAGGTGGATTCTTTACTGTCTGAGCTACCAGGGAGGCCCATGAATGCTGGAGAGGGTAACCCATCCCTTCTCCAGGGGATCTTCCAAGCAGTGTGGTGAAAAAATTTAAAAAAAAATAAACCTTTAGCGAGACTGACCAAAAAAAAGGACAGATGGTATAAATTACCAAATTCAGGAACAAAAGAGGTGAGAACACTTACCCTACAGAAATAAAGGCTTACAAGAGAATATTATGAACAACTTCATGTTAGCAAAATAGACAACTTAGATGCAATGAATAAATTCCCATAAAGACTCAAAATGTAAAAATTGGCTTAGGAATAAATTGAAAGTTGGAAAAGACCTGTAGCAAGGAAATTGAATTAGGAACTTAAATTCTTCCCACAAATAAAAGTCCATCCCAGATGGCCTTACTGATAAATTCTACCAAACATTTGAAGAAAAAATCATGCCAAATCTCTCACAAAATGAAAAAGGAAACATTTTCCGACTCGTTCTATGATGACGTTCCCCGACACCAAAAGAAAGGCGTCACAAGAAAACTACAGACCGATATCCTTATGAGCACGGAAGCAAAATCCCTTAACAAAATATTACAGACTGAATACAGTGCCATGCAGAAAGGACTATACATCACGACCAAGCGGGATTTATTCCAGGAATGCAAAGTTGGTTTAACATTCTCAAATCAATTAATGTGATATTCCCAGCTGACAAAAGAGAAGAGGAGACCCACAGGATAACCTCAGTAGATGCAGGAAAAGCATCTGACAGAGTCTAATGCCCGTTCGTGATAAAAACTCACAACAGACTAGAAATGGAGGGCATTTCCTCAGACTGATAAAGGAATCTATGAAAACTATGAGTAATACCATACCTCATGATGAAAGACTACATTTTCCTCTCTAACGTTGGAAAAAAAAAGGATATCTGCTCTTGCCACTGTTATTCAACATTATACTGAAGACTCCAGCCAGTGGAAAAGGCAAAAATAAAATAAGATAAAACAAAAGAAATAAATGAAAGCCATCCCGGTTGCAAAGAAAGAAGTAAAACTATCGCTGCTCACAGATGACACGGTCCTGTGTGTATTACGTTAATCCTAAGGAATCTCCCCCCAAAGCCATGAGTTTAGCAAGGCAGCAGGATTTAACATCAATATACAAAAATCAATTGTATTTCATTTAAAAAGTATTTTTATTTATTTATTTGGCTGCAACGAGTCTTAGTTGCAGCACGCTGGTTCTAGTTCCCTGACAGAGATCAAACCCAGGCCCCTGCACTGGGGGCGTGGAGACCCCTGGGTTGGGAAGATCCCCTGGAGAAGGAAATGGCAACCCACTCCAGTTTTCCTGCCTGGGAAATCCCATGGACAGGGGAGCCTGGTGGGCTACAGTTATGGAGTCACAAGAGTCAAGACACGGCTTAGGGACTAAACCACCAGCACCAGGACAGCTAGAGTCGGAAAGACAGTGACAAGCGTGGTGAAGACGGGGGAGCTGAAACCCTCACGCGCTGCTGCTGACACGCAGAACGGCACAGCCACTGTGGAAAACTGTCTGCAGCTTCTTTAAAAGGGTAAGCTTCCATGTGACCGAGAATTTCCACTCTCAGGAATCTATTCAAGAGCAATGAAAGCAGACGTCCACACACAGACGTATCAATATGTGAATGCGCATGGCATTGTCTCCACAGCACTCCCCGGAAACAACGTAAACGCCCGACAGCTGAGGAACGGCCAACAAGACCATGGACACTATCCAGCAGCTGAAAGATTAGGCACTGACACCGGTGACAGCTGAGCGACTCTCAGAGACACGCTAAGCGAGGCCAGACACCCAGGGCCGCTAACACTGCACGGCCCCGTCAGTACAAACGCTTAGAAGAGGTAGGCCAGTGGAGGCAGAAGCAGGTCGGTGATGCCTGCGGTGCCGGTGGGAGTGGAGCGCGCTAAAGGGCTCGGGGGAACTTTTGTGTGACGGAAGTGTTCTACAACTGGATTGTGGTTATGGTTGTACGACCCTGTAAATTAACTAGAAATCATGTCCAAAGGGTAAATTTTGTGTGATGTTAATTTTACCTCGTCAACAAACCTGTTTTTTTTAAAGAAACAAACGTGTATTATTTTGTGGTATTATAGTATTTGTGTTTGTTATATTATAATCACTAAAAATAAAAGTTTAAGACGCCAATCTAGAGCTTCCCAGGTGGCGCTAGCGGTAAAGAATCCGCCTGCCAGGGCAGCAGATGTACGAGCTGTGGGTTTGATCCCTGGGTTGAAACCACGGAGGAAGGCATGGCAACCCACTCCAGTATGCTTGCCTGGAGAATCCCACGGGCGGAGGAGCCTGGCGGGCTACAGTCCGTGGGGTTGCAAAGAGTCAGACACGACTGAAGTGACTTAGCACACTCACACAGATGCAAATCTAACAAAACGCGTATAGGACTTTCATGCTGCAAACTACAAAATACCAAAGAAAGAAATAAAAGACAACAGTGGAGAGACAAACTTTTCTCATGGAATATAAGGCTCAAGGTAGTAAAGATGTCATTTCTCCCTACATTGCTATACAGATTAATGCAATTCCTGCCAAGATCCCAGCATTATTTTTTGTAGAAACAGAAAAAAGTACACTAAAATTTATGTGGAAAGACAAAGGAACTCACCTAAAACAGCTGGGAGGAATAAAAGGAGCAGACTCACTCTGCTCGCTTTCAAGCCTTACTGGACGGTGACAGAGACCAGCAGAGCGAGGCGTGGGTGGAGGGCAGGCACGCAGGTGGAGGGAGCAACAGAGAGCCCGGGAGAGCGCTGCGTGAGCGCGGCCAGCTGATTCTTGACGAAAGTGCAAAAGCAATTCAGAGCAGGCAAGATTAGGCAGAACTAGCAGACTTCAGGGGCATCCTGGTGGCCCAGGGGCTAAGGACCCGCCTCGCCATGCAAGGGGCGCCAGTCCGACCCCTGGTCCAAGAAGATCCCACATGCCACGGGGCCACTAGGCCTTCAAATGCAACCGCTGAAGCTCTCACGCCCAGAGCCTGTGCATGGTCCAAGAGAAGGCCCTGCCCCCCGCACCCAGAGAAAGCCCACACGCATCAACAAACACCCAGCACAGCCTAAAAGAAATAATTTTTTTTTAAAACGTAAACTTCAATCTAAGCATCACAATCTATTATTAAAAATCAACTCAAATTAATCATGGATTTAAGTGTATAATAGAAAACTTACAGAAGATGGCATAGGAGAGCTTTGGGACCCAGGACTTGGTGGAAGAGTTCTTACATCTAACACCAAACTCATAGTCTGTTAAAAAACAAAGTGAATAAGTTGAATCTCATCAAAAATTAAAAAAAACCTCCTGTTCTTAAAGGACAAAAAGACACAGACTTGCAGAGTAGGAGCAAATATTTGCAAACCACACATCTGACAAAGGACTCATTTCCAGGATTTGTAAGAACCCTCGAAACTCCGCATTAAAAAAAGTCAGTGAGACGATGGAGAAACGACACACAGACCTACTTCTGTTTGGGCCCCACAAGTGGACAAGAGTGTGCGGGCCCCGTCCCGAGCGCGTGCACCGCCTGTACCCCCACAAATGGACAAGAGTGTGCAAGGCCCGTCCCGAGCATGTGCACTGCCTGTACCCCCACAAATGGACAAGAGTGTGCGGGCCCGTCCCGAGCACGTGCACCGCCTGTACCCCCACAAGTGGACAAGAGTGTGCAAGGCCCGTCCCGAGCACGTGCACCGCCTGTACTCTAGGTCACCCCAACAGAGGCGGCCCAGGGACCAACTCGGGCCTGGTGGTCCTGCGGCCACGCCCACGGGGCTTCAGGACCCGGGGGAGGCCAAACCACACGTCTCCAGGATCCCTCAACCGGGCCCCGAGCAGGGCAGTGACCTCCACAGAGACACGTAATGGAGCTGAATGAGAGGGCACCCCTGTCCTGCCAGCCCGCCAGTGCAGAAAGTTCAGCAGGCCGGGAACTGCCCGAGCCCCTGGAAAAGCCCTTGGATTTCCCAGAAAGGCCCCGCCCGGCAGGCGGTATTCCTGACCCGAGGCTGCCCCCTGGCGGGAGTCGTGGGGACACAGCAAACCTAGCCCGGAGCTGAGCCGGGACCCGCCACCCGGCCTGCCGGGCCCCTCCCGAGGTCCCGCGTGGCGCTCGTGGGAAAGAACCCACCTGCCAAGACGCGGGCTCACTTCCTGGGTCAGGAAGACCCCCTGGAGAAGGAAATGCCTATCCCCTCCAGTATTCCTGCCCCGAGAATCTCACGAACAGAGGAGCCTGGCGGGCCACAGTCCACGGGCTCGCACAGAGTCGGGCTCGCACACACAGAGCGGGGCTCGCACACACAGAGTCGGGCTTGCACACAGGGTCGGGCTCGCACACACAGAGTCGGGCTCGCACACAGGGTCGGGCTCGCACAGGGCCGGGCTCGCACACACAGGGTCGGGCTCGTGCACACAGGGTCGGGCTCGCGCACACAGGGTCGGGCTCGCACTTACACACACAGAGTCGGGCTCGCAC
>SJYS01006054.1:244359-262941 GCA_006410695.1 Philantomba maxwellii
CACACAGGGTCGGGCTCGCAGTTACACACACAGTGTCGGGCTCGCACTTGCACACACAGGGTCGGGCTCGCACACACAGAGTCGGGCTCGCACACAGGGTCGGGCTCGCACACACAGGGTCGGGCTCGTGCACACAGGGTCGGGCTCGCACTTACACACACAGTCGGGCTCGCACTTGCACACACAGGGTCGGGCTTGCACACACAGAGTCGGGCTCGCACACAGGGTCGGGCTCGCACACACAGAGTCGGGCTCGCACACAGGGTCGGGCTCGCACACATAGGGTCGGGCTCGCACTTGCACACACAGAGTCGGGCTGGCGCACAGGGTCGGGCTCGCACAGGGCCGGGCTCGCACACACAGGGTCGGGCTCGCACACACAGGGTCGGGCTCGCACTTACACACACAGAGTCGGGCTCGCACACAGGGTCGGGCTCGCACACACAGAGTCGGGCTCGCACTTGCACACACAGAGTCGGGCTCGCACACAGAGTTGGGCTCGACTGAAGCAACCGAGCACACGCACCTCCCCAGGGGGGCCCTCGCTTGTGCCCATGGCTTCGGGAGAAGGGTAGGGAAAGCCCTGGGGTCACTCCAGAGCTGCAGGGCAGGCTGGTGCCTGGCCCCTGGGCAAGTTCCTGCCTGAACAGAGCCAAAATCCTGGAGCAGCTGCTGGGCAACAGCCTGGAGGACTTGATCTTGGTCAAATCCCTCTCTCGCTTCACTTTCNAGCAACCGAGCACACGCACCTCCCCAGGGGGGCCCTCGCTTGTGCCCATGGCTTCGGGAGAAGGGTAGGGAAAGCCCTGGGGTCACTCCAGAGCTGCAGGGCAGGCTGGTGCCTGGCCCCTGGGCAAGTTCCTGCCTGAACAGAGCCAAAATCCTGGAGCAGCTGCTGGGCAACAGCCTGGAGGACTTGATCTTGGTCAAATCCCTCTCTCGCTTCACTTTCCTTATCTGTGAAACCGAGACAGCTACGGAGCCCACTCCTCAAACCTACACGGCCTATTATGGCGGCCTCTGGCCACTTGCAGCTGCCTGAGCACTTAACGGCATCCTCGACTCAACGGACATGCGTTTGGGTCAACTCCCGGAGCTGGTGATGGACAGGGAGGCCTGGGTGCTGCAGTCCCTGGGGTCGCAGAGTCGGACACGACTGAGCTGAGCGCTTGAAACGTGGCTGGCCTGAACTGGTGTATGCTGTGAGTATAAAACACACACTGGATGTGGAAGTCTTAGTATAAAAAAATAATTTAGACACTCAGGCTATAAAATAGCTTATAATAATTTTTATATGATTCACAAATTGAAATAACATTTTGGATATATTGAGTGAAATATATTGCTAAAATTAATTTCACTTCTTTTAGTTTAGTTTTTAGGGAAGTTATAAGAAAATTTTAAATTAACCTGCGGTTCAAAGGGTTGTTGGAAAGGTTCAATGAGACAGCACCTGGCGGGTGACAAGGCAACCTCAATGAACGACGGCCAAGCCCGCCCCGCCCGGAACGGCTGAGTGTGCCCGCGGTCACTCAGCCCTGTCTGACTCCTTTGCGACCCATGGACTGCAGCCCGCCAGGCTCCTCTGTCCATGGGATTCTCCTAGCAAGAGTACTGGAGTGGGGTGCCATTTCCTCCTCCAGGGGATCTTCCTGACCCAGAGATCAGACCTGTGTCTCTTGCATCTCCTGCACTGGCAGGCGGATTCTTTACCCCCAGCACACCTGGAACAGAGTGGCCGATTTTAAAAGGAGGAACATCCTCAAAATCTTGGTTTTATCTGAAAAACTCATAGTACTCTGAACTCTATTCTTGTGCTACTTTTCATGAACACGAATTTTTTTTTTTTTTTTTTAACAAAACTTAAAGTCAGCAGCCGAGGAAAAGGAGCCTCCTTTTACCTGACGGGTCAGCAGGGCCTGTGATCGCAGCCGCGCCACCCAGTGAGCAGGAGGCCCGGCCCCGCTACCCTCACAGCCCCCCCTGTCCAGCCCCTCCCGCTGCCCTGACTCTGGTAACACAACGAGAGAAAGAGCTGTCTGCCTCATTCACTCCTCAGGAGTAGCTGGGGACAGCACACATCTCCTGGGGCTCCCCAAGAGGGCCCAGAGCAGGGCCCAGAGAGGGACCCTCCTCGCAGACAGAAAGTAGGAGAGCGAGCCCCCCGAGAACGCGGCCGGGTGAGTTCAGGAACTGTCCGTCACGGGGGCAGACGCGCCACAGGTGGCAGCTGAAGTCGGGAGAGGAGTGGAGGTAAGCGTGGGGAGACTCGGGGCAAGGCGAGGTCCCGGCGGCCACGGGATAGGGAGAGAAGCCGGGGGCTTCGAGGGGGAGGCGATGCCACCTGCGGGCCAGGGCTGCTCTGCGCCCGCCCCTGCGGCAGGTTCCGGCAGGGGCCTCCCGTGTCCATTCGGTCACTCCCTCGGCAGCTGATGCCAGCTGGGGGAAGAGTCTGACCACAGCGGGGGAGGTGCACACGACCTCGCCCCAAAGAGGCCCCTCCCGGAAGCCATTAGAGCCACAGGGTTCCCCGGGGGGCCTGCTGAGGCTCCACACTCGCTGTGCGGGAGGACGGCCGCCAGCCCTACCCTCGGGCCTGAGGAGAGGCTCTGCGTGCGCTCCCCCTGCGCCCTCGATCGCAACCAGCACAGGCGGCAGCTGCTGCCTGTCCCGGCACTCCGGCTGGTCCCAACCACCCTCCCTCTCTCTGGCAGGAGTTCACGCATGCACGTATGCATGCACACAAACACACACACCCCACACACGCGTGCGCAACCAGGCTGCATGCCAGCTACTGCCTTCTCACCCTCCGAGTGCACAGGGCTTGGAGAAAGGCTGAGAAAAGGGGATGCTGTGACAACCAGTTCTTACACAACACCCGAGGTGTTTGGCCAGGACAGAACGTGTTTCCATTCACGACGTGACCACTCTGCTGAGCAGAGCACATTCTGGCGTCTTCACCAGCTGAGAGGTTTGGAGTTTCCCAAAGCCCCTCAGAAGCCTACAGCATCGCTCGCATGCCTGCCTCAAAGTGTCCTCAGGAAGCAGAGGCAGAAACTGAGCACGAGGATCACTGATTCCCCCAAAGCAGTGACGGGCTGGGGCCAGGCTCTGACCGCCACTCTTAAAAAAAAAAAATCATGTATTTGGCTGCACTGAGTCTTAGTTGCTGCATGCGGGATCCAGTTCCCTGGCCAGGGATGGAGCCGGGCCCCTGCGCTGGGAGGATAGAGCCTTAGCCGCTGGACAGCCAGGGAAGTCCCACCCTCTACCCTCGCCAGCTTTCACACGAGCCTCTCCTTAACCTGGGGGGACGAGTACAGTAGCTGTCTTCTGAGATCTAACCCATCTAATGAGGAAGAGGCCACAGGTTTGTGTGGCTTCCGAGTTAGAGAGAGGCAGGCTGGACTCACAGTTAGGAAGAGGTTATCCAGCCACCAGGGGCGGTGAGGTAGGTGAGCAAGGCAAAGCTGACCCAATCTGCTAGGGAGGCTGCTGTGGGTTCGGGATGACCCCAAGATCTCCTCCCACTCAAACATTTTCTGGTGCCAATTCCTTCACCTGCACAGATGTTAGAGGTGTTTATTTACTCGACAAGCCAAATTCGGGAGGTGGGGGAACAGCCTCTGTGCTCCCCATGCGGCCCCCTGTGGGCACGCAGAGGGTCCACTCGGGGACACAGGCTATTGGCGGAGGAGAGACGAGGGAGGGCGGGCTGTGGAAAAAGCCCGCGGCCGGGGCAGGAGGGGTCAGGAGTGGCTAAGGGGAGGCTGTGAGGAGGCCCCGTCTCGCCTGGTGGAGGTGCTGGAGCCTGGGTTCAGCTGAGACGGGGCTGAGATGGGGCGCTGGCAGCCCTCCACGTGGTGGGGGTAGGTTCACAAGGGCCTGGGGTGGTGGGGACACCCACGGGTGCCCCTGTCCAAGAGCGCCGAATCAGCGTCCCTGGCCCCCCGCGGCCGCCCCCGCGGCCATTCAGGCCCAGCTCACCCGGACAGCGCCCCTGGAGGCCAGCACAGAGCAAAGGCAGAGGGCGCCCGGCCGGGTCCTAGGAGCCCCGGGGAGGCTGTGTGCAGGGCTGAGGCGGGGTACCTGTGGGGCCACCTGGACCCCTCTCAGAACGCCACGGCCGCGGCCTCGAGGTGCTCAGAAGACCCGTGTCTCTGGGTCATATGAGCGGGTTAACTCAGGGCTTGCACCTCGCCCCCACCTGGCACCTGTGCATGTCTCCAGGCCTCGTCAGGTACTACTCTCCAGGTGGGGCCATAAGCCAGGCTGGAAGTGCCAGCTGGGAGAGGGCAGGGCTGGCTGGCTTCTCAGCAGCTGTGGCAGGGCGCCCCTTCCCAGGAGGCCTTAGGGGGTGGCGTTCAGCCTCTGTGCCTGGTTGACAGTGAGTGTTAGTCACGCAGTCATGTCTGACTCCTTGCAACTCCACGGACTAGAACGCCAGCTCCTGTACCCATGGGATTCTCCAGGCAAGAATACTGGGAGTGGGTAGCCATTCCCTTCTCCAGGGGATCTTCCTGACCCAGGGCTGGAACCTGGGTCTCCCGCATTGTGGGCAGATTCTTTATCACGTGAGCCACCAGGAAGTCCTTGGTCAAATACCTCTGTGCTAGAACAGCGCCCTTCTGATTGTGCCCTCAGAACGGCCCTCACGGGGCATCAGAACTGGCTCTGGGCAGAGCTCACGGCCGCTGAGGGCAGGGGGCTGGGCGCCCCGCCACCGTGGCCGACGAGGAAGCAGCCCCGAGCGCGGGCGCCCCGCCCTCCCTGGCTGCTGCCCGCGTGCTGTGAGCTCCACTGGATGGGAAGAGGCCCCAAGGTTAATTAATACATTTAAGGCAAGACTCTCCCGGCTCTGCAGAGGGGCGCTGACGCCCAGGGCGGGGCAGCTCTGCTGGGCGTTCCCCTCCTCCCCCCTGCACTGGGCCTCCCCCCTGCACTGTCGCCCACAGCACTCCACCCCGGGACCGCGGCAGGCTATCGGCTGCGTCCTTCCTGCCAGCTCCCCACTGTTCCATGTCAGCAGCCTCAGGGCCAAGCCATCCCAAGGCCCTGCCTGTCTGCTTCCTTCCAGCCAGTGTCTTCTCTCAGGGAGGCTCTTCCCAAAGGCCGGGCCTGACCCCGAAGCCTCCGAGGTGGGGGAGGGCCGGCCAGGCATCTGGCGGCAGGCGCTGCTCGTATGCGCTCTGCTGAAGGGTGGGGCTCAGCGGGGAGTTAGGGTCGGAACACCTGGGTTCCTGAGGAATGGCGGGGCTGGAACAGGCCATCACAGCCTCGCTGGGTCTCAATTTCCCCATCTGCAAAGTGGGGCCAATAATCCGTATGACTATGGATTCTGGTCCAGCCCGTAACTTTACAAGAACCTTCCAGGAAGCCCTGGCGCTTCCATCAATATGCCTTTTCCCAAATTAGACCTCCTCCCTTGGAAAGTCCAGTCTCACAGCAACTTTCTCCTTGGAGTATAACACCCGCAGACCACCTGAGGTCAGGAATGAAAGGGGCCCTCTGGCAAAGAGACCGGTACCCGTGAGCAGAGAGCCCGGTGGGGATGGCTGGAGGAGAAATGACACACAGGAGGGGATTTCTGAAGACACGTCTGCCTGAGGCGGACCAGGTGTGCCCAGGTCTGTCCCCCGCCCGACTGCGGGCTGGGCAGCAGACCCTGCCCAGGCCAGGACGGCCCTGCTCAGGCTGGTCCTCCCCCCACAACACCCCACGACAGCCCCCATGCCACACCCCGGCCCTTCTCCCAAAGTGCTGTGGGAACTCCGTGCTCTGGGAAACATTTCTGGAAGACTTTAGAACCCAAACATTTTTCAACCAAACCTTTTAGAAACCCAGACCACTTCCAAAGCCGACCGACTTTGAAATCTGACACTTCAAATCCACGTTTTGAATTTGTGCCCCAAAGTTTTGAAACCAAAATATTCTGGAAACCTCCTGAAAGCAAGATGCTCTGGGAGGAAACCAACTGAAATGGCAAAGCTGTTGCATCTGGACTGTTTTTAAGCCCCCAATTTCTGTAGAGGGCTTTGAAGTAAGAGTGGTTTTGTCAAAGCCAGAGTTTCTGTTAGAATTTTCCTGGGAAGAAGCTCAGACGTTTGAACTGAGCCCACAGAAGTGCTTGCTTGTTCCTTAAGGACACTCATCGAGCTGTAAACAGGGTGGCGTCCAGATCTCGGGAGGAGTCTTGGATCCCTCGCTTTACACACTTCTTTCTCAAACTCTCCACCCAGCCATCTGCTGCCTGCTGCCGCTGTCCTCCAGCGACTGAGGTGGAAAAATCCATCCCCGAATCACGGCTCAGCCCGTGTCTCTGCGAGCCCGCAGCTCTTCCCTTCTGGTGTCCAAGGGGCTGTTCGGCCTCAGAGCTGGAGGAAGGGGCACGAAGCACCAGCGGCCCATGACCACGGGGGCCCAGGTGGGCGGGGCGGGGACTGTGTGCGGAGGGGTGCTCTGAAGTCCCACCTCCCCACCCTCCAACCTCTCGCTGGACGTCTCTTCACCGTTTTCCCTTCTCCGACAGGCCCAGTGAACACCGCTGTGCCCTGGGTCCGGGGGGAGTGCGCCTTCCCCTCCCTGCCGCCTCCACTGCCCCCGTTCCCGGTGAGGAGGGAGAGGGAGCGTGAGGGGCGGTGCAGGGGGCGTGGGGCCACGCGGAGGCTGTACCGGCGAGGGTGGAGGGGTGTGGGCCGGGGGGTGAACTTCACTCTTCCCGTTTTTGAAGCGGCTGGAGCTGACCCTTCACGTTCCCCGTCTGTAGATCCCTTTGCTCCGGGCACCACTGCTGACCATCAGGCTGGCACTGTGCCACTGCCCCTCCGAGGGAGCCTTCTTCCCTTCAGAGGTCAGCGCCATCCCAGTCAAGCCTGCGCCGGGCTGAAGTGTGCCCAGTCCCCACCGCAGCAGGGGCGTGCTGAAGGCCCGGAGACCTAAGCTATACTCTCCAGGCACAGCGCACGCACTCACGGTCCTGCCAGCCTCCCACCAGGACTGCAAGCGCACACACTCAAAGTCCGTCAGGTGCAGATGCAGGAAGAGGCCATGTTTGCCCATCACCGACAGTAGTCACCCAGCAGATCCTGGTCCGCCGGCATGACGGTGCCATCACCACGAGCAAACGCCCTCCCGGGGGTGACCAGGATGGCCAGGTGGGATCGTTTCGGGCAGGCCCGAGGGGTGACATTTGGTTCTCATCTAACGTACTCACGGCAGAGGCAGGGACAGGTGCAAACCAGCTGTCTTCTTCATTAGCATCATCACCTCTGGATGATGCATGACGAAATAATTCCCCAAAGAAAACGCCCCAGCCTTCCCTTTTCACATGGACCACCTCATCAGAGGTGGCTCAGTGGTAAAGAACCACTTTCCCCACTGGCTCAGTGGTAAAGAACCACCCGCCAAGCAGGAGACCCGGGCTTGATCCCTGGGGAGGGACGATCCCGTGGAGAAGGGAATGGCAACCCACTCCAGCGTTCCTGCCTGGAAAATCCCCACGACAGAGGAGCCTGGCAGGCTACAGTCTGTGAGTTCACAAGGAGTCGGACACGACTGAGCGACTAAACAGGAGCTTCCGCTTCTGGAGGACGCGCTGCCCTTGCACACACACGGGAAGGCCCGATCGTAAACCCAAGGCCCTCCTTTCTGCTGACGACAACCAGGAGCCCTCCCTTCCTGAAATCGAGGCCCTGAAGCCCAAGCGCGGGCCACGGCGCTGCTCGGGCCCCTCGTGAGCGTGCTGCTCCCCCCGGAAGAACCACAGGGCAGGCGGCAGGAGCAGGTGTCACCTTTTACTCCACCACTGCCTTCTCCACTTTTCATATTAAATATCTGAAATATATTAATCTTAAAAAAACAGTATTAACACAGTACTCAACGAATGCAGGGAAGGAGTAAACAGAAGTCTAGACTGCAAAACCGTAGGTCATTTAACAAGCTGGAGCGTGGTGTGATCAGCTCCAGGCGTTTCCCGCGGGCTCGCCAACGGAGCACCGCGGAGCTCCGCGGCCCACCACACCAGGAGAAGAACGAAGCCGTGAAAAACAGACGTGGCCGGCCAGCGCGCCGTCCTCCGGGCGACGGTCGCGGCGCCACAGGCCCCCGCTTCAGGCTGAAAGGGCGACACGAGCGCTGGCTCTCCTGGGGTCCGGGCTCTCCCCCGGCGCCTTCAGTCTCTAAGCAGGTTCTCGGGCTTGGGGTAGCCGAAGAGAACAAAGTCCGCTTCGTACAGTTTGTAAAGCTGCTGCCTCCAGGCCAGGGGGATTTTGGCAAACCAGCCCTCCTCCCAGCTGCTGGCGGTCCTGTTCCGGTAGCTCGGGGGGAACTGCAGCAGCTTGTCCACCTTGAGCAGCCGCAGCAGCTGGGCAGCGTCCTGGTCCAGGGTCTCCAGCTTCCCCACGAAGTCGTAGTCGATCTGGCAGGGGTGGCAGAGGCGGTGCGCCTGCCGCCAGTGCTCGTTGAAGGGCGCCAGCTTCTCGGTGTGCGGGTCCAGCAGGTACTGGATGAAGGTGGCGAAGGACACCTTGAGGCCGGCGCTGAAGGCCTCGCTGACCGAGGCGGGCAGGCTGGTGTGGTTGGAGTACCTCTTCAGCATGGGCACAGCGAACTTCTGGTAGAACTCTTCGTTCTCCAGCTCGAACTTGCTGCGGAAAGCCGAGATGAGGCGGACGAAGGGGTCGCGCACGAACAGGAACTTGGTGTACTTCTTCAGCTTGACCTTCATGAGGTGCCTGGAGAACTTCCCGTAGCGGCGCCAGAACTTGTTGAAGGTCAGGTGGGTGCTGGAGTTGTGCACGTACTCCCGGGGGATGTCCAGGGGGTCGCGGTAGGGCGCGCCCTGGCCCGAGAGGCTCTGGCTCAGGACGATCATCACCCGCTTCCAGTTGGTGCAGGCCACCTTGGGCACGTAGCAGTAGATGACCCCGTGCCGGTCGTCCACGATGAGGTGGTTCAGCTCGTAGTTGGGGATGTCGTCGAAGGAGCGCTCCTTGGTGGGGAACACGAAGCTGGCGTTGGCGCAGAACTCCCTCAGCACGCTCCTCCGCTCGGCCTGCCGCCCATCCGGGTCCGCATTCTGCTGGGCAGTGTGGCTGGACCAGTCGTAGCCCCTCACGCTCTCCTCCAGGTTGCTGAGCACAGGCTTGCTGGAGGCCGGCAGGGAGGGCTGCTCCACCCTTTTCCCCAAAAGGGGGCCCTGCTTCTCCCTGATGAAGCTCTCCCAAGTCTCGAGGCTGGAGGTGAAGACATCCCCGGGCGCTGAATTGGGGCTGGGGAAGGGCTTCAGCGCGTGCGGCCTGGAGAGGGCCGTGTGCAGGCTGAGGTGGGCGGGGCCCATGTTGTCCCAGTACACGATGATCAGGAGGATCATGAAGGCGGACCCCAGGACCAGCCACAGGCGGAAGAGCCGGCTCTTGGTCATCGTGTCCATGGATGCAGGGGCCTTTCCCTGGGCCCCTTCACTTCGGCTTCCGGTGGGGACGGGACGCCGCGCTCTGAGGAAGCTGGAAGACAACAGAGGCCGAGTGAGCGGTTAAGGTCCTCTCCCGCCTGCAGCCTGGACAGGAGGGGCTGCTTCTCTGCCTCTTCCCTCTCTGGGAGCTGAGCTTTGTGGGGGCCGGGTGGGCGGGCGTCAGCTTCCCCACGTGATGTGACCCCTTTGCCCCACCCCAAGCCCCTTCTGCTGCGTCCACATCATCCAAACGCACACGCGAGCCAGGCCCTGGGAGAGGCTAAGGGAGCACGTGACCCGGGCCTCTGCCGGGGCTCAGCCTTCACCCCCCAGCACCGGCGGGCGCTGGGGCCACCGGGAGCGGGACTGCTCAGGAGGGAAGAGGCGGGTGGGCTGGGGCTCCAGCGCTGTGGAGGGCTGTCGCGTGGCAGAGGGGGCAACTCCAGAAGAGGAAACCCGAAACCGAGTCAAGCCCCCGGAAGGAGGTCCCAGTAACCACACGCGGGCCCGGACCCAGAACGGGCTGCTTGCTAGGCCGGCCATCGGGGCACAGAGGGACAGAGCTCATTTTGGGAAGTCCAAAGGGGAGTCCCGGCTGAGCACTCTCTGGGACAGCTACCGGTGCACACCTCTGAGCCTACATCTCCAGTAGACTATGCACCTGGCATCCAACACATTTTCTTTAGGCAGAAATTCGAGTACAATCTCTATGCACCTTTGCAGCTTTTGTTTACCCTCAACTCAATTTTTTTTTTAATGGAAAAGTGATACATACTCATGGTAAAGACGTTGGCAGACTGCGGTGCTGGAAAAGACTCTCGAGAGTCCCTTAGACAGCAGGGAGATCCAACCAGTCAATCCTAAAGGAAATCAACCCTGAATATTCATCAGAAGCACTGATGCTGAAGCTGAAGCTCCAATACTTTGGCCACCTGATGCGAAGAACTGACTCACTGGAGAAGACCCTGATGCTGGGAAAGACTGAGGGCAGGAGGAGGAGGGGGTGACGCAGGATGAGATGGCTGGATGGCGTCCCCGACTCGATGGACAGGAGTTTGAGTGAGCTCTGGGAAATAGCAAAGGACGGGGGCCTGGTGTGCTGCAGCCCATGGGGTCACAAAGAGTAACTTGGCGGCTGAACCACAACATGTAATCATTACACGTCACACAGGTAACGGGCACACCACAGAAGTCCTGAAGCGCGGCTGCTGGTGAGGGGTCCTGCTGTCTCTTGCACAACTGTTGCTGCAGCTTCAGCCGGCTCCCTTCGCGTGGGTGTGAGTGAAACAAGAAGCAGCAACGCGGCGATAGCTTTCAGTACCCTTTAAAGGCAGTGGTTATGATCACACACTTTTACAACCTATTTTTAAACTAGATCACAAGTACTCATGTCACTGAAGATTTCAAGACCTTCCCCTCTCAAGGTGTGCCAAGGTGAACAGTTTATAAAGATGAAGATGAAACCATATTAAAAAAAAAAAAGTTTGCTACAGGCTGAGAAAGCAGCAAAGGGAAAAAGTAACTTAAGATGTCAGGTGATTTAAGAGACCAGTTTTCACTTTTAATATTAAGACCAACAAGCAGAGCAGAGGTGATGCTGAGCCACGGTCACATCCTGTGGACAGAGGCACAGATCGGCCGCATGTTTATAACGCAAAGACCCACCTGGCCTGGTGACCTAAATGCTTTATTTTTCAACCAAGAAGTAGTATATGCACATTAATAAATGCCAGTGTCTACAACATCTTTTACAAACTCTGACTCTCTTTATGAATAATTGCCAGGAAAAGACATGATCACAGTCACAAAAAGACAGATACGGTTATTTCCACTTATATGAGGTTCCTAAAGGGCTCAGGTTCATAGAGACAGAAAGCAGAAGAGCCAGTGCCAGGGGCTGGGGAGGGGTGGGGAGTCGGTGCTCAGTGGGTACAGAGTCTGAGTCTGGGGCGATGACAGGAGTTCTCACGACGGATGGTGGTGACGGCTGCACAGGAGCGTGAGCGTGCTCACGCCACTGAGCTGTGCCCCTAAACGTGGCCAAGGTGGTACCTTCATGTTGTGCATATTTTACCACAAAGAAAACACTGGAGAAAGAAAAATGAATCAGAGCTGTAACAATTGACTTCTGGAGGAGCTTCCAAGAGGCAATGCTGCAGGAATAAGGCAAATGTCGGACGGTGGGTGAAAACTAAAGCAAGGCCTGAATGCGGTAGAGCACTCTCAGAGGCTAACCTCGGAGCCCGCTGCGGGAGCCACAGGTTACTTGTACAACCTGTGCAAAAGCTCCACAGGTGACTCTACCTGCAATCTGCTTACTAAGCAAACACCAAAGGTTTAAAAATTTATAATTGGGGGTTATTGCACAGAAACAGGACAGGTCTTCCCCTTGGGATGGAGGAAGCGCTGCGTCTGGTCACTCACTGGGGAGACTGGTCCAGGAGCCTTGTCTCGCCCCGGCGTCCTGCCACGTCACGCCCCCTTCCAGCCCTTCTACACCCCGGGGACGCGTGCCTACGCGCCAAGTGAGGCAGCGCTGACCCATGAGGCCGAGGCCACGGTTCATTTTTTACATCAAGGAACAAAGGCAGTTCTCTGTGTTGTCATCCCCAACCTCAAACAAGCCACAAAAGCAGCAGTGGTGGAAACCCGACGGGCTGCGCGCATGGAACGGCCTGTGAGAGCAGGCCTCCGGGAGGAAGGCCCACGGCTGCCTTCACACACGCTCGGAGCCCAGGAACACAGCGTCTCGGAGCCGCGACGAGAGAGCAGAGGCCCACACAGCGCTGCCGGCAGCCAGCCTCACCCCTCAGAAGGGAGCATCTGGGAACTTCTGGCCCAGCAGCCTGGGCGGCTCAAGCCGGATAACCCAGGCGACACCTCCCCGTCCTCTGGGCGAGAGAGCAGAATGACGGGGAAAACCAGGCTGAGAACCGCCGTGCGTGCTCGGACACTTCAGTCATGCCCAACTCTGTGGGACCCCGTGGGGTGTAGTCTGCCAGGCTCTTCGGCCCATGGGACTCTCCTGGCAAGAATACTGGAGTAGGTTGCCATGCCCTCCTCCAGGGGATCTTCCTGACCCAGGGATCACACCCGCAGCTCCTGTATCTCCTGCGTTACAGGAGGATTTGCTGAGCCACTGGGGAAGCCCGCTGAGAACCACAGACTGCTTCAAAAATCTGTCAGGGAACAACAGTGACCTCATAAAGTAATCTCTGATTCAAAAAATAAGGGCATTATTTCTGAACATCAATCTCCCAGTATTTAAAAAAGCAGTCAACAAAAAGCCCCGCCCGTCTTAAAGCAGCCGAGCAAGCGGAGCCTTCACAGAGGAAGTGCTCCTGTCAGCGTCGAGCTTCTGCCTCCAGCAACGGAACCGAGAGCCGAGCTGAGCAGAAGTTTCATCTCTGGGGGCTGGCTTCCTACCAAAGCAGAACACTGTGGCGAGGCAGAGTTTCTGGGCCCAAGACGGGTTGTGGAGCATTTCTGCTCACACAGGGCGGGGTATGATGCCAGAGCAGACGTGGCCACCCCTGGAGGCAAGCACCCAGGCAGGCCGACTGCCCACCTACGGCTGCTGGTCTGAAGGAGCCGTCATGCCAACGACAGACAGGAGTCCAGGAAGATGGGGAGGTCTCTGACACAGAGCTGAGGGCCGACCGCCCTCACAGTCAGGAGCATGTCACCCCAACACGTTGCAAGCGAGGGCCACGTGGCCAGACCCACCTTCAGACGCGTGGAAGGGCATTTCCCACAATTTAATGGCAGAACAGGGGTGTGTGCTAATTTCACACGTCAACCTGCCTGAGCCATGGCTGCGCAGGTGGTCGGTCCCACACTCTGCGTGTCTGTGAGGGTGATTCTGCATGAGATTCAAGTTTGAATCGGCAGGCTGAGTAAAGCAGATGGTCCTCGCCAGCGTAGGTGAGCCTCGCCCACTTTGTTGCAAGGCTGAATAGAACGAACGGGCAAGGGCAGAGAACTCCCTGCCTCCATCCGACTGTCTTTGAGCTGGAGCGCTGGTTTCCCGCCTTCGGGCTCCGCCAGCACTGGGACCCGCACCACTGGGCTCCTGGTTCTCAGGTCTTCAGACTCAGACTGGAACACACCAGCGGCTCCCTGGATCTGAACTTCTCAGCCTCCATCCCAAGTTTCACAGAGGCAACTCCTTGGGATAAATACACACAGAGACACACACAGACACACACACACACACACACACGCCCCTTACTGGGGTCTGTTTCTCTGGAGAGCCCTCACTAATATATGAATGTTTATTTTGTCATTTGGACTGGGGTTTGTGGGTCTGTGTGTGTTTGTGTATTTACTACATATTATAGATACAAATGATCAGACCAGTGAGAATTAAACAGTGAGTGGTAATTAATGGAAATTAATGGATCTGTTTTTGTGGAAAGGAATGTTAAATGCAGAGAATCTCAGCCAGTATAGAACACCCAATACAAGTATTCCAGAGGGAGAAGCTGAGATTCTTTCCCCTACAGACATCCTGCTGCTCCAGCACCCCATTTGTTTAAGAGACTGTTCTTTCCTGATTAAATCACATTAGCACCTCTGCTTTGTTTTCTAAGTGAAGTTTACTGAGGTACGATTTATACACAATAAAACGCACTCTTTTAAACTGCACAGTCTGATTAGTCTGGGCAAATGAACACTGTGTTGAAGACACAGAACATTCCCATCATCCCCCAAAGTTCCCGCGCCCTCCCCAACGTCCAGCCCCAGGCAGCTGCCAGTCTGTCGTCCGCCCTGGAGGCCCGCCTCTTCTAGAAGGTCACAGAGATGGAATCACAGGAAGCAAGAGCTTGTGTTTGGCTTCCTTCCCTTAACAAGACGCTTTTGAGACTTGTCTAGGATGTCACGGCTGAACAGTACCTGCCATATGGAGAAACCGCTATCTGTTTATCCACTTACCAACTGACGCGCTTTGGAGTTAGTTCTCTTTTTTGGTTATTATGAAAAAAATTGATATCAGCTTTTTTTGCATACAGACCAGTTGTTTTTTTTTTTTTTATGCTGAGACATTCACAAAGTCAAAAGATTGTATTTAAAAATATCAAGCAGATTTTTCACTTCCTGGAAGGTTCTATAAGATCCACACAGCAGATGTTCTAGAATAAAGCTTAGGGATTCTATTTAAAGATGAATCAAACTGACCATCAAAATATGATATATGAATCTTAGATTATCATTTTTCCATTATAAAATTTTACGGGCTCAAGTGGTTAGAGCAAGTTTGTGGGGCACAAGGTTAATATACAAAAGTTACCCATTTTCCTNTCACTTCCTGGAAGGTTCTATAAGATCCACACAGCAGATGTTCTAGAATAAAGCTTAGGGATTCTATTTAAAGATGAATCAAACTGACCATCAAAATATGATATATGAATCTTAGATTATCATTTTTCCATTATAAAATTTTACGGGCTCAAGTGGTTAGAGCAAGTTTGTGGGGCACAAGGTTAATATACAAAAGTTACCCATTTTCCTATATATCAGCAATGAACAAGTGGAATTTGAAATTAAAAACACAATTCCATTTATTAGCACCTTCCCAAAATAAAATACTTACGTATAAATTTAATATGTACAAGATCTCTATGAGGAAAACTGAAAAATTCTGATGAATGACATCATCAGCAGAACTAAATAAATGAAGAGATATTCCATGTGCAAACTAAGGATAGGAAGACTCAATATTGTCAAGATGTCAGTCCTTCCCAGCTCCATCGACAGATTAATCCGAACCAAAATCCCAGCAAGTTCTTTGTGGACATCAACAAACTCTTTCTGAAGTCTGTGCGTGAGGGCAAAAGACCCCGAGCAGCCAAGACAATACTGAAGGGGAGGACGAGGGCTGGGAGGCCGACGCCGCGCGGCTTCAAGGCTTACCTCAAAGCTACAGCGACCGAAACGGCGAGGCACCGGCAAGGAGCAGAGCACGAGGCCAGCGGGACAGAACGGAACCGGAAACAGGCCCCAGACAGTCAGCTGATTTTTAACAAAGGAGCAAAGGCAAAACAATGGAACAAGACGTCTGCAACAGATGGTGCTGGAACAACTGGACGTCCACATGTGAAAAAAAAGAATCCAGACACAGACTTTACACCCCTCACAAAAATTAACTCAAAATGGATAATAGACCTAAATGTAAAATGCAAACCGATTAAGGCTCCTAGAAGAAAACCTAAATGACCTTGCACATGGTGACACCTTTTAGACAACACCAAAGACACTATCCGTGAGTGAAATTACTGTCCACACAAAGATCTGTACAAGAATGTTCACTGTGACTTATTCAAAATTACTACTAACTGAAAACATCCCCGAGGTCCACCAACAGGTGAATGAATCAACAAACCGGTGTGCTCATTTGCAGAAAAACCACTCAAAGGTAAAAGANTACTGTCCACACAAAGATCTGTACAAGAATGTTCACTGTGACTTATTCAAAATTACTACTAACTGAAAACATCCCCGAGGTCCACCAACAGGTGAATGAATCAACAAACCGGTGTGCTCATTTGCAGAAAAACCACTCAAAGGTAAAAGAATGAGCCACCGACTCACACATCCATACACGCAACCACTTGGATGGATCGTCCCACAGATACTAAACGAAACAGAAGAGCCCAGACACGAAAGAGCACATGCCACACGATTTCACGCATCAAGTTTATAAAAGGCAAAATTAGTAACAGACGCCACGGGACGGGGCAAATGTCGTGAGGGAAGTTTTCTGTTCCACTGTCTGTAAGGGTGGTTACACAGGTGGGTATATCTGTCATGGACATTTACACTTAAAATGCGTGCATTTTATTGCATGTAAATTATACCTCAATGCATTTGACTGCAAGGGGGAAAAATGTGAGTGGTCTTATTAATTCAATCTCCAAGAGTTAAAACTTTTCAGCATAAACTCTATGCAACTAACCAGCTGTCACTTACTCTACCATAGAGGATAAAAACACCAGCACTGAAGTACTACACACACATTTAGAGACTGGGAAGAAAAGGACAAGAATTCTGAGGCTCAGTCCAGTCTCTGCTGAGCGGCCTGGGATATTTCTTTAAGTCTGAGTTTTACTTCTTTACCTATAAAACAAGAATAATCAAGGCCTTTCTGCTAACCAGAGCTACTGAGAGGATGAAAACAACAAAATATCAGCTAAATGTTTTGTAAAATAGTAAAGCATGTTCTTCAGACTATACCCCTGGCCCTATTTATCTTTCTGTGTCATGTGGCTCTCAAATACATCATTTTTATTATTAGTCATGCTATCTATCAATATCCAGTTATTAGCAGTCAAATAAGGATGTATGATTTTAATTAATTTTATAATAAAAACAACAGTAGCTAATATGCTTTCCAAAGTGCTGATATAAGGTCTGCATATCTTAAGGTATTTAATCCTCACAATACTTTTGATAGAGTTAGGGCAAAATAGCCAGGCAAGTTGCCCAAGTGTGAACAGCTATCACCGCTCAGAGCTGACATTTGACAACTGATTTCAGAGCCTACATTCTCAACTATTACACTCTACCAGCCTCTCAGGAAATATTTAATGTGGAATTGGTTGGTTTTTCTAGGCACTCAAATTTTTATCACCTTTATTTCTGAGAGAATTCGCTTCTCCTTGTCCAAATAACCAACTTCTGGGCCTTAAAACAAATGACATGACCTTCATTAAGAAGTCCAAGAATGTTTCAAATTTTATTCATTTATGCTACTGGCAAAGAGACCAGAAACTGTCTGCTTCTCATCCAGCTCTGCAAACACTATATAAGGCAAACGATGCCGTGGTCTCATCACCGCGGGTGACAGAAGTCGGGAAGGTTTGTCAGTGAGATCAACAGTTACTCTCTGCGCCCTCTATCCCCAGCCCTGCAACTGATGCTCTGGTGCTGGATTGAAACCCCTATCGAAAGGCATATTTTCACTTCATGCCACCAGCACTGGGGGTTTATTTGCTTGTAAAATTACTTCACTTGTATTCAGTTAACCCTGAGAACTAAATCTGACAGTGTATCCAAATAAAAATAAGCAATATATGGTCACACTGATGAGAACCAAAGGCTGATATTCATCCCAGAAGGCCTGAACGAACACTGAGCCAAACTTGGCCTGTGAAATAAAGTAACTTCCCAGCGAGCTGGCCACAGCACCGACGGCCATCTGTTGACACGGTGTCTCACACCTGGCGTCTGAGCCCAGCGAGAGCCTCGCAAGCAGCCAGCACACTAGGTAGGCGCCCTGGCCCCACATTCCCAAATTAGGTTTCAGGTTCTCGGGAGATGGGCGTCATGTCCACTATTTCTTCTGTATTGCTCACAGGACTCAAATACTTGTTGCAAGGTATTTGACTCTGGAATCCAAACAATAACTCATTTCCCAGAGCTAAGTCAACTCAAAGAAATTATTTCAAGGGAAAATAGATAATAAATTTTACTACGATTAGCTGAAGAACCTGATTAAGAGCTTTACCTTCTTAATATACGCAGAGCCCAGCCTTCCTCAGCCAGTTCTCACCTGCGTCACCGCAACGGCCTCTGACCTGGTCTCCCCGCCTTGGCTCTCGTGTGCATATACTGTAGCCGTGGTTATTCAGCCAAAAGTCAGATCACGTCATGGCTCCGCTCAGACCCTCCGTCACTGGGGTCCACTGTCTTCCCATTTCCAGTCCTTACGACGGCCCATGACAAGCCCGCCAGGACTGGGATCCCAGCTCGCATGCCTTCCACTCCCCGCCGATGGCCCTACTCCAGCCACATCGGCCTCTTCGCGGTCCACCACCTGCACCAACCCGGCTCCCGCTGCCTGGACGGCTCACACCCGGAATCCTGTGGCTCACCTCGGCACCTCACCTCATCAGCAAGGGCTTCCCGGACCACTCCCCACCCTGCCAGCCCCTCCTGCACACCTGCTTCCTCTCTGTGCCATTTGTCATCACCTAACATGAAATTAAAAGACGCTTGCTCCTTGGAAGGAAAGGTATGACCAACCTAGACAGCATATTCAAAAGCAGAGACATTACTTTGCCAACAAAGGTCTGTCTAGTCAAGGCTATGATTTTTCCAGTGGTCATGTATGGATGTGAGAGTTGGACTGC
>SJYS01006054.1:270775-306655 GCA_006410695.1 Philantomba maxwellii
GGCGACCCCGCCCCCTGCCGCCGGGAGCCCCGCCCCCTCCCCAGCAGCCAATCCTGTGCGGCCGGGCGCTCGAGGCCCGCGCGCGGCTGCAGCCGCTGGGGTGCACCGGGCCCGCACCTGCTGTCTCCCGGGCCGGCTCGCGAGCAGCGACTGCCTGCAGAGCATGCTTATGCCAGGCGCTGTGCGGCCTTGAGCAAGTGACTGGACCTCTCTGTGATTGTCTCCAAGTACACCAGTAGGGCCGCGGCTTCGTCCTGCAGGGAGCTAAGACTCAGATGTATGGTGCTGAGCGAGGTGCCCCCCTCGTGGTTCTTACTGTTTTGTTTTTTTTAATTGGGGTAAAAATGCACATGGCATATTGCCTCTAACCCTGTTTCGTGTACCCCGGGGCAGTAGGTGCATTCCTATTTCGTGCAACCGTTTCCACTNCTCTCTGTGATTGTCTCCAAGTACACCAGTAGGGCCGCGGCTTCGTCCTGCAGGGAGCTAAGACTCAGATGCATGGTGCTGAGCGAGGTGCCTGACGCATCCTCTGCACTCCCCTCGAGGTTCTTACTGTTTTGTTTTTTTTAATTGGGGTAAAAATACACATGGCATATTGCCTCTAACCCTGTTTCGTGTACCACGGGGCAGTAGGTGCATTCCTATTTCGTGCAACCGTTTCCACTGTTTGTCCCCAAGACTTCTGCGGTCAGTTGTTCATGGTTCCTCTGAATGAGTTGCCTTCTGATGAAGCCATGTCTCATTCAGTCTCGCGGAGGGGAGGTCCTGCTGCTGGGCCCTGGAGGCGGGGAGTGAAGGAGACAGGAAATTATCTTATTTGCATCTTATTTATTTGTTTATTTTGGCTCTGCTGGATCTTCCTTGCTGTGAGGGTTTTCCCTGGCTGCGGTCGAGGGGGGCCCTGCTCTTCAATGCAGCGCGTGGGCTTGTCATTGCGATGGCTTCTGGTGTCGCGGAGCCCTGGCTCTAGGGGAGAGGACTTCAGTGGTTGCAGCGCATTGGGCTCAGTAGTTGCAGTTCCTGGACTCTAGAGCACGGGCTATAAGCCCCTGAGTCGTGGCTTACCGGCTTAGTGGCTCGGCGGCTTGAGGGATCTTCCCAGATCGGAGGTTGAACCGGTGTCTCCTGCTTTGGCAGAAGGATTCTTTACCCCTGAGCCACCAAGAAAGCCCAGGCCTGCCCTGTTTGAAAAACAAAAACCGGACTGAGACTTCTGCTCCTGCAGCTAGCCCCTTCTCAGCTCCTCTCTCAAAGCAGCGGTCTCTGTACACCCTCCATTTCCTTTCATCCTACTCTCTGGAAGGTTTCCTCCAGGAGGCAGGCGCCAGCCAGGCAAAGACGGGAGCACCCGGGGAGATGCAGAGAACCTGGTTCTGTCGCATCCCTGCAGTCAGTCAGGAGGTGAGGGGTCATTTTATCAACAGGGTTCAAAACTTAGAGATGTCACCTCTGTCGTCCTGTCTGTGTTAGCTTCCTGGGGTTGCCATAACAAAGCGCCACAGGCTGGGCAACTTAAAAGAAAACAGATTTAATCTCTCTCAGCCTGGAAGCTGGAAGTCGGAGATCTGTTGACAGCGTGAGTTCCTTGCCTTATAGACACTGTCTTCTCTGTCTCTTCACATTAACTTCCCTCTGTGTGTGTCAGTCTCTGCATTAAAATTTCCCCTTTTAGTAAGGACAGTCACATTGAATTAGTGCCACCCTAATGACTTAATTTTAACTAGACTTTTTCTAGATACGAGGGGTTAGTTAGGACTTTTAGGTATCTTTGTTGCTGCTGTTGCTGCTAAGTCGCTTCAGTCGTGTCCGACTCTGTGCGACCCCATAGACTGCAGCCCACCAGGCTCCCTGTCCCTGGGATTCTCCAGGCAAGAACACTGGAGTGGGTTGCTATTTCCTTCTACAATGCAGGAAAGTGAAAAGTGAAAGTGAAGTCGCTCAGTCGTGTCTGACTCTTCGAGACCCCATGGACTGCAGCCTACCAGGCTCCTCCGCCCATGGGATTTTCCAGGCAAGAGTACTGGAGTGGGTGAGAGGGACACAATTTAGCCCATACCAGAATTTATCAAAAATTACAGAGTAAGCTGGCTTAAAATGCTATTTCCTGTTATGTATCTATTAGAGTGATTAAAGCAAATTTTTAAAACGTGACAATATTCCATGCTGGCCAGGATGCAGAGCAGCTAGAACGCCCCTGCATTGCCAGTGGGAATGCAGAATGGCTCGACTGCTTTGAAAACCCATTTGGCAGTTTCTTAAAAAGTTAAACACGAATCTACCATACAACCCAGCAAACCCCACTCCTAGGTATTTACCTAAGAAAAATGAAGGCTTATATTTGTCCAAAAACTATACGTGAGTGTCTTTTTGTGGCTGTACTCATCATTGCCCCAAGCTGGGAACGACCCCCATACCTTTGACGGGCAGGTGAACAGACAAACTGGGGCTCAGTTCCTCACGCTGGAACGCGAGTCGGCAACGAAAGGACCAACGTGTCTACAGCCGCACGCACGACCTCAGGTGCTTCATGCTGAGCGAAAGAAGCCTCCGGTGTGAGTCCCTTTAGATGACACTCTGAAAAGGCAAGGCTAAAGCGACAGGCGCTGTGTGGAGTCTGGGGTCAGAAGAGGGGCAGCTGCGAGGGGCCATGAGGACGTGCCGGGGGCGTTAGAATTGCTCTGTATCTGGAGTGTTGGAGGTGGTTACCTGACCAAATGCACTTGTTAAAGCTCCCAAAACTCTACACTTGAAAGGAGGCATCTTGTCTTACATACAAATTATACCTCCATTAAAAAAAAAAAANGATGCAGAGCAGCTAGAACGCCCCTGCATTGCCAGTGGGAATGCAGAATGGCTCGACTGCTTTGAAAACCCATTTGGCAGTTTCTTAAAAAGTTAAACACGAATCTACCATACAACCCAGCAAACCCCACTCCTAGGTATTTACCTAAGAAAAATGAAGGCTTATATTTGTCCAAAAACTATACGTGAGTGTCTTTTTGTGGCTGTACTCATCATTGCCCCAAGCTGGGAACGACCCCCATACCTTTGACGGGCAGGTGAACAGACAAACTGGGGCTCAGTTCCTCACGCTGGAACGCGAGTCGGCAACAAAAGGACCAACGTGTCTACAGCCGCACGCACAACCTCAGGTGCTTCATGCTGAGCGAAAGAAGCCTCCGGTGTGAGTCCCTTTAGATGACACTCTGAAAAGGCAAGGCTAAAGCGACAGGCGCTGTGTGGAGTCTGGGGTCAGAAGAGGGGCAGCTGCGAGGGGCCATGAGGACGTGCCGGGGGCGTTAGAATTGCTCTGTATCTGGAGTGTTGGAGGTGGTTACCTGACCAAATGCACTTGTTAAAGCTCCCAAAACTCTACACTTGAAAGGAGGCATCTTGTCTTACATACAAATTATACCTCCATTAAAAAAAAAAAAAAAACTTTTAAAATGTAATTTCCCTGCAGCCAAGATCTTGCTGGTTATGAAGAAGTGATGCCTGAGGGGGAGGAAATCGTTTATCCAGAGGACCTGCTTTTGGAGGCGCTCAACTGATGTTTTTCCACAAGGCCAGCGATTCCCACTGTACCCCCTGAAGTGGGGGCCCGCAGGGAGGGCCTGGGTGCCCCTTTGATAAGATTAAAGGGTCTCTGGTCAGAGAGGAATGGGACACAGTTTCAAATGTTAATTACAGGCAGACTTCTCAGAGCCTCTGCCAGGATAAAGCTGTTGTGAATTGTAGAGAATTTCCCCATGAATTACCCAGGCTTGGTCCAGGGGGGTGTTGGTAAAGGTCTGTTTGAACTGAGTAGATGTCCAGGGGCCCAGGAGCCAGAATCTCACACTGACAAAGCCTTCTTGGGGTGGTGAGCAGAGCAGCATGGTTGCTGGGTGGGTGCAAGGGACTCGGGCTTAGGAGCAGGGCGAGGGTCTCAGCTGACTGGACCTGGAGCTGAGATTAGGACCTCCCTTCCTATTGGGTTGTGGGGAGGAGCAAATTCAGAATGGGAGCAGGCCCCCTTCTGGGGAACTGGAAGCTGTTGAAACCAGATAGAAGAGCTGGTTGCACAACATAGTGAATCTGCGAATCCCATAAGGGGGATTTTATCTTCCATAGGTTCACCTCAGTTACAAGAAAAAACAGTTCTTACATTAGCAACCTACACTTTTACTCACCCTCTCTGAAATAGCCACATGTTACCTCCTCATCTGGGCTTCCCTGGTGGCTCAGCTGCTAAAGAATCTGCCTGCAATGCAGGAGACCAAGGATCCATCCTGGGTCAGGAAGATCCCCTGGAGAAGGGCGTGGCAGCCCACTCCAGTATTCCTGCCTGGAGAATCCCATGGACAGAGGAGCCTGGCGGGCTACAGTCCACGGAGCTGTGGAGTTAGACAGGACTGAGCAGCCATCACTTTCACATGTTTACCTCCTCATTTACACATAGGGTAGCAGAGGCTCAGAGAGGTTGACCAGCTAGCCAGAGACACAGGCTGTTGCAATGCCAGAGTCGGAACGGGAAGCCAGCTTGGGGGCCCCAGAGGCAGAGCCCTGCTGCACCCCAGTGGCCTCCTTGCCTGGAAGGGCACCCACTATGAGGGGCCTGTGAGTAGACCAACGGCCTGGAGATGCCTGGCCCCAGTCCACTGTGACTTTCATCCCCCTCTTCTGGTCCCTGAGCTTCTTCAAGCTGCTGGACCCCAGCTGACCATCTTTCCCTACAGCAGCATCGTTGGCTGAGAGCCACCTTCAGGACTCCTGTGCAAAGGATTTAGTGTTCTCCTTGGGCTTGCCATAGTTTCCATGTTTTAATCACCTTGTCCCTACCACGACTATTTCTGCTTTTATAACCTGTGTTGCAACAGCAAGAAGATAGACGTAACTGTGGATCGGTCCAGAAAATGTCAACTGCCCCTGTTAGAGCAGCTGGGAGATTCTGATTGCTTCTGGGTGCTGAATTCTTATGAACATCAAGAGGGTAGAGGCGAGGGAGGATAGAGGTATCAGAATTGCAAATTCAACTCACCGTCTTTGCAGGTGACAGGAAATTCAGGAGAATGGACAGACGAACCTCCCTGAATGATTTGAGCTCCTGCACCCTCAGCCCTACCCCAGTCTCACCCCCCTGTTTCTATTTCAGACGTCTTGTGGCTGGTGGAGCAATGCAGGTGTGGTCGGAACCCGCTGGACGCTGAGGCAATTACAGAGCAGCGGTGTGACCATGGCGGTCTCCCAGTCTCTCTGAGCCTGTCTTCTTATCTGTGTAAGGCTTGACACCATGACCCCTGCCTGCTATGGTGGTTACAGGTAAAGGGAGAGACGGTGTGTGCCCAGTGCTGGCCCCTCGCAGCGTTTCTGCTGGGAGAGCAGCTGGGAAGCCCTGCGGTGGTCCTGACCTGGATGATGGTGCCTCAGGGAGGTGGGGGGAGGAGGACGGCCGAGAGAGATTTAGGAACAGGTGGACAGAATGGAGAGGGTGGGCTGATGGCGGGAGAAGGGGAGAGAGGGGTCGCGGGGATGCCTGATTTCCAGGTTGGCATTTGAGCAGGTGATGGCGCCGCTGTTTGCAGAGGAGAGCAGTTTGGGGAACAAACTTTGTGGATTTGGCTTTCTGTGTGCAGAGTGACGGTTCTATGTTTGCATCTGGGCCTCAGGGAAAGGGGCGCAGGCTGAGATGTGAGCGTTAGAAATGCTGTAAGTGGGCGCTGTCACCCCAGGGGCCCACCCAGCCCAGTCCGTGCACCTCCCTCTACACCTTAATCCTGGCAGACCCTCTCTGCCGCCTTCTGCTTTACCCCTCCTGGCCACTGGAGTAACCAGGAGAGGTCAGATGCCACGGAGGTGACATTTCATTGCGGGGGCAGCAGGGACCCACAAAGGGAAGGAAGAAGGGACACTGGTCTGGCTTGAGAAGCTACAAGAGCAAAACCCAGGTCCCCCAAACCCACATGCTCAGGGCCACCCTGGGCGTACAGACAGGAAGGTCGGAGACCCCTGGGAAGAAGGCCACTGGCTGAGCCCAGATGATCTATGCGATATCAGAAAGGACAAGCCTCCTCGTGGAACTAGAATGGCCTGTTCCCTGGAAGGAGCTTGTGAGATGTCAAACCTCCTGCCCCCTGGTGGCCTCTGTCTCCAACAAGACGCTCTTAGCAAGGGGCTCCCCCTGCTTGCTCACCTCCGGGTTGAGGAGCTTGCTCCCGGGTCGCCCACACAGACTTCCTGCCCCTCCTCCCCAGGAAACCCCACTAGTCCACTCCTGCTTGCGGAACGGCTCTTCTTCCCGTCCATCCCACCTCTCCTGCAACGAAGCCTCAGAACAACCACGTAATGACCACAGGATGTTCCCAGGGCGGCCATCTCGTTTGCACTTTCCGTCTGTACCTCGTACACGATGCCTGGACGCTGGCGAGGTCCCAGGACAGGGTCCACGCCACAGGCAGCTGGGGGCAGTTCAGAGTCCTCCCACAGCCTTGGTCCAAGCGCCAGTCCCTCCCTGCTGGTTGTCTTCAAGTTGCTGGAGCAGTGCCTCTCCCCGCCACCTTCTCGAGTCACAATGCTGCACTATCTTAAAGGGCCAGCCTTTCCAACAAAGTGAGTGCAGCGCCGTGTAAGTGACGTGAGAGGTTCTCAAGTGTAACGTTGAGCCTCCCTGACTTTGTCCTGTGTGCAAGGCAAGCACGGAACGCGGCTCGGCTACCTTGCAGGGCTTAGTCTCAACCACATCCCTGATGTGCAGGTGAAAAAAGCTGAAACTCCGAGAGCAACACCAGGGACTCTGGAGCTGCAGCCGTGGCCACGGCCCCCAGTGCAGAGCAGGGCGGCCGCACCAAGGAGGACGCCCACCCAGGCACCCCCCCGTGCGCTGGCTGAGGGAGGCGGCGGCTCCGCATGGGGCCGTTGAAGGGCGGCTTGATGCCACAAGTTTGATCAAGAGGATTAACAGTTCCAAAACGCGTGCGTGGTGAGCCCAGGCTTGCATGTGTTGGTAATTTAGGAAAGACACATCTGCAGCTTCTAAGGCATGGGCCACTCCACGGCCTCACGGTGAAGACCCCCACCCCTGAGATCCACCAGCTCTCTTTCTTGGCCAACAAGACAGGGTGTTGAAAGACCGGAAGTTTCTGCTGTCCTTTCATACCACCCCAGGGACAAGTTAGGGGCGGTACCCAGACCCCATGCCTCTAGCACCATGCTTCCATCTCTAATCCCCGACTGCCACTCCACAAAAGCACCAAGATCTTCTCCAGTCATGACTTGCCAGCTGCCTCAGCTTCCCTGTGTGTCACTTGGAAGGAGAGGCACCACCCTCAGTGTTTCTCTCTCTCTCAGGTTAGGTCTGGAGGTAGGATGTGAGAACGACACGGCGGGCAGCGCTGCCCCCAAGCACTCAGGCTCCTTCTGGCTTCCTCCTCCGTCCTCTGTGGGGTGTGGCCTTGGCCCTCATGCCCCCAAGATGGTTGCTAGAGTTCCACCCATCATATTCTAACTCCGGGCAGCATGCTTGAGTAAGTGAAGAAGAAAAGAGGCAAGAGAGACAAACCAATTATCCTTTATGATACAGAGTTCTGGAAGCAGCCACTTCTGCTTTTATCCCATTGGTCAGAACTTAGTCACGGAGCCATATATCCCAGCAAAGGAGGCTGGGAAACAGAGTATGTTGGGAGCTGCGGCCAGTTAGAAGTTGGGTTCTAATATCATGGGAGAGCAGAGGAAAGGGGCAGTCAGCAATTTTTGCCCTTCCCAGGAGATCTGGGGCCAGGACAGGAAAGCAGAAGGCGTCCCTCCCCACTGTGGCCCCAGGACTTCCCCCACAGGCGAGGGAAGTGAGACGTTTCCAGGGCCCACACAGTAGATCTGCAGGAAGCAGGAAGCAGAGCCCCTGAGGATAAAGGGGACCCACTTCCCCACCTCCACACACTCCGACACCCCTCCAGACAGGAAAACATGGCTTTGAGTAAAGAAAGCCCCTAGCGTGTCTTCCCTGATGGCAGGCGTTACGAGGCGGCGGCCAGGCCACAGCACGCAGTGTGCCATTTGCACAACACTTGGGGGGTGCCCAGCACATGCCAGGCACACACAAGGGCAAAGATGCCCCGCCTCCCACTAGGGCCAAGAGACCATGACATCACCTCCACCCACACCGACTCCTGCCACCAGGGGGCGTGGTCAACCCCCAGGGCTCCAAACGGGGGTCCCTGAAAGGAGGGCTGATGATCCAGCTCACACCGAATGCTGTTCTGTTTTTCTGTTTTGTTTTTTTTTCTCCTGTCTTGATGAGAAAAATGAATGATGCTTATACAATCCTAAAGTAAATGGAACCTCAGCCTTTGGATTCCCAGTTTACATGGCTGGTTTCATGCACCCTGACAATTCTGTCTTGTTCCCCAAGAGTTAGCAGTGTTTTCCTCTCTGCATTGTTGGGGTGTTGAGAGGCACCAGAGAACACAGTGGGAGATGGGTGGGCCATGGGGGTGGGAGTGCGTTCTTGTGTTTCCCTGGGAGCCCATGACTGCAGGGACCAGCGGCACTCTGGAGGCTGGCTAGGGCCTGTGGGGCAAGACGGCTGATTGTGTATCAGACTGGCCTGGCCCACGGAATCCAGATGTCTGGTCAAATGCCAATCTCAGTATCGCAAGGGAGGTGTTTTTTAGATGAAATTCACTTTTAAATTGGTAGGTAGACTTTGAGTAAAGCAGATGACCCTTCATAAGGTGGGTGGGCCTTGTCCAATCAGTTGAAGGCAGACAGATTGAAAACACTGAGGCCCCAGGAGGGAACCTCTGCAGAGGAAACTCGGCTCCAGATGCCCTTCACACTCCAGGCTGAAGCATCGACTATCCCCCCCTGGATCTCCAGCCAGCCCTGCAGACTTGCGGGCTCCCACAACTCCTTGAGCCAATTTCTTCCAGTAAATCGGTCTCTCTCTTTCCCTCCCTGTTTTGTGTAGACTCCCATACACACACACTTACACACTCACAGATACACATGCACACACTCCCCTTTGGTTCTCTTTCTCTGGAGAACCTCAGCTAGTACATGGGTGTTGGAGACACATTCTTTCCTGCCTCTTGCCAGGAGCTATTCAGGTAAGAAGTCACTGACCTGGGGAGGAGACCCTAGTGTCCCAGCCCCTCCAGAAGGTGCTCCCAGAGCAGGAACCACAGAGTGGGGCGGCCCAGGGAAGGGCAGCCGTGAGTGGGGATGGCCCTGAAAGGCTTGAGGGCTCTGGGAAGGGATCTGACGCCCCCAGACAGCCCTCTCCTGAAGGTGGCTGGCGAGGCAGCCGTCAGACCCATGTGCAGAGCTGCAGGAAGCGTGCAGGGGGCGGGCTGCCCCTGAGGCGGCCCTGGCAGAGTCCCGCCTCTCAGGTCCTGCTTCGGGGCAGAGTTACCCCGGGACCCGAGCCATTCTCTCCACCTGCTCTGCCTGCCGCCCTCTTTCCGCTGGTCTTCTTGGCCTCTTGGCGCTGCCGCCCTGGCGCGTGCAGGGGGTGCTGGGAGGCAGCGGGCTGTGATGTCGGCCTCCGCTGTCCGAAGACCCTGGGTGGGGGAAGGGGGAAGACTTCGTTATTTTTTTTTTTTTGAAATATATCGTTATTCTGATTCTCAATGAAAAGGAATAGGAATGACAGTAACAAACAAGATTCTACCTCTCGATATTGTCAAGAGACTATGCTGCTGCTAAGTCACTTCAGTCGTGTCCGACTCTGTGCGACCCCATAGACGGCAGCCCACCAGGCTCCCCTGTCCCTGGGATTCTCCAGGCAAGAACACTGGAGTGGGTTGCCATTTCCTTCTCCAATGCATGAAAGTGAAAAGTGAAAGTGAAGTCGCTCAGTCGTGTCCGACCCTCAGCGACCCCATGGACTGCAGCCCTCCAGGCTCCTCCATCCATGGGATTTTCCAGGCAAGAGTACTGGAGTGGGGTGCCATTGCCTTCTCCGGTCAAGAGACTATAGTCGTCTTATATTTGAAACTCCAGGCAGAGACAACGTGCTCCAGACACGGACACACGCAAGTCCCGAAACAGAGGCCGGGAGCGGGAAGACAGGAGCAGAGGCGGCGCCCAGCTCGGGCGGCTGGCCGGCCCCCCCAGGGCTGGGCGCCCCGGCCCCGGCCCGGCCCCTTGCCAGGCCCAGCTCACGACCCGTGTGGACTTCTCTCCCCCCAGCCCTGCCCGCACCCCAGACAACCTTTGGGCCCCGTGGGCCTCACCTCCCGGGCCTGCGGCCTCGTTTCCGAGTCCGTCCTGGCCTCTGCTCCTCCCATAACCCAGGCCTGTCCCTGGAGCCTCCTCAGCCAAATTCCCCACTGTGGTGAACTCACGCCATTAGGACAAGGGAATCCTTGTGGACTATTTCCCATCCCTCACATTTAAAGAAACGTTTAAATCCACTATGAACAACTGGCTGTTACTCAGCCCGCTCTGGTCTGGGAGCTTTTGGCTCCAGAGTTGTGGCCAGTAAACACCTTTGACACCATTTCCCCCAGAACACTTAAAAGAAAGGGCGTAAAATGAGAGGTTGTTAATCTTCTCTGAATCACTAACATAAAGGTGCAGTGAGAGGGACCAGGGTTAGCCATAAGGAAGGACTTCCTGCATAGGCCCCGCAGCTCCCGGTGGCCTTTAAGCTGAGCGTTGATTTATGCACATCCCTACAGGCAGCGTGGTGTGTGTTGAACAGTCAGTGGTGAGAAAACAGTGCCAGGACGTCAGAGGGAGCTTCCTGTTCCCAGAAAGCATTCAGGTCACACGGCCTCACAAGCTGGCCCAAGGATGACAGGAACGTGAGTGCGAATGTGGCTTCAGCCATCACTGGGGTTGATCAGATACCCAGACACGTGGATGTCCTTACTCAAGATATAAAGACAAAGCAATAAGGAAGGAGAGGAAGACGTGGAAGGCCATGAGCACAGGGACAAATGTGTATCTTGTGTTTCATGGTTAACACACAGAACAGGCAATATTATACTAAACTCGTAATTTCCTGGTAGGGCTAGTAAATGTGGAAAGTTACAGATATTCTGGGAAGAGCTTTGGCTAGAAGTTAAATGAAACAAACCTGCTGTTGAGTGAGTGAAGGAATAAGGATGCATGATCTGGGGCCGGTTCTAGCTATTTAGTTGCTAAGTCGTGGTGGAATCTTTGCGACCCCATGGACTGTAGCCCGCCAGGCTCCTCTGTCCGTGGGATTTCCCAGGCAAGAATACTGGCATGGGTTGCCATTTCCTTCTCCAGGGGATCTTTCTGACCCAGGGGTCAAACCCATGCCTTCTGCTTGGCAGGCAAATGCTTTCCCACCGCCACGTGGGAGGCCCCTGAGTGCATGGAGGTAGTCAGGGGCCAAAGCCCGCTGAGGGGGGGTGAGTCGTGTGAGAGGCCCGTGCAGGAGGCCCCGGGCGGCCCCTTCCAGGACGCTGGCGTCTGAGGAGCGTGGGGGCCGCGGCCACAGCCTCCTCGGCGGGAGGGGGGTGCCGCTGGCCGGCTCTGAGCCGCGCGTGCACCCCATACAGCGCCTCCGGCGAGGGGCGGCGGGGGCTCTCCCGTCTGAGGTGCGCCCGCGCTGCTGGCCTGGCGAGGGCCATGTGGCAGAGTCACGCGCGTGCCTCCCGGGCGGCGCTGGGCCTCCTCGGGCGAGGGGCGGCGGCCGAGCGGTCAGCCTGGCCCACCCGCGCCGCCCGGAGTTACCTGTGAGGTGCGCGTCCGTCCGCACGGCCTCCTCAGAGGAGACACCCGCTGACTGGCCATGACAGGGATGCGCTGACGGCCGCAGACCAGCCCTTCGGCGTCAGACAACCTGGAGCGAACGCGCCTGCGGTAACGGGCTCAGGTGAGGAGACACACAGGGCGCGTCAGGGCTGAGGGACGGGCGCTGCTGCCACAGCCTGCACGGGCGAAGGGGCCTTGGTGTCGGTCCCTCTGAGGTAAATGTACACGCTCGGTCAGCCTCAAGGGAGGAGACACGCGGTGCCTCATCATACGTGGGGAAAGCGTGCGATTCTGCGACAGTCTCCTCAGGTGAGGAGCGTGGAGCCTGGTCGGGTCTGAGGTAAACGTGCACATGGCACAGCCTCCTCCGGTGAGATCTGTGGTGTTCGGTCTGACTGAGGTGAATGTGCAAGTTCTTTCCGCCTCCCAGGTGAGGAGACGTGCTGACTGGTCAGCTCTGAGGTGGACAAGCGTTCACGCCGTAACAGACTCGCCGGGTGCAGAAGCCTTTGCACCGTCAGGTCTGCGGGCGCGCGCGCCGTCACGGCCCCCTTAGTGAGGAGAGACGCGGCGGCCCGCGGGCGAGCTCCGGGCCGCGCTGTAACGGCCTCGCTAGGAGAGGAGTCTTCCGACACGGGCCGTCTGAGGTAAACGCGCTTCTTCTCTACGCCTGCTCGGGCAGGAGGCGCGTGGGCTGGGCGCACTTGAGGAGCGCGTGCGGTTCCGTCACCGCCTGTCGGGTGAGGACCTCGGGAACCGGAGCCGCCGGAGGAGCACGGGGGCGAGGCATGGCCTCCGCGGGGGGGCCTGCGGCGCCCGCTCCCCCAGGCTCCCGGGTGAGCAGCGGCTTAGTGACCGGTCACGTTTGAAGGCGGCTTCCCGGTGGCTCCGTGGTAGAGAATCTGCCCGCCGTACCGGAGTCCCCGCAGCCGCAGGTCCAGCCCGGTCAGACGGTCCCCCGAGGCGGCCCGGCCACCCGCCCCGGCGGTCGCTGCCCGAGAGCCGCGGGGACGGAGGCGCCTGGCGGGCCGGCGGCGCAGCGCCGCGAAGGCGGGACACGCTGACGCGACCCGGCGCGCAGCACCCGCGCCCGCCTGTGAAGAGCTCCGTCCACCCCCCTCAGAGCCGCCCCGGGGGAGGAGGCCTGGGGTCACAGCCCAGGAGCACGTCCAGTCCAGTCACAGCCGCCACCGGGGAGCAGCCCCGCGGGGCCGGCCACTCCCAGGGCCGTGCGCACCGGCCACAGGCCCCGCGGGCGCAGCCGCAGCGGGGGGAGCATTGGCACAGGAGGCACTTGCCGGGTTCGCGAGTGCGTTCTCGCGCCCTCCTCGGGCGAGGAGGCCCGGGGCCTGCTCCTGTCTGAGGAGCAGTCCCTCTCGTCAACCGCCGCCTCTGGTGAGGGGAGCCGCGGTATGGCTCCCGTTGGACCCAGGTGTCCAGACTGTCAGAGTCCTCGGGCGAGGAGGCCCGCGGGTCTGGGCGCCTCTGGGACACGCGCGCCGCTCGCTCTCGCGGCCTCCGGGGGTGGAAGGCGTCTGCATGGGTCAGGCCTGAGGCAGCGCGCCCGCCGCCACGACCGCCGTGCGTGAGGAGAACCGGGGGCGCTGGCTGCACGTGCGGCGCCGGGCCGGCCGCCTCGGGGGGACAGCCGTGGGGACCGACCCCGCCTGAGGATCGCGTGCGCGCCGCCCCAGTCTCGCCCCGCGCGGGAGACCTTCCTGCCCGTCTCTCCCGGGCCGCGCGGTCCCAGCCTCCTGGCGGGGCCGTCACTGGGCGCGTGAGGAGCATGTGCGCTGCTCTTGCAGCCCGCTCAGCGGACAGCCCTCTGGGTGGGTCAGGCCCGAGTACAGTGAGCGCGCGTCTCGGCCTCCTCAGGCGAAAGAGCCGTGTACGTTCGCCTGGTCTGAGGCGGGTGTGCAGGCTGCGACCGCCTCCTTAAGCGGGGGGCACACGGCGACGCGTCAGACGGAGCTGCTCAGGAAGCCCCTTGCCGGCTGCTCCGGGAAGGGCAGCGGGGGAGGGCTGGCCAGTGGCCCTGCCCGAGGGCCGCGCGCCGCGCTCTGGGCTCCCTCAGGCGAGGAATTATCAGGCACAGCCGAGGTTCCCGTGAGACCTTCTGAATGAGCCGCGCGGCCCCTGGCCACTCCTGAAGGACACGCACGCGGTCACGGCCTCCGTTAGTGACGGCCCGCGCCGCCAGCCGCATCTGGGCCTCCGCCGTCCCCTGCCGCCGCCTGCGCAGCCGGGGGTCGCCTCTGTGGACACACTCACTGTTGTCACAGCCTCCCCAGGCGAAGGGGCGTGTGGAGAGCTGGCTCGTGTGAGGGGCGCGTGCGCGCGGCCGCCTGCGCAGCCGGGGGACGGGCGTCGGCGCCGCGCGGGCGGCTCGGCCGCGGGGCCCGGCTCCCCAGGGCGGGCTGCTGAGGCATCGGCTACGCCCGAGGCGCGCGGGCGCCGTGGTCCCCTCCTCAGGCGAGGGGTGAGGCGGGCGCCCCCGTCTCAGGTGCAAGCTCTCAGCGCCGCAGCCGCCACAGCGAGCGCCGCGTGCGGCAGGTGCGGGCGGGTCTGGGGTCCAGGCGCAGCGTGTCGCCCGCGGGGCCGGGGGCCGGGCGGGCCTGTCTGAGGCGCTCACGCCTGACAGAGCGCGCCGGGGAGGGGCAGGCGCCGACCGCGGACGCCCCGGGCAGGAGGGCGCCCTGCCGCGGCCACGGCTGCCCTGCCGGTGGCGCTGGAAAGGCGGAGCTGGCCTCCGGCACGGGCAGCGTGTTTTCCTCTAAACGGTGAGCCAGGGAGGAGAGCATATTATCATTTTCAGGGACACCCGGTGAGTCCTGGGAATAAACTAGATAAGGAGTGTCTGAGGCACTGTATCCCGACTCACCATGTGCTGGCGTCCACTGAAGCTACCTCGTGTTTTTCTCCCACAGCTCTGGGAGGAGTTGCGTTTTCCATGAGCTCCTGAGCTCAAGACTTTCTGGAATTTTCCCCTCTGGTTTGGGGCTCCTCCCTATTCTTCTCAACCACACTCTGCCTTCCTCTTCCCGTTCCCTCCTTGCTCTCAGCTGACCTTGACTTGGCTGTGAGAGGCTTCTCTGGGTTCACTGAATGGTTTAATCAGATCTCATCATCAAACAGGAAAGAAGCAAGGAAGGTGTGGTGGGCAGATACGGGATCTCTCCCAGGATCCAGTCAGGCCCGCTTCCCCAGGTCTCTGCTCACGGTTACCCCCTCACTCGTCCATTCATCTGTCCATTCTGCTGCTATTCATTGAGAACCTGTTGTAATTATTGGGCACAAAGCAGTGAGTGAGACCAACGTCCCCCCTGTGCCCACGGAGCCTGCAGACACATGGACAAAAAACCAGCTCAGTCTGCAGCCCCCTGGCTGGGGACACACCGTGGCCACGCTTGCTGGAGGCACAGGAGGGAGCCCTTGACTCCAGATCTTCCTCTTGTGAGGAGAGCCCAACTTCTGCATTTTACATGCAATCTGATTTCTCACATTATCTCACAGTGTGCTTGCTGGTCAGCCAGGCTCCTCCCAGCTCTGCGCTGGAGTTGGCCCAAGAACTGCCCATCNGTGGCCACGCTTGCTGGAGGCACAGGAGGGAGCCCTTGACTCCAGATCTTCCTCTTGTGAGGAGAGCCCAACTTCTGCATTTTACATGCAATCTGATTTCTCACATTATCTCACAGTGTGCTTGCTGGTCAGCCAGGCTCCTCCCAGCTCTGCGCTGGAGTTGGCCCAAGAACTGCCCATCTGAAATTTCTGCTTCAGTAATCAAAATTCTAAGCTGCTCTAGATGTTAATTCAGTTGCTCTTAATCAAGGTGGAAAGAGTTCCTCACATAGAGGAATTGGACGTCTTTTCGGAAGTGTTTTAGATTTAGGAAAGGCCTGCCTCACGCTTGACCCAGGCTGGGAGTCCGGGCGGCTGGGTAGCCCCTGGAGGTGAGCATGGGACCTGGGAGCTCCCTCCTCTCGGCTCCGTGCTCATCGTTCTGTGAAATGGGCGCCTATCTGTATGCACGGCTGTTGAGGATGATAAATGGGGCGACACGCCTGCTCTTCCCTGGCGTCCACTGGCCTGCAAGACTTAGCTGCTCCTTCCTCCCTCAGATGAGCCTGGGCTGTGGCTCATCTCCGCACCCCCAGGTGTGATATCCACCGAGGTGCGGGTGCAGGGCCCACCGGACTGAGGCCCTAACTGTAAATGAGCCACCAGATTGGAACCCCAGCATCTCTGCCACCTCTCTGCGCCTCGGTTTCCTCATCAGTGTCACGGGGATAACTGTCCTCTCCTCGTGAAATCACGGTGAGGACAGACAGGCTGCCTCCATACAGTGCCTGGCACGTAGGACGTGCTCAATAGATGTGAGCTCTTGTAATGCAACGATACCGGCCAGTGCTCTCAGTCAGCCACGGTGGGGACTAGCTTCCTCGTCTGCTTCTCAGTCTAAATGGGACTGAGAATTCTGCAAATATAACAAAAGCAACTTACTAGGAAGATTANGGCCGGCCACTCCCAGGGCCGTGCGCACCGGCCACAGGCCCCGCGGGCGCAGCCGCAGCGGGGGGAGCATTGGCACAGGAGGCACTTGCCGGGTTCGCGAGTGCGTTCTCGCGCCCTCCTCGGGCGAGGAGGCCCGGGGCCTGCTCCTGTCTGAGGAGCAGTCCCTCTCGTCAACCGCCGCCTCTGGTGAGGGGAGCCGCGGTATGGCTCCCGTTGGACCCAGGTGTCCAGACTGTCAGAGTCCTCGGGCGAGGAGGCCCGCGGGTCTGGGCGCCTCTGGGACACGCGCGCCGCTCGCTCTCGCGGCCTCCGGGGGTGGAAGGCGTCTGCATGGGTCAGGCCTGAGGCAGCGCGCCCGCCGCCACGACCGCCGTGCGTGAGGAGAACCGGGGGCGCTGGCTGCACGTGCGGCGCCGGGCCGGCCGCCTCGGGGGGACAGCCGTGGGGACCGACCCCGCCTGAGGATCGCGTGCGCGCCGCCCCAGTCTCGCCCCGCGCGGGAGACCTTCCTGCCCGTCTCTCCCGGGCCGCGCGGTCCCAGCCTCCTGGCGGGGCCGTCACTGGGCGCGTGAGGAGCATGTGCGCTGCTCTTGCAGCCCGCTCAGCGGACAGCCCTCTGGGTGGGTCAGGCCCGAGTACAGTGAGCGCGCGTCTCGGCCTCCTCAGGCGAAAGAGCCGTGTACGTTCGCCTGGTCTGAGGCGGGTGTGCAGGCTGCGACCGCCTCCTTAAGCGGGGGGCACACGGCGACGCGTCAGACGGAGCTGCTCAGGAAGCCCCTTGCCGGCTGCTCCGGGGAGGGCAGCGGGGGAGGGCTGGCACCGGCCGCGCTCCGAGCTCCCTCAGGCGAGGAATTATCAGGCACAGCCGAGGTTCCCGTGAGACCTTCTGAGTGAGCCGCGCGGCCCCTGGCCACTCCTGAAGGACACGCACGCGGTCACGGCCTCCGTTAGTGACGGCCCGCGCCGCCAGCCGCATCTGGGCCTCCGCCGTCCCCTGCCGCCGCCTGCGCAGCCGGGGGTCGCCTCTGTGGACACACTCACTGTTGTCACAGCCTCCCCAGGCGAAGGGGCGTGTGGAGAGCTGGCTCGTGTGANGAGCTGCTCAGGAAGCCCCTTGCCGGCTGCTCCGGGAAGGGCAGCGGGGGAGGGCTGGCCAGTGGCCCTGCCCGAGGGCCGCGCGCCGCGCTCTGGGCTCCCTCAGGCGAGGAATTATCAGGCACAGCCGAGGTTCCCGTGAGACCTTCTGAATGAGCCGCGCGGCCCCTGGCCACTCCTGAAGGACACGCACGCGGTCACGGCCTCCGTTAGTGACGGCCCGCGCCGCCAGCCGCATCTGGGCCTCCGCCGTCCCCTGCCGCCGCCTGCGCAGCCGGGGGTCGCCTCTGTGGACACACTCACTGTTGTCACAGCCTCCCCAGGCGAAGGGGCGTGTGGAGAGCTGGCTCGTGTGAGGGGCGCGTGCGCGCGGCCGCCTGCGCAGCCGGGGGACGGGCGTCAGCGCCGCGCGGGCGGCTCGGCCGCGGGGCCCGGCTCCCCAGGGCGGGCTGCTGAGGCATCGGCTCCGCCCGAGGCGCGCGGGCGCCGTGGTCCCCTCCTCAGGCGAGGGGTGAGGCGGGCGCCCCGTCTCAGGTGGAAGCTCTCAGCGTCGCAGCCGCCACAGCGAGCGCCGCGTGCGGCAGGTGCGGGCGGGTCTGGGGTCCAGGCGCAGCGTGTCGCCCGCCGGGGCCGGGGCCGGGCGGGCCTGTCTGAGGCGCTCACGCCTGACAGAGCGCGCCGGGGAGGGGCAGGCGCCGACTCGGACGCCCCGGGCAGGAGGGCGCCCTGCCGGGGCNTGCGCAGCCGGGGGACGGGCGTCGGCGCCGCGCGGGCGGCTCGGCCGCGGGGCCCGGCTCCCCAGGGCGGGCTGCTGAGGCATCGGCTACGCCCGAGGCGCGCGGGCGCCGTGGTCCCCTCCTCAGGCGAGGGGTGAGGCGGGCGCCCCCGTCTCAGGTGCAAGCTCTCAGCGCCGCAGCCGCCACAGCGAGCGCCGCGTGCGGCAGGTGCGGGCGGGTCTGGGGTCCAGGCGCAGCGTGTCGCCCGCGGGGCCGGGGGCCGGGCGGGCCTGTCTGAGGCGCTCACGCCTGACAGAGCGCGCCGGGGAGGGGCAGGCGCCGACCGCGGACGCCCCGGGCAGGAGGGCGCCCTGCCGCGGCCACGGCTGCCCTGCCGGTGGCGCTGGAAAGGCGGAGCTGGCCTCCGGCACGGGCAGCGTGTTTTCCTCTAAACGGTGAGCCAGGGAGGAGAGCATATTATCATTTTCAGGGACACCCGGTGAGTCCTGGGAATCAACTAGATAAGGAGTGTCGGACGCACTGTATCCCGACTCACCATGTGCTGGCGCCCACTGAAGCTACCTCGTGTTTTTCCCACAGCTCTGGGAGGGGTTGCGTTTTCCATGAGCTCCTGAGCTCAAGACTTTCTGGAATTTTCCCCTCTGGCTTGGGGCTCCTCCCTATTCTTCTCAACCACACTCTGCCTTCCTCTTCCTGTTCCCTCTTGCTCTCAGCTGACCTTGACTTGGCTGTGAGAGGCTTCTCTGGGTTCACTGAACGGTTTAATCAGATCTCATCATCAAACAGGAAAGAAGCAAGGAAGGTGTGGTGGGCAGATACGGGATCTCTCCCAGGATCCAGTCAGGCCCACTTCCCCAGGTCTCTGCTCACGGTTACCCCCCTCACTCGTCCATTCATCTGTCCATTCTGCTGCTATTCATTGAGAACCTGTTGTAATTATTGGGCACGAAGCAGTGAGTGAGACCAACGTCCTCCCTGTGCCCACGGAGCCTGCAGACACATGGACAAAAAACCCAGCTCAGTCTGCAGTCCCCTGGCTGGGGACACACCGTGGCCACGCTTGCTGGAGGCGCAGGAGGGAGCCCTTGACTCCAGATCTTCCTCTTGTGAGGAGAGTCCGACTTCTGCATTTTACATGCAATCTGATTTCTCACATTATCTCACAGTGTGCTTGCTGGTCAGCCAGGCTCCTTCCAGCTCTGGGCTGGAGTTGGCCCAAGAACTGCCCATTTGCAATTTCTGCTTCAGTAATCAAAATTCTAAGCTGCTCTAGATGTTAATTCGGTTGCTCTTAATCAGGGTGGAAAGAGTTCCTCACATAGAGGAACTGGGTGTCTTTTCAGAAGCGTTTTAGATTTAGGAAAGACCCGCCTCACGCTTGACCCAGGCTGGGNTCCAGCTCTGCGCTGGAGTTGGCCCAAGAACTGCCCATTTGCAATTTCTGCTTCAGTAATCAAAATTCTAAGCTGCTCTAGATGTTAATTCGGTTGCTCTTAATCAGGGTGGAAAGAGTTCCTCACATAGAGGAACTGGGTGTCTTTTCAGAAGCGTTTTAGATTTAGGAAAGACCCGCCTCACGCTTGACCCAGGCTGGGAGTCCGGGCGGCTGGGTAGCCCCTGGAGGTGAGCGTGGGACCTGGGAGCTCCCTCCTCTGGGCTCCGTGCTTATCGGTCTGTGAAATGGGCGCCTATCTGTATGCAGGGCTGTTGAGGATGATAAATAGGGCGACATGCCTGCTCTTCCCTGGCGTCCACTGGCCTGCAGGACTTAGCTGCTCCTTCCTCCCTCAGATGCGTCTGGGCTGTGGCTCATCTCCGCACCCCCAGATGTGATATCCACCAAGGTGCGGGTGCAGGGCCCACCGGACTGAGGCCCTAACTGTAAACGAGCCACCAGATTGGAACCCCAGCATCTCTGCCACCTCTCTGTGCCTCGGTTTCCTCATCAGTGTCACGGGGATAACTGTTCCTCTCCTCGTGAAATCACGGTGAGGACAGACAGGCTGCCTCCATACAGTGCCTGGCACGTAGGATGTGCTCAATAGATGTGACCTCTTGTTATGCAGCGATACCAGCCAGTGCTCTCAGTCAGCCACGGTGGGGACTAGCTTCCTTGTCTGCTTCTCAGTCTAAATGGGACTGAGAATTCTGCAAATATAACAAAAGCAACTTACTAGGAAGATTAAATGAAAAATTTCTTAAAGACAGAATCCAGGCCATTGATGACAAGTTGTGGTTCCATGGGATCTGGCTGCCGTGCTCTTTTCTCAACCCTTGACCTCAACTTCCGTGCTCCTCTGATGGCAGGTCAGTAACAGCTGGCGGCCCCTCTGAGGAGGGCTGTCATCTACCAACCTGCTCCCACAGCCGTGATAAACTGGCCACAAGCCCAACATCCCATAACAGGGGACATGTGGTCATGCCCCTGTGTACCCCATGAGGACGGCATCTTCCAGTGGTCATGCCCCTGTGTACCCCATGAGGACGGCATCTTCCAGGGATCCTTCCTGGGTGGTGGGGCTTACAAGTGGCCTCTCCTTTATTTATGATGTTATCTATATTCCAAAGTTTTCATGATGAGTACTTATTATTTTTGTAGTAACAGCCACCGTAGAAGGTGGGACTCAAACCGGCACTGAGAGAACCCACGGGGGCCCGGGGTGCAGACCTAGCAAAGGCAATCCGCCAAACGTGCACAATTGAACCGTTGCCTCAAACTCCTGGGACAGCAGGCAGGCCAGCAGCAAAGCTGAGCACACCCCCAAATACTCCTTTTCAAAGAGCCAGTGACTGTGGCTGACCTGCTGCCTAAGAAAACCTGAAACTCACTCACACCAAGGAGCGGACAACTGATAACAGCCCAGACGGTCACACCTTCCAAACGTTCAGAGGGGGGGCAGAGATGCAGAAAAAACCCAACTTGCTATTGTCCTTTTTCGATCGCATACCTGCATGAAAACTGAGGCCGGGTTTCATCTTAGAGGCTGAAGGGACAGCAGGGAGAAAGCTCTTTCCCGGAGACTTAGACAGCTGGGGGAGCGCGGGGGGCGGCTGGCTCTCGGCTATGCGGTCCACGGAGGGTGGCTGAAGTTTTTCTGTTGCCTGTGGGGGAAGCATCATCCAGTATGGGGAGCAGGTAGAGAAGGAATGAAAGGTCTAGGTCACTTTGAGCTGCAGTCATGCACTGACTGAACACCTACTGTGCGCCTGCTATGTGGGTATCTTAGTGAACACAACAGGCAGAATCACTGCTAACATTCACTTTCAACCACCAAGAAGAATGAGTGAATGATTGATGCAGTCCTGGGTTTTCATCCCCGGGCTTTTTCCTTCTCAACCACATGCCCCCATGGAAGAGGTTTTCATCTAAACCATTGTGATGGTTACCATTTAAACCTATCAGCCATGTAAAGCAGATGGCTCTCTCTAATGGGGTGGGCTTCATCCAATCAGTTGACAGCCTGCATAGAACAAAAGGACTGACTCTCCCGTGAGTCAGAGAGATAGATGCCCTCTGCTGACAACCTTGAGCTGGGACAGTAGCGTTTTCCTGCCTTTGGACTTGAACAGAAATGTTGGTTCTTCTAGCTGGCATGCATGTCTGTATGGTGGGACAGGGGGTGAACACGCATACACACAGATTCTTTTGGTCCTATTTCTCAGGATAACCCTGACCACTACCCCCGCCTTCTGCTCGTTGCTACTGTCCACTTTTGGTCCACTGAGGAGTCACCAGGGCCATTTCCATTTGAATTAGCAAAGGCCCACTGTGTGTCCAGCAGGACTCAGGGTCTCACCAGCAGGGGCGGAGTGGAGCTCTGGCAGCCCCCTGGCCACCAGCAACGCCCCCAGGGGTAGCCTGCTCCCTTAGGCTCGCTCGGTTTACTTAAGCAAGTGGATGGCGAGAGACAGGCCCCTCCCGGTGAAGACCAGCTTCATTTGCACCAGGGAACCCGTGCCCTCCCCACACAAACGTCATTCCACACCATTGTGGTCACTTGGATTCCGCCTCGCGCTCTCTGCTTTTGCTCAATCCCATTTGGTGAGGCTTTGCCGTGGGTGCTCACTGCCTAATATCCCGAGAAAGCAACTCAACATGAAGAAACCTGTTCCCGTAGAGATGCGTGAGCATCGTGTGTGATGTCAAAAATGAAAGACAGGGGCCTCCCTGGTGATCCAGCGGTTAACACTCCGTGCTCCCAACGTGGGAGTCACAGGTTCAATCCCTGGTTGGGGAGCTAACATCCCGCACGTGGTGCGGCATGGCCAAAAAAAAAAGAAGAAAGACCACCTGCACGGCCATTTAATGGGGAGCAGAAACCCACCAAGTGGCCACAGATGGAGTCGTGTGTGTCTGGTCATCCCTCTGCAGATGTGGCAGCGGGCCGGCTGCCAGACTTGGGAGGAAAGACCATCTCGTGGCCGTCGGTGCATAGCAACTCGCCTCTCACCAACTGTTATTTACCTGACGTGGTTCAGAATCAAGTGAGTATTAGTTGCTCAGTCGTGTCTGACTCTGCAATTCCACGGACTGTAGCCCACCAGGTCCTCTGTCCATGGAATTCTCCAGGTCAGAATACTGGAGTGGGTAGCCATTTCCTTCTCCAGGGAAATCTTCCCGACCCAGGGAACCAACCCAGGTCTCCTGCATTGCAGGTGGATTCCTTACCATCTAAGCCACCAGGGAGTCCACAAGAACCAAGTAATGTGCCTTTTATAAAGTGCAAATACTAGGTAGGCACATGAAAATTCATGAAATAATGGTAGGGAAAAGACCCAGATCACAAAACTGTGTTTCCCTGGGACAATGACGACCACACACGACGTGCCGACGTGTGGCTTCAGGTCAGGAGGCAGGGGCTGGGTCGCAGTGACGGGGGCAGGGGGTCTGGTTCTCTTCTCTCTCCCTGGAGTGCTGGGCACTCCCACACCCACATGACTGTGTTGAGGTCAGCCCTGGCCGTCCCCCTCCACTGCTCTGGGTGGACCCCTGGGACCAGCACCCCCAGGCCCCTGTCCACCTACTGGCTGGACGCTCCTGGTGAGGGGGGGCGACAGCTTCCCCCTGGCCTTCTTCTCTGCAGAGCGGGCCCTGCCCAGGCCGGTTTGCGGCCACCTCCTGTCGGCTGGGCTCGTCTCCGGGGTGATGCTGGGCTTGGGGTCCTTGGGGTCTGGAGCTGCCTCCTCTGGAGGGTGGAGGGAGGAGCGGCCACTGCTGCCCGCGCGGTCCTGCGCCCTGGAGCGCCGGGTGGCCGCGATGAGGGCGATGCTCTTGGTGCCTGCGGCCATCTCCTTGAGGGCCTGGGCGCTCAGCCCGGCCTCTGCCGCCGTCCTCGGGGTGGGGGTGCCTGGTTCCCGGCCGGCCGGGGGGCACAGCTTGGAGACCAGCGTCTTCACGCTCTGGGAGCTCGGCTTCTGCGGGGAACGTCGCAGCAGTGGACCGTCAGCGGCCCCAGGTTGGGCCCCGAAGCAGACCCAGCGACAGGGGTCACGGAGCAGCCACCTGGCTTCTCTGGGTCTCATTTCCTGTTTATAAAGTGAGGGTGACACCCACTCCTGCCCCTGCATGGCTGGGGGGGTGTTGTAGTGGGCTGATCAATGGTGACCCCAGCCCGTGTCCACCTTGGACCCCCGAATGTCACCTTTGCATTGAGTGTGGGTCTTGGATCCCCAGAGGGGTGTCCTTACAAGAAGGGAGACGCAGAGCCACAGAGGGAGGGGGCTGTAAAGACAGAGGCGGACGGGGAGGCCGCCCACAGCCCGGGGCCCCGGGGCTGGACGAGGCCGGAGGGACCCTCCCCGGAGCCTGTGGAGGGGCGCCGTCCTGGGACACCTGGCCTTAGACTTCCGGGCCCAGAAACGGGCGAGAATGAGCGTCTGAGCATGAAGCCTCCTGACCCGCAGTGCTTCGGCCCGGATGCTCCAGACCCTAACGTGGTGACACTAGCCGGGCTCGATACGTGGTCAGCACTGTTGTGATGGCTGCTTCAGGACACCCTGCATCCGGAAGCTTCTCTCGCGCTCGCCCTGGGCCAGCTCTGACGGCCCCGAGCACCCTGTCTGGAGAGGGAGCCTCGCCAGAGCCGCGGGCCTAGCACCGCACACACCAACCTCGTGAGCCGGCGGGCTCAGCAGGATGTGGAGCGAGGACGTGGGGAGGAGGGAGTCTTGCTTGCCCAGCTTTTTCGACGGCGTGGCTTTCGATGACTTGTAACCATCTCTGTGGACAAAACACAGGGGTCTCAGCAGGGCCGGGTCCGGGTCCCCAAGTCCTTCATCCGGTCTCCAGGGCTGTGAGAAAGTAACTTCTGTTGTTTAAGTCGCCTGGTGGCGTCTTGTTACTGCAGCCGAGGCTGGAGTGGCGACACACACAGGAGATATTAGCTACTGAATCCAGGTGGTGAGATTGTACTGTTCAGTCTACAAGTCTACATTTGGGTGTGTCAGAAACATCGGAGGAAAAGAAAGAAAACCAGAAAAGAGGAGAAAAGTCCTGAGGTTGGGAGTAGGTGGCTGATGGTGAAAAGAATCCACATGTGAAGTGAAGCTGGTCTTTCTAGCATCAAAGAGCCCAACTTCACAATCGCTCCGTGTGGTGAGCGCCCACACTGATTCTCCTTAAACAACTCTGCAAGGACATTGGCCTTGCTCCACAGGATGCGCCCGGGGTTACATGTCAGCGGCGCGGCTGGATATCCACCTGCCAGCCTCCAGTTCCCCATCTGGGCGCCACCTCACCCTGGGAACCCGGGGATGCCCATGGCCCGGGGATGGGGGCCCCGTCACCTGTCCGGATCCAGCAGCATGGGGGGCAGCTCAAACTGGGCCCCCCACGGGAGGTCCTCCCTGTCGTCCAGCTGGTCTTGGCTGGGCTCCTCTGGCGGGGGAGAGATGTTCAGAACAGAGCCGTCCTGGGACCAGACAGAGGGCGGGGTGAGGCGGCAGGGACCACAGACTCGAGCGGGCTGCGTCGTCGAGCAGAGCCTGAAGAGCCACCACCTCTGGAACGAATCACGGGCTCCTGCACTGCGCCTCCCATCACGACAGAGAGGGCCAGAGCCAGGAAAGACGGGGCACAGCCTCGACCCCGAGCAAATCGGTGCACAAAGGAGGCACTTGCTACCAGCCCTCTCGACAGCCGGCAGGGCCTCCGGAGGTCAGACAGAGTCACCAGACGTAGGAGTCAGCAATCCCGCTCCCGGGGCGGGACCAGGACACAAGCAGAGCGTGTGCGGCCGCTTTGAGAGCAGCTCTATTCGTAGTAACCAAAAGGTGGGCAGCCCGAGTGCCCGTCTATGGACGAACACAGGGTGCGGGCCTGTGATTCAGCCTGGACACGGAAGGCTGACACCTACCAGAGCGCGGATGCTCAGGGAAATACGCAGACAGCGAAGGACAGACACTGGGCGACTCCACTTCTGTGCGGCCCCCGGGGAGTCAGGGTCACGGAGACAGGAGTCAGAGGGGGTGCCGGTGACTGGGGAGGATGGGGGATCAGTGCTTGTCGAGTCTAGGTGGTACGATGGACTTTCTGAGCCCTGCGAGGCCTTTCAGTGAACTCAGCCTGGGGGCGCCCTTGGGGATCCTGACACCATAAGATTCCACGAGGGATCCTTACAACAGCCCAAGGGACAGACCTGTCGTGGGGGCCGCACACAGCCCCTCCCGCCAGGGATGCCTCGTCTGAAACCTGCCTGGATCCTGGCGGGTGGCACGGCCCCATCCAGCCCCAGGTGCCTCTGGTTCTAGGCAGCCTGGTTCGTGGGGTTTCCAAGTTTCCTCTTCCCTCTACTGGGGCCAGCTCCCCACCCAGGGCTAGCGCACAGGCCAGGCGGGAGGGAACGGCGTCGAGCACAGCCTGAACCCGAAGCCTACTCACGCGCAGGGAGCTGGCCATCACGGCGTGCAGCAACAGCAGGCGGTTCAGTGTGCCCGCGCCCAGCTCCCGGGAGTACAGACCGTACTGCTGCTCCAGGTCCTCCGGCACCGCCAGGCCGCTGTCTGTGGGTGTCGGTGAAGCAGAGATGCGGTGAAACATTCATCACTTGTTAGAAAGACAGTATCTTTTTTGGAAGTTTGAAGGCAATGCTCCAATCTGATAAAAAGATTTTTCTAGAGAGTGGGGTCTCTGCAGGTCATCTTTGCGTTCCTGTTTTAAACGTTTTCTGTTATGTTCATGTATTGCCTTCCAATCATAAAATCGTATCATTAGCAATTCTAAAGGATAAATAAACTTCAATTTGAAAGTTAAAGAGCAGGAGTTCCCCGGTGGTCTAGTGCAGTGAGGCCAAAAAGAAAAAACATAAAGAGCATCCCTAGGGCTTCTCCGGTGGCTCCGTGGTAAAGAATCGGCCTGCCAATGCAGGAAACGTGGGTTTGATCCCTCATCTGGGAAGATCCCACGTGCCGTGGAACAGCTAAGCCCGTGCGCCCACAAGCGCGCAAGCCCACGTGCCCTAGAGCCCACCCGGGCTCTGAAACGAGAGAAGGCACCGCAGTGAGAAGCCCGCTCACTGTGACTAGAGAGAAGCCCTCACGGCAACAAGGACCCAGCAGTCAGAAGCAGATAAATGTCAACAACAGCAACAGAAGAGCCGCTCCCAGGCGTTCACCCAGAAGGACTGAGGACGGGGAGCGGTGGGCGGGGACTGGGCTGAGACTGGTGCCTCCGGCCTGGCCTGCGGCGCGGGATGTGACTTTCCGGGGACCACATGCACTGCCCACTCTTTCCAGAAAAGCGTTAGGCGCTCAGTCATGTCTGACACTGTGCGACCCTGGGGACTGTAGCCTGCCAGGCTCCTGTGTCCATGAGATTTTCCAGGCAAGAATACTGGAATGGGTTGCCATTCCCTTCTCCAGGGCATCTTCCCGACCCAGGACCCAGGACCCAGGGAGTTGCTTTTCCGGAAAGTAGCCCTGACAGAGATGGGGGCCCGAGGAAGGGGCAGCGGGGCGGGGCCTCACCCTGGATCAGCCGCTGCTGCTCCCGGATGATCCGCTCGCACAGGCGTCGGTGCTGCTGGCAGCGCTGGATCACGAAGTCCTTCTGGCAGAGCAGGTTCCTCCTGCGCAGGCTGCTGGCCTGCAGCCCCGTGTTCTCCACCTCCAGCTCGTGCGCCCGGCGCAGCAGCCGCAGCACCTCCCGCTGGTCCTCACTGAGGACCGGCGTGGGCAGCAGCTCCTCCATCTGCGAGGCCTTCTTCTTGGCGTTGGCCAGACGCTGCTCCAGGCTCGCCTAGTGAAGAGACCAAGGGATCAGGGCAGACACCTGGAGTCTCTGCTGCCAAGTCCGCTCGTCCTTACAGACTCTGGTTTGCAGTCGCGCTCACAGAGACATGCAGGATTGACTGTGAGGACGTGCCCCGCATTAACCGTGTCCTTCATTTCCTGTTCTGATGTCGCCTCTCAGCTCACCCAGAACAGCCAGGTCCTACAGACAGCAAACAACTTGCCCTCAGGCACATCTTTCATATGCAAACCAGCCACCCCAGAGCCAACACCCCCCCCTCCTCCACAGGGCTCCACAATCTGGGCCACTGTCCACCTGCCCCATCACCCAGGACAGGTACTGAAAGAAGCAATTCCCAGGCAGGTTGATAAGAAGTCCAGGGTCCCTGAGGAGAAGAAAGGGGTCTAGGGTTCTCAAGGAGGAGGAAAAGACAAACTTTTTTTCCTCTACATTTTAGTCACATAAAACGCTTTTTTCTTTAAGCCTCGAACTGATGATTACCCAGAAAACAACTCAGTCTAAACTCTGTGAAAGTGAAAGTGAAGTCCCTCGGCAAAGCTCTTGAGTGATCAGGCTTGGTCCCTGGTACCAAAGCTAAATCTTCTTTGGAGATCACAAATTCGACATCGTTCACCATAAGCTATCAGTACCAGACAACCCAGGACAGGCCCTGTGTCCCGGAGCCTGCAGGAACAATCCAGACCAGCCAGTCCTCAGCCTCCCCACCCCGCCTTGTCCACTCCTTCCACAGAAACCTCAGTGAGGTCTCTGGTCCGCCCTGACCCTCCCTCCTTCTGCCTCCAGCCGCCCTGGGGTCTCCTCGTGCAGCCCCGCCTGGCATCGCGTGCCCCCTCCTCCCAGGAACTGTAACAAACGATCTTTCCAAGGCAGTTGTCTCCTGATCTGTTGGCCTCATCTTGAACGTTCTAGAATGTTCTGTTAATGCATGGCATGTTCTAGAATGTTCTGTTAATGCATAGCATTTAAAAACATAATTATTTTTATTGATTTATGTACTTGGATGTGCCGGGTCTTGGTTGCCACATGCAGGATCTAGTCCCTGACCAGGGATTGAACCCCAGCCCTCTGCATTGGGAGTGTGGAGTCCTAGCCCCCAGACCACCAGGGAAGTCCCTTGCCTGGCACTTTAGAACAGACCCAGGGCTTAGCCTTCACCACAGGGTCTGGTGCGGGACACCAAGGCTGCCTGTTTTCACGCCGTGAGGCTGTCGTAGGCCGGCCCTGGTCGTCACAGAGAAGGCTCTGAAGGGGTGCCCCTACAGCCTCTGTGTCACAGACTTCTTATCTGAAACTGAGGTCCTGGTTCTCTTGGGCCGAAGTCGGGCTTGAGAAGGAGCAGAGAGATGGGAGGCCTGGCTCGCCCACCGCAGCCCTGGGCACTGCTGCCCTCTTGCAGAAAGACAGCGGAGGGGGGCGGCTGGGGGGACTACGAGGTCTGCCCGAGACCCTTGACCTTACTCTGTGGGTGAGTTAGAGCTCCAGAGAAACAGAACAAGATTTATACACGTTTGTGTACATATGTGTTTATATATGTTTGTGTGTGTATAAATACATACATATACATTTATGTACATGTTTGTATGTATATGTGTATACACACACACATATATACACACACACACACTTACATAGAGGGTATGGCAACCCACTCCATTATCCTTGCCTGGAGAATCGCACGGACAGAGGCTGGCGGGCTAGAATCTACAGGGCCGCAAAGTTGGACACGACTGAAGCAAGTTAGATGAGACGGTTGGACGGCATCACCGACTCAGTGGACATGAGTTTGGGTAAATTCCAGGAGTTGGTGATGGACAGGGAGGCTTGGCGTGCTGTAGTCCATGAGATCGCAAAGAGCTGGACACAACTGAGCGACTGAACTGAACTGAAGCAACTTAGCACACAGCACGTACATATATATATACACACACACATTTACATATATATATATACATGCATATATATATACATGCATACATATATACATAGACTCACACAGAGGTGGTTTTTTTGGCCGAGATGAAAAGCATATGGGATCTTAGTCTTCCGACCAGGGATTGAATTCATGCCCTCTGCAATGGAAGCCTGGAATCTTAGCCACTGGGCCGCCAGCGAAGTTCCTACAGAGATTTATTTTAAAAAACTGGGACTGGCGTGTCCAAAACCCATCAGGCAGCCCAACTGGCTGGAAACTCAGTTGGGAGCTGGTGGTGCGGTCTTGAGGCAGAATCTTCTCTTCTCTAGAATCCTGTGTTTCGCTGGTAAGGCCTTTCAGCGGACTGCATGAGGCCCAGCCACTCTATCCAGGGTAACCTTTATTTATAGTCAACTGACTGCAGATGTTCAGTTCACCTACCAAATACCTTCACTCAGTCGTGTCCGACTCCTTTACGACCCTGTTACAGTATAACCTGCCAGGCTCCTCCATCCATGCGGTTCTCCAGCCACAAATACTAGAGTGGGTAGCCATTCCCTTCACTACAGATCTTCCCGACCCAGGGATCAAACCTGGGTCTCCTGCATTGCAGGTGGGTTCTTTACCATCTGAGCCACCAGGGAAGCCCAAATCCTCACAGCAGCACCTATATGAGCATTTATTCAATCGGATCCCTGGGTACGACAGCCTGGCCATGCTGACACCTGAAACCATCGCCACACCTCACAGCACCATCCAGTCCCCTAGACAGTAACGCTCAGGCCGAAGCTGCCTGATTCCCACCCTCAAATTCACGGCCCTGAACGAGGCCCTGCACCAGCCTTCGGCATCTTCATCCTCTGGGCCCGAGAAGGTGCCACTTTGGGAGAAGCTGGCTCAGCTCCCCAGCAAGATGCTCCTCTCTTCCTTCCAGACCCATGCCCCCTGAATGAACAGCCCCTCTGCCAGCTCCCTAGCACCCTGCTCCGACATCTGTTATCCTGCTGCCATACTGAACTGTGCGCAGGTGTGTCTCTTCCCAGTAGAATGACAGCTTAAGCCTTGGTATCTTGTTCATCTTATGGTGTCGGGGTCTGACACTGAGCTGGACACTTAAAATGTTGATTTGTTATTGGCTGATCAATCAGCCAATTAATTCATCAGTAGCCCACATGTACATGTCACTGCTCAGTGTCTGTACTTGGCTCTCGAAGGCCATGTTCCCCACTGAGGCACGTTATCTTTCTAAGAAGAAGGCGTTTTTCTTATTTTTAAATGTTAGAGGACTTTTGCAGTGAGATCATGTAATCTCCAAATTGCAACAGGCAGATGCAATAATATTAAGAGGTTCTTGGTTTGGCAAATAGCTTTTAAGTGAAATAAATGCTGCCTGCTTTTAGCAACATGACATCATCAGATGCCTTTTCTGCTTGCCTGAAAATACACCTGCTAACATTTAACTAATGGGCTGAAATAGTAGCCAGCTTCACTGGCATTTTCCCCAAAGTCTCCATCAGGCGCCAGTTCTGTCATTTTTCTGAAGTGAGACTATTAGATAACCGGTTATTATATAAATAGCTCATATAAATAGCCAGCTCTTCTCAGAAAAGAGGAATGTGAGAAGAGTTCTCTCTCCAGAGAAGAACCTGGAGTCTGGGCTTCCTCTGGGCGCACTGCTATCCCTGAGCCACGGGCCCAAGACCAGCCTCGGGGGAGCCTGCGGGGACGCCGACGGACAGCGCCACTGTCGCAGGCAGAGGGCTCGGGGGACATCACACCGCCACTTGGGCCTCGTTTCCACAGCCCCCGTGACCCCCAGTGTGGCCACAACTCTAAATCGAAAGGGCATGGACCATGGCATCAGACTCGGGTCGGGTCCTGCTCGCTGAGGCTGGGGGACAATCCTGCTCATCTCTGAGCCTCAGTTTCCCCACCTGTAGAATGGTCATAATCAGCCCTACTCTGAATGACTATCGTAGGAGGGCGTGGTGCATCAGCTGCGATCAAAGAGCGTTAGCGACTCTCAGCACACGGCTGAGCGCGTGGACGCGCCGTCCGTCCCGCACCTTGAGGGCTGCGGTTTTCCGCTGCTCGGCCAGGAGCATGTTGACCTCCTCCCTGGCCAGGGCCACCTCATGTGACTCTGCGGGCTCGCCTTCGCCCCCTTCTGGGCCGGCCTCCAGCCCCTCCTCGTCCCTCTTGGGCATCCCAGCGCTGGGCGCCAGGTGGTGGGCCTTCTCCCGCTCCCAGCTGCAGCCACATCAGAGGGGCCAGGGGTCAGAGTGCAGGCCACTCCCGAGCTGAGTGCCCTGGCATCTGGCCCTGGAGTCCCTGCAAGTCCCAGCTGGCAGGCGTGGGCGTGAAAATGGGGCAGAATTGGGTCTGCTATCTGATGCCCTCTGTACATATGGAAAACAAGAAGTCATGAGAAACGTTGGAAGTAAAGAAGCAGTCAACACTCGTGGCAGGACCGCCAAGTGCAGAACTCAGCAGCCAGCCCAGCGTGCCTCCAAAAACGCCAGGGCCATCAGGGTGACCGTGGGCCCCCTGCCCCAGCTCCTCAGCTCTAGACCTTGGAGACTACAGCACACCCAGGGCTCTGTGAGGATGGACTGGGATGACCCAGCTCAGGCGACGCCGCCAGAGGTGCCCCCAGGGAGCCAGAAACGGAACCTGAACTACAAGGAGGCTCGAGCGGCAAGCGAGGAAGGAGGATGCGGAGGGGGCGGGCAGGGACCGAGGGGGCTCCGTCCAGCGCAGGCGCCCTGCTGTGTGCCTAATCAATACACTGCACAGGCAGGGAGGATGAGGAGGGGAAACGGGGAGGGCTGGGGAAGAAGCGGGCTCAGGGCACGGCGCCGGGGCCCGTCAGCGGGTGGACACGCGTCCCGGTGTCCAGGGCAGTCCCACTGACACCATCGCCCCGGTGGAAGGGCTAACAGCACCTCCTCACCCTCCAGTGACCACGGTCCAGATGAAAAACTGCATGGCCAGTCCCCTTCCACACAGCCAGTCACTTACAGTAGGTATGAACCGCGAGTGAGACTGGAACAGTAGAAAGACCCCAGCTAGGGGACACAGCCTCCACATTCCCTCTGACCTCAGCTTCCTCGCTGTAAAATGGGGTTAATCCTAACCTGTTGGGACTGGGCCTGCAGAAGGAAGCCAAAGGGGCCTGGGAGGCTCTCCCACTGGCCCAGCTCAGCCACGGGGAGGGAGAGGAAGGAAGGGCCTGGGAGGCTCTCCCACTGGCCCAGCTCAGCCACAGGGAGGAGGATGAAGGAAGGGATGGTCCCCCTGGCGGAAGTCCCCCTGGGGCTGGCTCACTCGGCGATGGTCAGCAGGTGGCGGGACGTGTCCACATGCAGCTCGATGCTGGTGTTCTCCAGCTCCACCAGGCTGCGCCGCATCTCTAGCTGCTCCTTGAAGGCCCCGATGAGCTGCGCCCGGATCCTGTTCATCTGCAGGCGGCTGTCCTCCTCTGCACTGGGGGCAGGGATGGTGGCTGGGGCAGAAAGAGAGCCAGCTGCACCGGGAGGAACGCCACCCAGGCCAGGGTCAAATCCATGCTTGCCCAGCAGCGTAGTATCTGGCCCAAGGAGGGGCTTTAAATACAGTGAGTATGGAGGGTGGATGAAGCAGGGAGGATGGATGGGTGAATGGGCTGGTGAATGGATGGCTGAATGCTTGGATAGATGGATGGATGGATGGATGGATGGATGGGTGGATGGGTAGATGATGGGTGGATGGGAGAATGATGGATGGATGGGTGGATGTTGGATGGATAGATGGATGGGTGGGTGGATAAACGGGTGGATGACGGATGAATGGATGGATGGGTGGGTGATGGATGGATGGATGGGTGGGTGTGTGGATAGTGAATGGAGGGATGGGTGAATGGATGGATGGAGGGATACTTGGATGGATGGCTTAGATGATTTAGACTCTCCATTTGCCTGTTTGGGGCTCGGGTTGCATGGATTTGAGTCTCGGGAATCCCAGGAGTGGGGCTAGGTTATCCATCTCAGCTCTGACCTCTCTCAGGGAAACGCTCCCAGACTCTCAGTCTGGGCCCGTCTGCCACGTGCTCTGAGAGCATCCTACCTTCTCCCTGGCAGTCTCCTGTGCATCCATAGTTTGGTGGTATGTTCAGCACCTGCCTTTCCTGCTGGAATGTGAGTCCCACAGAACAAAACCGTTTCTGCTTCCCACGGTCAGCTCCTACCAAGAAGTTGTACGGTGGCTAATCCATGGTTTTCTCTGCCTGTTCCAGCAGTTAGCTCTACCCTGGTCGTATGTGGTCAGTTCCCCTGACCTTGAGGGCAGTGGTCAGGGGGTAGCTTTCCTTGAACATCAAGCAATCTGGAATTGGTGAAATAAATTGTGATGCACTCAGCTGAGCACCGAAGAATTGATGCTTTTTAACTGTGGTGTTGGAGAAGACTCTTGAGAGTCCCTTGGACTGCAAGGAGATCCAACCAGTCCATTCTGAAGGAGATCAGCCCTGGGATTTCTTTGGAAGGACTGATGCTAAAGCTGAAACTCCAGTACTTTGGCCACCTCATGTGAAGAGTTGACTCATTGGAAAAGACTCTGATGCTGGAAGGGATTGGGGGCAGGAGAAGGGGACGACCAAGGATGAGATGGCTGGATGGCGTCCCTGATTCAATGGACATGGGTTTGGGTGGACTCCGGGAGTTGGTGATGGACAGGGAGGCCTGGCGTGCCGTGGTTCATGGGGTCACAACGAGTCAGGCACGACTGAGCAACTGAACTGAACAGTTGACCAAATCATTTCAGTCACCGAAACAAAGTACACAGAATGCTAGGAGGCGGTCGTACAGGAAGGGTCCTGGCAGAGCTGTGGACACCAGCACCCCACTGCCACCCTAGGCTCGCCAGACCCAGTGGAAGCCCCTTGTGCCCTCACCATGAGACCCCCCACCCTCTCCATGACACTGCCCACCTCCTCAGACCACCAAGCCGAGTCCCAGCGACTAACAGACCAGCAGGATGAGAATGATTTTACAGCATGTCTCCCTGTTGATTCCTGACCCCAGACAAGCCCGAGTCTCCCAGTCATCATCTGGTTTTATAGAGTCTCTACAAGGACCCATTGACCACTGTCACCAGTCCCTGAAGCCCTCGCCTGGCCCCATGGGACTCAGTCTCGTCAACAACAGGCCCTCTTCTTTGAAATCTTTCTTCACTGTCTTGCTCCAACAGAAACTCAAGTCCTAAATCCACCAAAGAGAAAAAGGCACCCATGTGGGCAAGGGGGTTACGTGACTAGAGAGCCCCAAAGTGTCCATCAGAAGGGGCAGGACAAGCAGACTCTAGTATGGACATTCCTGCCCTTTATTATCCATTTAATACTGCTTGACGTTTTAATGTTAGACAGTCCAATAAGTGAAAACAGTTCCAATTTGTGTCTCTGTTTCCTAACGCAATTGGGAACTTTTTCCTATGTTTGCAGCCACTAGAAGCTCTCTCAATTGCCTATTCATGTCCTCACCTATATTTGTAAATTGGGCTGTTTGTTCTTTCTTGCGTGTGGTGTGCTCAGTTTTGGCCAACTCTTTACGACTTCATGGACTGTAGCCTGCCAAGCTCCTCCATCCAGTGGAAATTTCCAGGCAAGATACTGGAGCAGGTTGCCATTTCCCACTCCAGATCTTCCCAACCCAGGGATCAAACCTGAGTCTCTTGCATCTCCTGCACTGGCAGGTAGATTCTTTACCACTACACCACCTGGGAAGCCCTTCGTTATTGCTCATTGATTTTCAAAAGTCCTCTATTTACTATGGCAAAACTTATCTTAATAAGCCAAAAGAAGTGTGTGTGTACGCACCCATCTACTTCATTACAGGTATTTTTTTTACGGGCATCTTTTAAACTTACTGATGAATTTTAGAGTAACTCTATGGTATGCTCTCCTCCAAAAGGAGGCCTCCGCGATCAAACCGGTTTGGGGAGAAGGGAGGCCTGGACAGCAGCTGCCCGGTGCGTGTGGGTTCCTCTCTGGGGCAGAAACGGTCCAGAGCAAGACAAGAGGAGGAGGCTGCCCCACACAGTGGGTGTGCCGAATGCCAGTGAATGAAGCATTTGATTTAAGGGGTGGGACGCTCAGCAAGGACACCGCGCCAGGCAGGAGGAGGCCGTGGGCCCAGGGCAGCCCCAAGGCAGGAGGCGCAGATGTGCGGGCCCTACCTTGAGCATCCCGGCCGCCGGGCTCGCCCCTCCTCTCCCTCTCCTGCCTCTCCACCTTGGCCTTGAGGCACTGGATCTGCCCGCGCAGGTCGGAGATGACGTCCGTGTACTGCGCGATGTGGTAGGACACGCTCAGCAGGTTACGCTTGACCTGGTGGCCGGACGCGACCAAGGTCAGGGCCCGCAGCTGCCCTGGGAGAGACTCCTTTCATGTGATGAGAACACGCAAGCACGTTTCATAAGGAAAACTCAATTCAGCCCTCTTCAGCCTTAAAAGGGAAGGCTGGAGGCTTAAAAGGGAAGGCTCCGACACCTGCTACCACATGGGTGGACCCTGAGGACATGACGAAAAATGAAATAAGCCAGACCCAGAAGGAAAACACTGTAGGACCCAAGTGCGAGGTCCCCGGAGGAGCTGGGTTCACACAGACAGAAAGGGGGAGGGTGGGGGTCAC
>SJYS01006054.1:331144-347082 GCA_006410695.1 Philantomba maxwellii
GCAGGCGCCTCCACACCCGGCCCTTCCCGAAGAAGGAAGCGGCGCCCGCGCCCTGGCGGACTCCGCTGCAGACAGCGCTCGGGGGCAGTCAACAGGGAGGCCAGCATGCTCAGAGGATCTGCAGCGTCAGGCGGGCCTCAGTGAGGTGGCCCCCGGACAGGCCTGGGCACGGTCCACATGCCCTGACCCGAACACAAGGGTGTCACTCAAGACAGTTTCCAGCAACATTTGCAAAGCTCTTGCTCCTGAAACTTCATTAAACACAATCACTCTGTCTCAACTGGTAAACGTGTATGAGCTGGTTCAACTGTGAACACCTCGATCAGTAAAAACAGTCATTAAATATACAGAAGGATCTTGAGCAAATTTCACCAGCAGTGGGAACGCTGGGCTTGTGAAAACAGTAGACTGTGGCTTGTGCAGCACAGACTCCTCAGGCCATGACTCTCCCCAGACCCAGAGGAAGCGAGTCCCCACCCAGGAGAGGGCCAGCGCACACAGCTTCCGCTGACCCAGGGCGGCCCCAGGCCGAGAAGCCCCCTCCCCAGCAGACTTCAAGCAAGCGCTGAGTACTGCATCTACCCCCACCGACAGACCCTCGGATCTTTCGCTGAAGACAGAGAGGATGATCTTTTCAGGAAATTAAAAACAGAAACGATGTGTTTTCTCACATGCCAATTCGGTCAGCAAATCCTGACTGGAGGCTGACAGTGTGCCAGCTGTTTCAGATGCTGGGGGTGTAGCTCGGGAGAAATGGCCCCTGTCCTCGAAACGGCTCAAGCCAGCAGGAAAAGAGGACAGTGAATGGCTAACGACAGCGAAGGCGTGTCACGCTGTGGAGTGGGGGCCCATGAGCACACCGGGGGGGACAGGGGGACCAGGCTGGGGGCCCCGGAACGGCCGGAAGCCCCACCCCCTGGAGCTGCAGTCTGGGGTGAGGGCAAGGCCCTGAGGCAGAGCAGGCAGGGCGCTCGGGACGCTCGTACCTTGTGGCTCCACCAGGACACGGAGGTGACGACGTAGCGCCCGGTGGGGTCCCACTCCACGTCGGAGGCCATGTAGTGCTCCGCGATGTTCATGACCGTGCAGTCTGAGGTGTCGACAAATGCCAGGGCGCCGTTCATGCTGGGGAGACAGCACGGCTGGGGTCACCGCGAGCCGCGTCCGGGCCGCCCTCAGCTCGGGGAGCAGGCCTGCCCCCGGGAGCCCGCTGTCCCGCCTGATCGTGGGCGTGGCCGTGACCACAGTGACACAGACGGCACAGGGCACACCGGCACCGCAGCGTCTGCCGCGACTGCTCCCGGAGGAGAGGCTGGCAGGGGCCGAGTGCCAGACCCCAGCGCGAGGCGCCCAGTGAGGCGGGGAGCCCCGCCAGCCCAGAGGCCGCCCCGCACACCTGTCACAGACTCTGCCCGGCCTGCTGCGCAGCCAGGTGAGGAGCAAGGCGGTGACCGCCCAGGGGCTCGTGGGCACACCCAGCAGAGGGCAAGACGGGCTCCCAGCCTGACCAAACCCCCTTCCCACACGGACAGGTGGCGTTTACACCAGGGGACTGGGCCACCGGGAGGAGGTCCTGTGTCCCGCAGTCCCTGGTGGAAGCGTCTGCAAGGGGCCTGGTCCTGGCCACGTCTGGGCAGCAGGATGGAGACGCCGCATGGTCCGCCCGGGCCAGGATGCCTTTGGGAGCACCTGTCCCCGCACTCGCAGGGAGGCAGCAGAGCAGCCTGCGGGGCCGGAGCCGGGGCCTAGGCCACGGTGCCCCCAGCCCCACACAGGGCATCACAGAACCCACCTCCGCAGGCCAGCCAGCACGACAAACTGTCCTTGGGGGCTCCAGAAGATGGTGTTGGCCTGCTGCTTGTCGAACATCTCTGAAAGCAGAAGGTCAGAGGTCAGCGTGCAGCCGAAACAGGGCCACCCCGTGGGTGTGCACACTGGACTCTGTGAGGCGCCGCACCTCTGTAGCTGGGGGGCCTGGAGGGGTTCTGAAACTGCAGTGCTAAGTAACGCTAACACTGCACTTGATGGTGTAATCAGACGAAACACCCCAGGCAGGCGGTGCCACCACGGGGACACAGCACCCGGGCAAGGAGTCCAGTTTCCATCAGATTCTCGAAGAGATACGTGACCCCAACAGCCTAGAAATCCATTCTAGTGACTCACTTTTTAACTGAAAGAAGCTAATTCCACCATCTCTCCCAATGCCAACCCGATGCTCACTCCTGAAGGGGTGGGGCCTGGCCCTCATCCCTCTACTCAGGAGGGAGGGGCTGGGTGGGGAGGGGGCAGCACCGCCCCGATGGGGAGGGGCAGGGTGGAAAGGGTCCTTAGCAGTCCCCAGTGCTGTGGTGGTCTGCAGGCTGAGCCCGCAAGGGGAGACAGGGTTGTGGGGTGCCTGGAAGCCGAGGCACTTGTACGCTTGCTGTATCATAACCTACTTTACAACAGGAGGCCATGAACTCTTCACTTGTCCGAATTTCCTTTCGTAACAAAGGGAAGTAAGAATACACTCAGCTCCGTGACAGCCAGTTGACGACATCACAGAGTGACGCGCCGCAAACACCGCTGCTCAGGCGCACAGAAGGCCCGTCCTTTGCAGCAGACTCCCTCGCCCACCACCGGCTGCCCACAGGACGCTCTGTCCAGCCAAGCACTCTCCCAGGAGCAGTGACCAAGCTCTGCCCCTGGGCTCCCACTCAGCCGCTTACTGATGAGCTCAATCTTCCCGTTGCTCTTCACGTGGTAGAAGGAGACCGATATCCGAGGCGCCTCCCCGTGCAGCACGGCAAACTTACTTCCGTTCGGCTCCCAGGCGAAGGCGATGATGGTTTCTAGGGCCAGGAAGGGAGGGCACGCTCCTTAGTCACAGAACATCATTTTCCGCTAAGGCTGCTCAACAAGAGACGCCCCAGACTCCCAGGTGCACTAAAAGGCCCACAAGCAGCACAGGCACAAAGACAGCACGCGGAGCCCTGCGGAGCCGCCGCGGCCGGCGGGCGCGCCCCACTTTACCCCAGGCTCCTGCCACGGGCGGGGCGGCCTGTGGACGCGCCCCTCACTCTCCGCACGGCACACAGGGGTCACGGCCTCTCCCAGGCAGCACCTTCCCTCCCTTCCTCCTCTCCCCAGCAAAACAGGATATACACGCTCAACGTTCCACCTAAAGGCAGAGACTGTCTCAAGTTTTCAGGAGTCCAAAAAACCAAAACACCGCTATTCAACTGAGAACTTTCATATGTAAGAGGACAAGCCCTTAGCTGCGTTGCTGGGTGTGTGATGAAAACCTGCTCTTCACACTCTCTCTTAAGCGTGAAACCAGGCTCGAACCTGTGTCCCTCTGCTGTGTAAGCAGATCACATGGTGTGAATGAAAAAAAGGGGGCATCCCTTCACCTGGCAACTGGAAAGGCTAAGAGACTGAAGCTGGGAAGGACAAGGAAACTGTGAACCGACGTATGCTTTGTAACAGACAGATGCCTGGCCTCAGCCAGCCTGCCTGGGCCGTGAACCCGCAGGGAAGCGCTACGAGCAGGCGTGACGGCTCGGCGGCCACTCAACCTCGGGACAGGACAGAGGCACTTGCCTTTCATCTCGACCACGTCAACAGGCACCTGTTTTTCTCTCATTCGGAAAATTTCAAAATTTGTGACAACACCCTGTTTAAAAGAAAAAAGAAGGGGTGACATTCTGAAAACTGAAAGCGTGAGGAAGGCTCAAAGGGCAGCCTAGGAAGTTATTGAAGGATTAAACGTATACGCCTGGTAGAGACGTGAAAATCGGCAGAGATTGAAGCGTGAGACAAGAGCTCTCAAACCCTGATAGAGGCGGAGACGGGTACGAGGTCCGGAGACGCGGACCCTCGGCCCCAGCCCAGACCCTCGGCCTGCCCTAAGGTCACCGCCAGCAGACGGGCCCGAGGACCCACACTGTGACTTCTCTGCAAACCTTCTGTAGTGCCCCAAAGGCCCAGCAACTGGGACTGATCCAACTATTATTTCAAAACAGGGGAACAGCTACGTTCACGTAAAAAGCCGCATTATCCCTAACAGCCGAAAAGTGGAACCAGCCCACACGCCCACCAGAGGATAAACGGGCAAACACGACACAGCACGGGAAACACGCTCAGCCATGGAGACGAGGAGGGGCGAGCTCAGGGCGCCCCCGGGCGGGGCTGCCCCCCGCGCCCAGGGGAGGAGGCCAGACGCGAAGGCCACGGAGCGTGACCCCACTAGAGAGAAATGTCCAGAACAGGGGCGCCCAGAGACAGGGCGCGGGCAAGCGGGCGACAGGGTGTCAGGAGCCGGTGACAGCTGGCGCGGGAGGCGTTTCTTTGGGGGGAGATGGACACGCTCTGAGGTTAAGGCAGTGGGCTGCCGCGCGGCTATGTGACCACACGCCTCAGAAACCCGTTGTGAAAGAAATATTTCCATTAGAAGGAAAAAAACGAGTTTGTGTACAAACAAATGTTAAATGAGGCAAACAAACAAACAGTCTGGACGCAGGCCTGTGTCAAGCATACTACTCTGCGTTTCAGAAGAAAAACCTGAAGAAAACAAAGTACTGTTTTAACGCCTGCAGAGAAGGTGGGTGTCTGGAAGTTTCCCGGTGTTCTCTTGTGAGCTCTGACCTATGTCTAGTAAGTGATGCATCACCCACTCAGTTTATAGGAGAGAATCACACTCCTCTGCTGGAACACGGCAACAGTTCTAGCCACGACGCGGCAGCTAACTTTGGTGCCAGGTGGGCCTGAAAAAAGTCTTAAGTGTGAACCAAAAAAATCCACGAACACCGCCCCGCCTCCCCACCCTGAGCTGTGGAAGGAACGAGCCCGCCCACCGGGTCCGCTTACCTGGGTGCCTTTTGGAGTCCTGTCTACTTTCACACACAAGTAGTCTCCGTTTTTCTGCCAGTGCAGCTTGCAGTCCACAACGTTGAACAGGTTCCTAACCCTGATCTCTTGTCTGGTGGGCAGCTGCATCAGGGTCACCCTGGCTGGAATGTCCTTATCCTCAGGCACCCAGAAGGCTATGATGTTTCCACCGGGGGACCAGGAAAAGTCTCTGCAGGAGAAGAGAGTGCAGCGTTTAGCAGGACTGGCTAAGCCTCGAGGGGGAAGGCACAGGATCAAAGAGCTCCTCGCTCACTGTGCCGAGCGGGGCGCTGGCACAGTCACTGCTCGGAATGGCAGCGGCAACGGTACCGAGTGCCCACCCCCAGAGGCCTACTCTGGACTTCCTGTGCAGCCTGTTCCGTCCCCAGGATCCCCGGGGGCTTTGCCAGACTCACGGGGCCAGTGAGGAGTGAGGAATTCACACCACCACCCACCAGCACGGGGGCCACATGGGGGGTGGGTCAAGCCCCGGCTCTGAGGCCGCACCGACACTAAACCACAAGGCAAGTAAAACGAGCTTCAAGCTGATGCGCCAGCTGCGCGATTTCTGAACGCTCATTAAGAAGCCAAGGGAGAAAACCCCAGATCAAGAAGTGTGCGAGAAGGAAGAAGCAGGGGCAAGTCTCTTCACTGCAAAAATTTAGAAGTTCCGTTACCAAACAATTCATGAGTTCCTGTCCACGCAGAGCACCTTCACTTTTGCTTCTACTGTGAATTAACGCCCAGTTTTAATTGTAAGCCACAGTTCTGCCCAATATATAAATATAATAGAGCAGTAAGAAACGTGCGCATCCCCGGCACTGCTAGGATTTCTCACTGCCCTCAGAGATTTCAAGCGGATAAAGACATGCCTACTCCTTGACAGACCAAACCAGCCACAGCTCAGAGGCCAAGCAAACCCATGGCACAGACCATCGGACTGACAATGGAGACCCCCGACAAAGAAGAGACTCTCCTCTTCCTCAAAGACTGTGCCCCTGAGTGTCTGGTCCCCAGGCGGGAACAGGAGAGGAAGCAGCCCTCGGGCCGCCCCCACCAGCAGGAGCAGGGCAGGCTGACGTGGCCGCCAACAAGCAGCCCGCGGCGACAGGCATGAGCCCGCGGTGACAGCCCCGTGCCCAGCGACAGGCACAAGCCCACTGTGACAGCCCCGTGCCCGTGGTGACACCCCTGTGTCCAGCGACAGGCATGAGCCCACAGTGACAGCCCCATGCCCCGTGACAGGCACAAGCCCACGGTGACAGCCCCGTGCCCAGCGACAGGCACGAGCCCGTGGTGACACCCCCGTGCCCCGTGACTGGCACCAGCATTTTCTCCAAGGGTATAGGAGCCAAGTGCTAAAGGAGGGAGTCAAGGCCCACTCCTGCCCCACCCTGTGCTGAGAGTCACTTACTTTATGCCAGAGATCTTCAAGCTCTTCTTGTCCAAGAGACCCATAGACTACGGAAAAAACGAGGTTACAACGGCGTCAAATCAGACCCCTGTCTCAACAGCACATACAGCTCTTTACAGCAAGAGCTGCTGAGGGAGCGGTGTCGGCACAGGGCGACAGACCAGCCGGGAAACGACCGCCCAGAGCAGCAGGCACCCCCAGGGCCCGTCCCAGCCAGGCCCTCCCCAGCTCCCCGGGGCAGCAGAGACCCGGACCAGGGCCCGAGAACCCGCAAGGCCCAGAAACCGGAGGCCACCCCCTCTCCTCTCGGCCACCCCTCAGGCTGAGGAAAGCTCTGCGCCTGCGACAGCTCCCGACAGGGCAGCTCAGCTCAGGCAGTCAAACCAGCCACTTACAGGAGTTTCATAGATGCTCAGAGTATCGAGGGTCATTCTGGCAAAAAATTTACCATCGTGGCTCCACCTAAGGAGAAAAAAAGAAGTGCCAAGCTGGTCGATGAAGAGGGGGCACAGAGGCCACCGTGGCCACCCGGGTCCACTCACTTAAAGATAGGCCAGTGGGCTGAGCTCTCACAGTGGAAACCTCTCTTCTTCTGCCCGGTGAGGATGTCCCAGATGATGATGGCCTGAGGGTCATCCTGAGTGTCCATCAGGGGGCTGAAGGTCACCAGGCACCTGCAGCAGAGGGCGCAGCATCACCCCCGCGCCCCGCCTCCTCTCCTGTGAGGGTGCGGCCAGGGCCAGCCGCGGCGGGGGTGACGGGCTTCTGTTCCCGGATGTGACTCCAGGCATGAGAGGGAGACTCCCGGGACAAGCAGTCAAGAGTCGCGCAGCCAGCTCCTTCTCCAGCCCTCCAGGCTCCCCCGAAACGCCATCCCGTCCAGAGAGCCCACTCCAAATACAGAGCAGAACCACCGCGGCACACCCCGCTCAGTCCTGCCTGGCACCGCGGCATACTCCGAGGGTCCCCTTACGTTTCGCTGATAAAATCAGGACAAGGAAAGACCCAGCGGGTTCCCAACAAAAGTCCGCGGCGTGCGCTAGAAGGAGCGGTGTGGCACGCTCGCATTCCTTTCCCTGGTGACCAGGTAAACAGCTGGGCCCCGCAGTGGACACCAATGGCAGCGGGCGCTCAAGGCCCTGGTCAGACGACGGGCTTTTATGCAAACGTGTGCAGAGAGGAGGTGATAAAGCAAAGGCAACAAAACGTAACCGACCACGGTAAAGGGCACACGGGAACCCTCTGTGCTCTTATGACGATTCTACTTTAAAGTGGGAATTATTGCAAAATAAAGCTTTAGAAAATCCGCTAGAGAGCTGGCAGTACTCCACCCACCATTCTACAGCAGCTTACCTTTCACAAGGCGAGAAATCGATAAGCTGAACCCCTTGGTGGCTGAATCTCTGGATCTGTTTGAATTTCTCTCCCCCCCACAGAGCAATGCCTCGCTGGTGAAAGGTGGCCAGGTAGGTGCCCTTAGGAGACCAGCGCACGTACGTCTCTGTCCATCGCTGTGGAAGAAGCCGGTACCAGTGTCAACAGGAGCCAAGCACAAAGGCTCCGGGGTCTATGACGGACTTAGCTCCCAAGCTTCTAACTAGAAACACAAGAAGCCTGTTCACTTCTTAGGACTTGTTTCAAAGCTGGAAGAATGAAAGTTGCTGTCAAGAGGGGTAACCTCAAAGCACGTGACACTTCATCCGCTCTTGTACCGAGCTCCTCTTTTTCTTTCCGGCCGTGCCAGGTGGCTTGTGGGATCTCAGTTCCCTAATCAGAGATCAAACCCAGGCCCATGGCAGTGAAAGTGCCGAGTCCTAACCACTGGACCGAATCCAGTGAAGAGTCCCTGCCAGGCGGCAAACACCCACCGCTCTCTCCTCGATGGAGACCGGGTCCTTCACGTCATTCCAGAATATGGACGTGCGGTCCCCGCTCTCGAAGATCACGCTGTACTGATCTCTGCACTCAGCCTCTTCAAGCCAGTAGCGCAGGTTTCCCTAAAGGAGCAAAGCACAAGGGAGGGAATACATTTCCTTAATTTTAGCCAAAGAAAACTTATATTCATAAGGGTCACACTTAGCAATATGATGAATTCACTCAGCACCGTGAATTCCTAAGGGGTCACCACTCAAGCCAAGAGGCTAGCCACCATTTCTTCTAGTTATATACAGATTTTATGCAACATACCAGGTCTTTGAAAGGTTGTTTCTCTGGAATATCCCATTCATCACTGATGGTCATGTACCTGGAAGATCAGTGACACAACAGATGACCACAAGGGTGAGTGGTCCTCGGGCAGACAGTACTGCACCCCTCCCGCAAAGGGAAAGCACAGGCTTTGCTCGGTCATTATTGGTGAGGGGGTGCTGGGCGGGGGAGGGGAGCACCTGGCCGGGGATATGGAACGACCCTGCACTGTCTGACGGGAGAGTGCGGCCTCCTGAAGGGCCACTAAGTACCCCCAGCCCCCCTGGGGCAGAAAGGCCTAGCCACGCAACTCCCGGGCTGAGTCAGAACTCACTTGTCAAAGTCGGTGAAGAGGTTGACTCGGAATGTGTGCTGCTTGTCGAGCTTGTAGCCGTCAGCATTTTTCACGGCGTCCAGCGCATGGGCAGGGGACGCGTATTCCAGGAAAATATACCTGAATCGAGGGCGAGGGCCACTCACAAGCATGCAGACCCAAAGAACAAGCAGGTCACGCTCCACACAGCCAGGCCCCGTGGGGCCTGCGCGCACCGCGAGCATCCACGGCCCGTTTGCTCGCCACGTCCCGGAAGCAGCCAGGCCCCTAGCAGAGCGGCTCTGGACACGAACAGAATCCCGACACAGGACCCAGTGCCTCTACGGTCAACCGAAACGCCCACTGCCCTGACTACGGAAACCGTTTTAAGGATGTACATGTTCACCAAAACCTAGGAAGTTGTACACTTTAAAACTCTCTGACTTGACTGTCAAGTATCTGTCAACAAAGCTGTTTATCAAAAACAAGAATAGTCTGATACTGTGTATTACAGGGAAAATCACAAAGGCTCTCAGAGAATGTTTCATTTTAATACAAATCACACACGCAACTGCTCCGGAAAAGGCCACCCTCCCACCTTTCCGGAAATGTCAGAAGCGCTACCTGGGTGTGATCAGTTTCCCAAGAAGCTAAAACTATTCCAGGCAATTTCTAAAATCTGAAATTAAAAAATGAAGTTTATACCACTTTCTCAATCCTGTCCCATAAAAGATGACTTTGCCCATACTCAGAGGCTGACGTTTTTACGAAATTTTAACGAAGCAAGTCTGACAAGTGTGTGGAGCAACCAACAGAACTCTGGCTACTGCCGGCTGAGAACAAGCCGGGAACGACCGCTCGGGCTCCACTGGGACTTGCCCAGAGGCGCTGCCGGCGCACACTCTCTCCCGTACCCAGGAGAGGACAGGCACAGGACTGTCCCAACCGCTGCTCCGAACAGTCAATTGACAGGAAGACAGACAAACTGTCCCATGACAGAGCACCACGGCATTCACACAGAAGCAATCAGAATTACAGTAACAACACAGAAAACCTAACACTGAATTTAAAAAGCAGACTGCAGGACACATACCTCACACTATCGTTTTTAAAAGACAATATTTTAGGTAACAGCATAAAAAAGTTACTAACTGAACAATGACACAATGCTTTCTTCTAGACTCTAATAAATACCCCCATTTCAGATGTTAAAATGTGGGAGAAAAGCATATTTTAGAATCGAAATACCGTAGGTCAGATTTTCCCGAAGCCCTGCCAACCTCCAGATTTGCCTGCAACCCTCTGATCAACCACTGTTCAAGGAGAGACGAGCCCAAGCTCTGATGTCCCAGCAGCCGACTCACGAAACCCAACTCAGAACCAGACGCCCAGGTCCTCCCCCGCCCCGCTGATGGTCCCTGCCCTGAGGCTCTTCAGGCCGCCAGCTCCCCAACCCAGCGCCAGGCTCCCCAACCCAACGGCGTCCACAGCACACCATCGCCTTCATGGTGTCAGCTGCCAAGAAAAACAAACCACACGTCCGAGCTGGAGGACATCACTCACCCTTTTGTCCTTCCGTCCTCCTCTGGATAGAAATCGTTTGTGATTTTCCCAAACTTGGAGAAGATCTTATGGATGACATTTTTGAGTTTCTCCAGGCGGTCAGGCCCCACCTGAGGCACATTGTCGACCACAATCACCGAATCAATTCCATCTGCTTCCTGCGGCCGGTCTTTGAGCACGTCCCCCAGTAACTCTGCAGGAGGGAAAGGTGTGCCGAGTTGACTTTCTCTGACCAAGTTAATGCACCAGGTTAGCACACTGAACGCATTTCCAAAAAGTAAAAAATGAATAATTAATCTGAATGCTTTTGCTCTAAACGTTAAAATATCACAGCCCTGGCTCGACTAAAAATTTAAACTTGAAATAACTGGGAGGACTGTAACTCTTTACACGCTCTCTAACAGTCAAGATGTGTCAATAATAGGCAATATTAAATTAATTAAAAAAAATTTTTTTTAAACTTTTCCCTCTATCCCCAAATGAATTTTTAAAAAAGAGCCTTTAGGGCGCCGGCGGCCGAGCGGCCAGGAACGGAAGCGGAAGTGGCGGCGGCGGCGGCCGGGCCGGGCCTGGCCGAGGGGAGGCGGCGGGCGGGCGCGATGGCGGAGGCCGGGCTACAGGCGCCGCCGCCCCCAGGCACCCCAAGCCGGCACGAGAAGAGCTCGGGACTTCTCACTACCAAGTTCGTGTCGCTTCTGCAGGAAGCCAAGGACGGCGTGCTTGACCTCAAGCTGGCAGCTGACACCCTAGCTGTGCGCCAGAAGCGGCGGATATATGACATTACTAACGTGCTGGAAGGTATCGGGTTGATCGAGAAAAAATCCAAGAATAGCATCCAGTGGAAGTGAGTGGGTGCACCGGGGTCGGCAATGGGATCTCCTACCCAGAAGTGTCAGGAGTGTGGGGTGGAGGGTGGCAGAGAGAACAGGGGCCGTGGGACCCAGAGTGCCAGGCAGCCCCTCTCAGCTCTCCTTCCTGGATTCAGGGGTGTGGGTCCTGGCTGCAATACCCGGGAGATTGCGGACAAGCTGATTGAGCTCAAGGCAGAGATCGAGGAGCTGCAGCAGCGGGAGCAAGAACTAGACCAGCACAAGGTGTGGGTGCAGCAGAGCATCCGGAACGTCACAGAGGACGTGCAGAACAGCTGCTTGGCCTACGTGACTCATGAGGACATCTGCAGATGCTTTGCTGGAGACACCCTCCTTGCTATCCGGGCCCCGTCGGGCACCAGCCTGGAGGTGCCCATCCCAGAGGGCCTCAATGGGCAGAAGAAGTATCAGATTCACCTGAAGAGCGTAAGCGGCCCCATTGAGGTGCTTCTGGTGAACAAGGAGGCATGGAGTTCACCGCCTGTGGCAGTGCCTGTGCCCCCACCCGAAGACCTGCTCCAGAGCCCGCCTGCTGTCTCTACCCCTCCACTTCCGCCCAAGCCTGCCCTGGCCCAGCCCCAGGATGCCTCACGCCCCAGCAGTCCCCAGGCAACCACCCCCAACCCTGTCCCCAGCAGCACCGAGGCCCAGGGGGTGGCTGGTCCAGCAGCTGAGATTCCAGTGAATGGAGGCCATGGAACCGAGAGCAAGGACAGTGGTGAGCTCAGCTCCCTCCCGCTGGGCCTGGCAGCTCTGAACACCCGGCCGCTGCAGTCCTCTGCCCTGTTGGACAGCAGCAGCAGTAGCAGCAACAGCAGTTCATCTGGACCCAATCCTTCTACCTCCTTTGAGCCCGTCAAGGCAGACCCCACAGGTGTTTTGGAGCTCCCCAAAGAGCTGTCAGAAATCTTTGATCCCACTCGAGAATGCATGAGCTCAGAGCTCTTGGAGGAGCTGATGTCCTCAGAAGTGTTTGCACCCCTCCTCCGCCTTTCTCCGCCCCCTGGAGACCACGACTACATCTACAACCTGGCCGAGAGTGAAGGTGTCTGTGCCCTTTTTGATGTGCCTGTTCTCAACCTTTGACTGACAGGAGCATGCCCTTTGTGGCTGGGACACAGACTGTCTGACCTGGGGGCTGCCTAGGGACCTCTCCCCACTCCCCCACAGCTTGAGAGCCGCAGATTTCTGGCTTCCCCAGCCTTCCCTCACTGCACAGTTCTGGCCCCAAGTCCTGCTCCTGCAAGTCCACCTGTTCTGTGCTGGGAGAGCCGGGGAAAGCATAGCCCCCTCCACCGTGGACCAAAGTGTTTGCCTCTCCTTTTGGGGGGCCTTACCCTACCTGGTATCCTCCTCGAGCCCTCTCAGAGTTCAGGTTCAGCTGCCACCCAGTGGCACAGAACCAAGGACCCTCCATCACCCTCACAGGGCCACTTGTCCATTCCCATTGCCCTGTACCTGCCGGGCCTTCCCCCTTCCAGGAGGAAGTCTGGGGTGGGGATGGGCACATGCCAGCACCACCCCTGGCATCCTTAACTTCTCCCCATGCCCAATCACAAACCTTCTCCTGGACTTCTCGTGTGCCCCCTCTTCTGCTGGGCCCTTGGCCCTGAGGACCTGTTGACATGGGGGTGCTAACAGGAAGGAATGGAGATTTCTAGCTAAGAATCTGGGCTGCTGAGTCCCTAAGGATTGGCCCAGCCTCCCTCTGCCCCATAGCCTCCCTCTTGTTTATTCACTTACCCTCATTTAGAGCCATTTGCAGAGATTTAGAAAGATTTGCAGTAACGAATGGATTCTTATATAAAGATTATTTTTATACTTTTTGCAACAAAAGGAAATTGTAATATTTGTACAGTGTCCAAGTGAATAAAGATCGTGCCTAAGGCTANTGGGGGCCTTACCCTACCTGGTATCCTCCTCGAGCCCTCTCAGAGTTCAGGTTCAGCTGCCACCCAGTGGCACAGAACCAAGGACCCTCCATCACCCTCACAGGGCCACTTGTCCATTCCCATTGCCCTGTACCTGCCGGGCCTTCCCCCTTCCAGGAGGAAGTCTGGGGTGGGGATGGGCACATGCCAGCACCACCCCTGGCATCCTTAACTTCTCCCCATGCCCAATCACAAACCTTCTCCTGGACTTCTCGTGTGCCCCCTCTTCTGCTGGGCCCTTGGCCCTGAGGACCTGTTGACATGGGGGTGCTAACAGGAAGGAATGGAGATTTCTAGCTAAGAATCTGGGCTGCTGAGTCCCTAAGGATTGGCCCAGCCTCCCTCTGCCCCATAGCCCCCCTCTTGTTTATTCATTTACCCTCATTTAGAGCCATTTGCAGAGATTTAGAAAGATTTGCAGTAACGAATGGATTCTTATATAAAGATTATTTTTATACTTTTTGCAACAAAAGGAAATTGTAATATTTGTACAGTGTCCAAGTGAATAAAGATCGTGCCTAAGGCTAAAAAAATAAATAAGTAAATAAAATAAAAAAGAGCCTTTAATAGTGAAGAAACAAAGAGGATGGACTTTTACCAGGAAAAAAAAAAAAAAACCCAAGTGAGCTGAGGGACGCTTGTGGTGAGCCTTCTCTGACCCCCCTGTCAAGACTCATCACCCAAGGTTCTGTACGAAAAGCAGCCCTGTTTCAGGACCGCGTGGGACGGCGCCTGGCACTTAGAGCAGGCGGCCAGAGGCTCCAGGGCTCGCGAGCGTGCAGGGGGTGAGGCCTGTAGGCCGGGCGCCTCCAGCTGGACAGAACACCTGGCAGCGCCACCACTGGGAGACGCCAGCCACACAGACGCCAGATTGTAGACGCTCAGGACAGTGCTCGGAACGTAGCGAGAAACGTCCAGCAGTATTTTATAACTTCATGCAAAAGCTCAAAGTGCATTCTGTTCACGTCACAGAACAGAAATTAAAATCACAGAACCTAAATCTTAAGTGCTCTCAGTAACACAGATCTTCCTTGACTTATGATGGGGTTACTTCCCAATAAACTCATTTTTGAACCATTGTAATTCAAACCATCACAATTTCAGGACTGTCTGTACAGGCAAAATGAATGTCCAAGGTAATTTTTAAACAACGGCTGAAAAACAAAGGCGTATTATCTGTGTATCTGTGTGTTCTAGAACCTAATAATGACTAGTTTTTTAAGTATTTCAACATGTTATAAAGGACATGTCAGAAAATATTCTTTGCTATATTTTATTTTCAAAAGTTGAGGTGAATTCCCTCCACTTTAGTGGCTGAAATTTTCAATAATAAAAAGTCTTTAAAAAAGGAAAAAGGGTAATTTTCAGAGCTATGTCCTGTTATAAACTACCTCTAATGAATTCCAACACCTTTACGAATGATACTGGAAATGTTACCTTAGATAAAAGAACTGCCACTTAAATAAATTTCAATGAAGCTAAAATCATTCATTACCAAACAAAGAGGAAACAGAGAAAGAGGCAGATTAGGGCATCTTCCCCACAGAGCCCGGAGTCAGATGCTTGGGTTACTTTTAAAGCTGACTTACCAAACTATTACATCGCCTGTTAAGCCTGATCTGAATTTACAAGGTTTACAATAAGAAGCTCAGCTTTTATATAAACCGTGGACTCCTTCCCACAATTTTGCAATGTCTAGCTTTACAAGAACCCGCCCATACACAGTAAGGGAATGAGCATAGTAACGACATGAAAACATTTCCTTCTCATCACGGCCCACGCATCTGGCTACTCTTGGCTCATGGATTTCCAATCTGACTCCAGGGGAAATACAAAAAATGCAAGTCTCAAGACTTAAAGTAGCAAAGACATTTGGTCAAAATCTTTACCACATCAAGGACCAAGAGCGCTGTGATTAAGACGCAACGGTGTGACACAGGTCACCTGTGCAGGGAGGGAGGGGCAGACAAAGGCACCGGAGCCACGGCATGTGCGAGAGGGCTCGTCAGGAGGCCCAGTCCATTTTCACAAGAACCGGTACCTCGAGCATCACTCTCTGACCCTATAGGACGGTTCTCATGAAACAGAAAACACATGGGCTCCTGACTACAACCACTGGCCTCGAGAAGACGGACAGCTCGCTCGATTTTCATTCCTTAGGACCAGGAGCCTCACAGGTCCCTCTGAAGAAGTATCAGGATCGCAAGCACTTCCGGAGGCCCTGCCAGCAGTCACCCGGCCTGGCTGGCCCGTGCTTACACCAGCATCCTGCCACGCCGTGCAGAAACCCTGTGCGAATCAGGTGTGTTCAAATAATACTTAACAAAAATGAACACTGAAGGACTCAAAATGAGCTTAAAAACCACAACTTAGATTTTAAAATATAAGAAAAACTGGTGCCGTGAAAAAGAACAGTAGTCTGAGCTGGGGGGACGGGCTACCAAGCAACACTGGCCACCGACTCCCCAGGAAACACGTCCTCTTAGAGGTGAACGGGTGAGGGGCTTTGACTGGGTCAGCGGCTCCCAAGGCCTCACGAGCAGGAAAAGTACAGCCTTTCCTGCTTTTTATGCTGAAATATCTTTTGTCTCATGCAACAAAGTATAAGACAATGCTGGCAATAACCTTTAAAATTCTGTTTCAAATAAGCCACCATGTGGCATACCCCAAACCTATACAGTGCTGTACATCAGCTACAACTCAATAAAACTAGAAAAAAAAAAAGCATTTGATAAAGAATTTTAAAATAAACTATGTTTCAAAGTCAAACAACTCTATGTTCTCTAAACTTT
>SJYS01006054.1:355205-389294 GCA_006410695.1 Philantomba maxwellii
GGGCTTGGGAGTGAAGGAGAGACCTGGGCTAGGTCTAAGCTGCCTCCCTTGTTAGATGGCCTTGGGCCATTTATTCATCATCTCTAAGCTTCAGTTTTCTTATCTTAAAAATGGGATTAACAATACTGTTCCCTCACAGGCTTGGGAGAAGCTCCATAAGATTAGGCGGATGACTTACACCTTTTTTATCTGTGTTTTCATCTGCTCAGTCCCTAAGTTTTGTCTGACCCCTGGTGACTCCATGGACGGCTGCAAGCCAGGCTCCTGTGCCCTCTGTCTTCCTTATTTGTCTGTAGGTTTATCTTAAAACAGTGAGAAGTATTTTCAAGAGGGCTAACCTGGTTCTCATTGGAAAAGACTCATGCTAGGAAGGATCGAAGACAAAAAGAGAAGGGGGTGGCAGAGGATGAGATGGTCACACAGCATCACCACCTCAAGGGGCTCCGGGAGATAGTGGAAGACTAAGGAACCTGGCGTGCTGCGGTCCATGGGGTCAAAAAGACTTGGACACAGCGGAGTGGCTGAACCGCAGCAACAGCCTGGTTCTGAAGAGTGGAGGTCACCTCTGGTTTCCAGCAGGAGGCTCAGAGCTGGGACGTGCCCAGTTCCTGAGGCTGGAGGGCAGTGGATGAGGTGGCAGAGGCTCCAGATGCCTGCTGGAGGTCTCAGGGTGGCAGGACCCCCAGCAGAGAAGCTCATGGGTTTCCGACATTTTGTTGCCACCCGCAGGCTGAGCCGACTTTCGAGAACCCTGTTGGGCTGGAGGGATTGGCTGGTAGTGGTGTGAGCCGAGGCCTAGACTGCCCACCTCACCTCCCAGCCACTGGCCAGCCTGGGCGGCTTTGTCAGCTCTGTGTCAGCCTGAAGGACCGCCCCTGAAAAACAAACAGTTAAAAAGCGTGACACTGCGTTTCTTTTTGGCCAGGTGAGGGGTGAGGGGAGGCTAGTTGTCCGACGCGTGGGGTTGAGAAAGCGGAAACTGCGAGCCTGTTGCGCGTGGCGTTCGCCCGCTCGCGGGGCGCCGAGCCGTGTGCAGCACACGCTGAGTGCCCAGGAAGTGGTGCTTGCTACCAGCTCTGACGGCCTGATGGCACACACTGGTCCAGCCAGCCTGCTCTCACGGGGCCGGGGGGCATCCAGCCAGCCTGCTCTCACGGGCCCGGGGGGCACAGGCAAGAGACACCCTGCTCCGGGCCGCGGAGAGCTGACCCGATGGAACCAGACACACTCAGACGACGAGGCCTTAGGAAAACATAGGATGGCCCCTGGCGTGGTTATTCTTGTCGGTGGTTCACGTGGGGAATGACTGACGCCTTGTTCCTCTGACACGAGGTGGAAGGGAGACAAATAACAAAGGGAGGTGAAAGGACTGCCCTGGTGGCCCGGGAGTTAAGACTCTGTGCTCCCAACACAGCGGGCCTGGGTTCAACTCCTGCTCAGGGAACTAAGATCCTGTGTGCCACATGGGTGTGGCTGAAATAAAAATAAATACTCTATAAAATAAACTTTTTTAGAAAAAAGGGAGGCGAGGCAAGGAGGGGTCTGCTCATCAGTCTCGCGTGGACGGCAGCCCCACTGCTGTGTTTGAAGCGCTTCAAGGCAGGGAGCCGCATTTACGAGGACTGCTGTGTGCTGGCCGAACCCGAATGTGCACACTGCCGCAGGTGCTCGGCTGGAGCAGCTTTGTCTCCAGGAAACTGTGGCTGGGCAGGACGCAGAGCTTTTCATCCTCCGAAGCTTCCTCGCCCCTTTGCAGGTCAGCCCCGCTCTGCCCCCAACCCAGGCACCACTGATGTGGGGGAGAAGGAATCTAAGTGGTGGGAAAAGAAAATAAAAACAGAGCTAGTGACGGAGGAGGGGAAATTGAGAAACAGCAGGATGCCATCCAAGTTTCTATTTGCAAAATTGCTCTGTGTGTGTATATACATTTGCTAGAGAAGCTGGGCTTTGAGAACAGATTTGCATTTTCTTTGTGATTTTTCTATCGAGTTAGAAGGGGCAGAACCTCAGATGGCTGCCACCCCCGTGGTTCTCACACTGTGGTCCTCAGGGTGCTGTATTAAGGTAAGGTAAGAGAACAGCCTTGTTCCCGGGAAATACCCCAGAAGTATTTCAAGGTAAAAGGCTGTGGTGCATGCAACTTACTCTCAAACGTATAAATAAGGATGGCAAGTGATGGAGCATGTCAGTAAGATGTTAACAGCAGTGAACAAGAGGTGGGACAACCTCCTGAACTTGGGGAAGATTGGGAACAACCATGGCGAGCTTTTTCCAGGCACTCTAGGGCTTGACACAGCGTTTGCAAGTATCTGTTGAGTGAATGAGTGATTGAATAAACAAAGGAATTAATGAGTTAATAAAGGATGTGATGATCTTGGTTGAAATCGAAAGACGCTTGCTCCTTGGAAGAAAAGCTATGACCGACCTAGATAGCATATTAAAAAGCAGAGACATTACTTTACCAACAAAGGTCTGTCTAGTCAAGGCTATGGTTTTTCCAGTAGTCACGTATGGATGTGAGAGTTGGACTATAAAGGAAGCTGAGCGCCAAAGAATTGATGCTTTTGAACTGTGGTGTTGGAGANGCCAACTAAGGTCCATCTAGTCAAGGCTATGGTTTTTCCAGTAGTCACGTATGGATGTGAGAGTTGGACTATAAAGGAAGCTGAGCGCCAAAGAATTGATGCTTTTGAACTGTGGTGTTGGAGAAGACTCTTTAGACTCCCTTGGATTGCAAGGAGATCCAACCAGTCTATCCTAAAGGAGATCAGCCCTAAATATTCACTGGAAGGACTGACGCTGAAGCTGAAACTCCAATACTTTGGCCACCTGATGCGAAGAGCTGACTCATTGGAAGAGACGATGCTGGGAAAGATTGAGGGCAGAGGTTGAGATGGTTAGATAGTATCACCGACTTGACCGACATGAGTTTGAGCAAACTCCATGAGTTGGTGATGGACAGGGAGGCGTGGCGTGCTGCAGTCCATGGGGTTACAATGAGCTGGACACAACTGAGCGACTGAACTTAGCTAAACCGAATCTTGGCTGGACATAGATATAGGGCAGCGGTCCTCAACCTTTTTGGCGCCTGGGACTGGTTTCATGGAAGACAGCTTTCCCACAGACTGGGGAGGACGTGGGGACGGTTTCAGGATGAGTCAGGTGCAGTACCTTTATCGTGCACTTTCTTTCTGTTATTATTACATAGGCTCCACCTCAGATCGTCAGGTATTAGATCCTAGAGGCTGGGGACCCCTGANGCGGCGCGATGGACCCGCTGCCCGCCGCGCCCGGAGCTGCGGCCGCTGAGGCGGAGGCGGACGAGGAGGCGGACCCGCCCGCGGCAGGTACGGCGGGCCCCGCCCCCAGGCCCCGCGCCCGCCGCGGCCCCGCGGCCTTCGGCGCTCCCTGGCCCCGGACGCCCGCGCCCGCCGGGTCCTCCCGCTCGCGGCCCCTCCCGGTCCACGCCCAGGAGGCGCGTGGCTCCGCGGCTCCGAACCCCGGCACCTGTCGGGGCTGCGCCTCTCCGCGCGCCTCGGCCGCGTCTCCCGGGCTGTCCGGGCCCCTCGGGGCCGCAGGTCCCGCCCGCCCCGCGCCTCCTGCGTGCCCGTCTGCGCTCCGCGTGCCCCTGGACTTGCCGGGCCCCGGCGCGTGCCCGGCGCCTCAGCACCGGGCGCCTCTTCGGCCCGCCCGCCCTGTGTCTCCGTAAGCGCTTTCCGTAGTGGGTGAGCGTGAACGCTGAGGAGCACGCGGGAGGCTGGGCGTTTCTAGGAGGGCCCCGTCGAGATGGTACCCCCTCTAGCCTTCCAACTGGAGGATCCGTGTGGGTGTGAGTTCCTGCAGCTTCCTGGTGGTGGCGGCGGCACAAGTTGGAAACTCCGTTTGGAGGGTCTGGAAGGTGTCCCTGAGAAGCTCATGCTTAAAGTGAGCCCTGAGGGGCTGTAAGACGGTCGATTCATTAGGGAGAAAAGGAGATAGGAGTGGAGTGAAGTTGCTGGGGGCGGGGGGCGGGGTGGACAGTGCCCTGGATTGGCCTCAGTGCCCTGAAGACCCTGGGTGAGTCTGCCTTCAGACACCAGACCCACCGCTCCCCACCCTTGGCCTTTACTTTCCTTTCACTTGTAGCCTTGTAAGGGGTAGCATGTGACGGCTTGCGCTCACGGTTAGAACGCTGTGTTCAGGAGGTCACACGTTTGAGCACAGCGTGGGCCGGTCAGCCAGCCTGTTTCAGGTGCCCACCCTGGACTCCTTGTCCAGGTCACTTTTGGAAACGTGAGGCGTTTGAGCAGGAACGCTTCTTCCCCTGGGGATTGTAAAGCAGTGCAGGGTTGCTGGATGTGGTGGTCGTCCTGGGCTCTCTTTGCAGGTGCAAGGACAGCCTGAACGTTTCCTGCAGGATTCACCCGCTGGCCGCCATCCTGGTGTCAGCCACCACTGCTGTCTGAGACTGGCTGCTGGCCTTGTTAGGGGCCATGGTGATTTTGTTAACATTAGGCGTCCAGTTGAGGGAGGTGGCGTGGTAGAGGAAAAACACACCACCAACCAAAAAAAGCACTTTTTTTTTTTAAACTGGTAAAGCTAAAACCCAGAGGTAAGTGGCCTGCCCACAGTGGGCAGTATTAAGAGGGTATGTTGTGGTGGGGATGGTGGTTAGATGGGCTGCAATCAGAAAATACGTCTTTGATAGTGAACGTTATCCAAACACGATATTCACTAGGGAGAAAGGGAGATGGGAGGGGAGTGAAGTTGCTGGGAGCCGGGGTGGGGTGCACAGTGCTCTGGATTGGCCTAAGTGCCTTTAGACACCAGACCCGTCGCTCCCCACCGTCGGCCTTTATTTTTCCTTTCACTGTGGCTTTGTAAGGGGTAGCGTGTGATGGCTTGTGCTCATGGTTACAACGTTGTGTTCAGGAGGTCACACGTTTGAGCCCAGCATGGGCCGGTAGCCAGCCTGTTTCAGGTGCCTTTGCTCAAGCAAAGGTTGATTTTGACTGTTGAAGAAGCCGTGGCTTGTGGATACACGGCGAGTTCCATCTTCGCTGGTGTTCTGCCCACACAGCCGGAGCTCACTCTTAGTATTAGCTGTGGGGACCATGGGGGTCTAGGTCTTTGTAGTGCCTTTGGGATTTTCGGAAAAAATGATGTTCACTGTGGTTTTCAGGCTTAATGTTTAAAACAGGTTTTTTAAGTTGGTTTTTTTTGGCTGCCCGGGGTCTTTGTTGCTGAGAGAGGGCTTGCTCTAGTTGCGTGGAACAGGGGCGGCTCCTCCTTGCCGTGCGTGGGCCTCTCCTTGAGGTGGCTTCTCGCGCAGAGGAGCACAGGCTCTGGGCGCGGAGGCTTCAGCCGTTGCAGCAGGCCGGCTCGGCGGCTGGGGCGCATGGACTCCAGTTGCCCCACCGCGTGTGGAATCCCCCCAGACCAGGGGTCCCGCCCGTGTTCCCTGCATTGGCCGGCAGATTCTTATCCACCGTACTACCCGGGGAGCCCCGAGAATCGTAGCATATTCTAATCCCTGGAAGCTTAAGCTGCGAGTGTTAACTCCCTTCCTGAAAGTTTAACTTTCAATTTTACAATATGTAGACAACCACATTTTCCTTACAAAAAAAAAGCAGACACCACTGAGAACAGTGTAGATTGGCACTCACCCCCTCTTACCAGCTTGGGATGGACCCTTTCACGCTGTTTCTGTGTTTACACTCGTGTGCTCAGACAGTGCATGCCTCCTCGCGCCTCCGCGCCTGTGTTTCCCTACGGTTGTGTATTGGTTTTCTGCTGCTGCTGTAACAAAAATGGCCACACACAAAGTGGCTTAACCAGCAGAAAGTTCTAATTTTACAGTCCAGGAGGTCTGTAGCCAGAACAGGTTTCCCTGAGCTAAAATCTGGCTGTGGGCAGGGCTGCGTTCCATCCTGAGGCCCTGGGGGAGAAGCCGTTTCTCGGCCTTTCCCGGCTCCCAGATGCCTTCCGCATGATGACCCCCTTGCTCCAGCTGCCCCAGGCCGCGCCGGCCTGTCCTGTCCTGTCTCTGACTCTTTCTTCTGTCCACTTCTTCCACTTTTAAGGGCCGCTTGGGTTACACTGGGCCCACCTGGTAATCCAGTAGGATTCTCCCAGTTTTAACGTCGGCTGATTAGCAACCTGAATGGTATCGGCACCTTGCGTTCTCCCTTACTGTGTTGTCTGACAGATTCGCAGCTTTCTGGGGTTGGGGTGTGGGTACCTTTAGAGGTCATCAGTCTGCTGTAACAGCTGCCCAAGGTGGCTTATCAGTAAGGAGCCCACTTGCCAGGGCAGGAGATGCAGGTGACTTGGGTTTGATCCCTGGGTCGGGACGCTCCTCTGGGGGAGGAAATGGCAGCCCGCTCCAATACTCTTGCCTGGGAAATCCCGTGGACAGAGGAACCTGGTGGGCTGTAGTCCGTAGGGTTGCAAGAGTCGGACATGACTGAGCGACTGAGCACACACCCACATTCTGCCTTAAACGCCCCAAGGAGTGGAATCGCTGGGCCATAGGGTTGCACCCGGTTTAAAGAAATTATCTATTTCTGGCTGTGCTGGTCTCTTGCTGCCTGGGCTTTTCTCTGGTTGCAGCTGACGAGGGGTCACTCTCTGCTTGCGGTGCGTGGGCTTCTCGTTGCGGTGGGCTGTCTTGCTGCGGAGCACAGGCTCTCTGGCGCAGCGTTCAGTAACCGTGGGGCCTGGGCTCTGGAGCACAGCTAGATTCCTGGGACTCCCGGGCTTAGTCGCTCTGCAGCACGTGGGATCTTCCGGGATCAGGGCTCAGTCGTGTGTCTCCCGCATCGACGGGCGGATTCTTCACCACTGAGCCGCCGGGGAAGGACAGCTGCACGTTGTTTTGTTTTAACAAATACTGGCACACCGTCCTCTCTGGTAGCTGTAGCCGGTTTACTCCTGTAACAGAATGCATCTTCTCCCTGTAACCTCACCACCATTAAGTGCCATGGTTTTTAAAACAAATTCCTTCGGCATTAGAGAATTAAGAACTGCTTTTATTTTTGTGTTAGTGTCTGTTTCTTCAGTTATCAGTGAGGTGTAGTTGCTTGTGATGCTTTGATCTTGTATGACCTTCCTGAACTGACTGTTCTTATCTGTGGCCCATTTTCTTATGGGATTTTTGTTTGTTTGTTTGTTTGTTTTGTTGCAGTTCTTTCTGTATTTTGGTCTTAGACCTGTTGTGGATTTCATATTAAAATTGTAACCATCAAAATATCTGATTGACTGGAACCCTGTTTTCTGATTGCAGCATGAGAGTTTATTTCACGGTCTGTTCAGAGGTTACACAGCTCAGCGATGATGCCCTGGAGTGCCTAAGAGTGAGTGTGATAGGTGCTTGCTTGTCTAACCTGATTTTGGGAATTGCATCATGCTGGATAAGAGTACAGATTCCACTGGGTCCCAGCCCTGCTTTCCTGCAACCCTGCAGACCTAAGCTTGGTCTTCGCTTCCTTCTTTCCTTCTCTGCGCCTCACAGCTCCTGGGATCCTAGCTCCCTGACCAGGGATTGGACTCTAGACCTTGGCAGTGAAAGCACCGTATCCTGAGTGGTCCGTGCCACTTCTCCTGTAGCCCCTCGCTGAATGTTCGCCATACCTGCCGCTCGGTCAGGAACCTCTGAGCTATTCGTCCTCCCAAGCCTCGGGGGGTGGGGGGCCTCCTGGCTTTCTGTGGGGTCAGCCCTGAACTCTGCTTGTCCTCCGAGCGACTCTGCGGCTGGCCGCCAGCCTCTCTGCGCGCCTGCGTGGTCTCCACGTTCTCCCCTCCACCCCGCTGTCCCCCGCGACCACCCCGCTGCCGCCGCTCTGCCGGGATGCATTTGTCAGGCAGCTCACCGAGCTGTCGCTTGAGATGTATGCACTCGACGGATTAAATTATACTTTAAAGTACCATCTGTGTTGGGGCAAAAAAATACCTTCCTGTCCATCTCTCTCCCTCCATCACACACATTTCTGTTGTCAGCTCCTGAGGGACAGAAACCATTATTTTTCTTTATATCCCAGCATCTGCTAATGGAGACAGGGCTCTGCTGTTGGAATAGAATTACGTGTGGGGTTTTTTTTGCGGCATGTAGGATCTTAGTTCCCCAACCAGCGATGGGACCTGGGGCCCCTGCGGTAGAAGCGCAGAGTCCTGACACACTGCATCGCCGGGAAGTTCCCTAGAATTACATTTCTATCCTAAGTGCTCTTTAGGGTAGTATCGCATTTTAGTTTGGTAACAATGGTGGCTGTGCAAGTGGTGTTTAAATTGGTGCTAATGCTCTTTGAACCCTGTTTCTCTTTCTGTCTCTCTCACACACACACATACACACACAATTTGCAAGGTAAAATGTGTCCATCTGAGGAAAGAGGAACTGAATCTCTCCTACGTAGAGCAGATTTTGCCAGAATTTGTGGTTAGCAAGAAAGTGGTGTGTTCCGGTAGGGGAATTCTGTTTTGGCTTATTTTTTCCTTCCCAAGAAAAATGCACCAGAAAAAGAGATGTTAAGCCTGCAGCGTGCAGGCTGATGGGAGAGGCTGGAGTGGTGAGAGGCCGGAGAGATGGGAGTGGCCTCCCCGGGGCCTGCAGTGCGTGTCAAGACAAGCTGCCCCAGTGATTAGAACCCAGGCCCAGTGAGCAGGCTGGTGGCCTGGACCCTCAGGGATTCAAAGAGTGCACCCCCTGACCATGTTACCCTCTGAAGAACGGTAGCGTTTTCATCTTTCATTGTTTGAATGTATTCGTTGTAGAATAGTTAAGAAATCATAACCAGACTCGAGGTAGAGGTTCCTGGGGAAAGCATCAGTGACGGGATCCAGCCAGTCCATCCTAAAGGAGGCCAGGCCTGAATGTTCACTGGGAGGACTAATGCTGAGGCTGAAGCTCCAGGACTTTGGCCACCTGTTGCAAAGAGCCAACTCACTGGAAAAGACCCTGATGCTGGGAAAGATTGAGGGCAGGAGGAGAAGGGGACGACACAGGATGAGATGGTGGGATAGCATCACTGACTCAGTTGGCGTGAATTTGAGCAAACTCTGGAGACAGTGAAGCACAGGGAAGCGTGGCGTGCTGCAGTCCATGGCGTCGCAAAGAGTTGGACACGACTGAGCAACACGAGCGATCAGCGCTGAAGCCTCGTGTGGCCGGGGTGGGCGTGCCCAGCAAGCGGAGCTGCAGGAGAAGGCTGAGGCCGCCCTTGGCGCTGTTGCCGGCTCACTGGCTGGGGGAGGACACGCCTGCCCTTGAGGTGTGGGGATGGGTGGGTTCAGGGCCCCTCAGCTCTTTTCCCCACTTTGAAGGATGCGTACTAAGCACGTGTGAGGTGAAGATTCATGACTGATGAGTTCCAGGGCAGCTGGTGTAAGGTCTGGAGGCAACTCTGGAAGTATCGAGACACGCCGTTCCGAGACTCTCTAACCCGCTTTGCGCTAGTGACGTTCTTGCCTACAAGCCTTATGAATGAGTCGTAACCGGACCAGTAAGACTTCATGCGGTGTGTGATTATGCACTCTGAGGAGAAGGTTGCACGAGTAAGATAACCACAAATACGAGCGTCTTATAAAAGAGAAATCACCCGTGAGCCCACAACCGCTGATTTCAGCCTGTTTCCTGCTCCTGTGCGTACGTGTTGGACCTTGTTAGCCTCAGGTGTATTGACAGCTAGTCTGCTCGGTTCCCTTGGCGTTACTCTACGCTGCTGAGGCGCTTCCCTGCTTTTCTGGTTGGGGTCTGCGTGATAGTGGATCAGGAGTGTGTGTGTGTACTTGTAGAGTGCGAAGGTGGTAAAATGCGGTCCTTCGCCGGGAGTCAGCATTAAAAATTGTCCTGATGCTTGCGCTTGGTAAACAAAGCCTCTCTCCTGCTAAACTAGTTCCCCAGCCTAGAGGTGGTGGCTGCTGTCAGCTGCGCATGTGGAGCCGCGGTTCGCAGGCGCCGCTGTGAGACTCTGAGAGCTGGGGCGCTGTTCTCAGCTGACCTCGGTCGTGTCCTGCTTAGTGACCTTCTGCAAGTGCAAGCTCCGAGTCCCTGGGCTTCCACTGAGGGTGTCTGAGAGAAGCCAGAGAAAAGACACACCGTGCGACTCCTGTTTATGCAAAGTTCGCACCACGCAGTTAGACTCTGCTGCGTGGGCACGCTCACGCAGGTGGCGAAGCGGTAAATGAGGAGCAAGGGAGAGACCGTGAGATGGGGCTGTGGTCACCTCTGGCCGGAGAACGGAGGGCCTGGGCAGGCACAGGACGGGGGCTTCCAGGACCGCAGGGCTGTTGGCGTTTTAATCTTTGTGTTTGTTTATTTATTTGACTGCACCGGGTCTTAGCTGTGGCCTCTGGGGTCCAGTTCCCTGAGCAGGGGTAGAACGGACCCTCTGTGCTGGGAGTGCAGAGTCTTAGCCCTGGGCCACCAGGGAAGTCCCTGCAACGCTCTTTCCCTTTTTTGACCTGGACAGGCCAAACCACGTGTGTTGGTACATAAAACTGTCCGTAGACGTTTTACACGCCTGTGTGTCTGTGTCTGTTTCCCGGGAGAAAAAGTTCAGGGAAACCCCAGTGTGTCCCATTTCCTGTGACATTGAGTGGATCTGCTAATAACACAGCTTGACAGGCAGAGGTGGGCACCGGGGATCTCGTTTGAAAATGGTCTTGTAGGATTTGGCCTCTCAGCTTCCACCCTCTAGTTAATGTTGCAGACGTATTTATAACAAGATGCGTGTTTTGTTGTGTCAACAGCCACCCCCAAAGGAGAACCGTGCAGCCCATCGGCAGGAGATGCTGGCTCCGCTGTTTCCAATGCCTGTGTCTGGCTATACTGGCGCAGGCCCAGCCCGCTGGCGAGCCCGGGTGTCCCGGGGCCCTGGGACCAGCGGGAAGGGGCCGCAGGGCCTCGGCACCGCGTGTCGCGGGGAGGGGCGTCTGGGAATGTTGGACGTGCAGAGGCCCTGGGCTGGGACAGTCAGGTGGCACTCCTGACTCTGCCAGTTCATCATCTGCGGAGCCGGAACTGGAATTCCACCTGCCTCCCAGCTCCCGAGGAGTTCAGTCCCGGCGGCGGGGCGGTGGGGCTTCCAGGCCTGACCACTCACGGGCGGGGTTTCCTCCGAGGGGAGGTTTCGAATGGCGATGTCAGCTTTTCAGGCCCCAAGGCCGGTCTGCGCGCGTGCAGGCCCTTATCTCGGGGTGGCTTCTACCCCCCGCGCGCCCTCGTGGGAGGGACGGTGGAGTCGGGGTCTCGTGGACGTCTCTGCAAGAGGCTCCAGTTTCCCCGTGCGCTGTGGGGGTTCTGTTCCCGAGAGGGGCCCTGCTGCGGGGAAAGGTGTCCCGTCCTCCACCTCCCCGGTCGGGGGGCCGGGTGGGCTGTTGTGCAGGCTGGTGGTGCTGTGTGTTTGCAGTGATGGCCGTGGCCTTCCTTCTGCCTGACGCGTGAACTAGCTTAATCCTGCAGTGATGCTGTGCGGCAAGGGGCCTCACCTGCCCCACTTTACAGGTGGGGAAACTGAGGCACCCAGAGGCTGACTCGCCCGGCACCTACTGCTCGAGGTGGCCGCGCTGGAGTCCTCTCCGGCGACGCGTCGGGTCTGACCTCACACCGACTCGGCTGTCTGCACCGCAGGCCCCTTACTGAGCCTGTCTGGAGGATCGGCTTCTGACTGAGTAACCAGCCCCTCCCAGGCACAGACGCTTCGGTCCTGAGGGGCTTTTGCTGAGAGGAAGGCAGTTCCAGGATCCTGTTCTTGTGGAGACCACCCGAGACCCTTGCGAGGCGTGCTGTCTTCTCTTTCCAGAAAGGGAGCGTCCGCCCAGAGGGTGTGTCCTCGCCCCTGCCCCCCAGAAGCCCGCGTTCAGCCTGGGGGGCGTCGCGGGGGGCTCCTTCCCGGGCGGTGGGTGTGAGAGCTCCGGGACAGCAGCCCTGGCCCGCAAGGCCCGCGCGCGCCAAGCTCGGGCTGAGTCCCGTCCTGTTGGCCTTGCGGGTCGGCCGCGTCCTCCAGCTCTGGGGTTTGGGGTGGGCGGGACTAGGCGGCGCTCAGCCCTTCCTTGCCTGCAGAACCGGCTCTCCACCTTAGTGCAGTTCAATCGTGGGGGGAGAACTGACTCAGTATTTTTCTTGCTGTGACATTTTTCACAGTTCTTAGCTTGTCCTGCCAGTTTCCGAGGCGTTCCGTCTTCTGCTTGATTAACTGCGTTCCTAGGCGTCTACCCCGAAGGCAGCCGGCAGGCAGGGGCCCTGTCTCACTCCCTGTGATCGATAAATAACTGTTTGAGTGAATTTAACTGTATGTCACTTGGCTTATGATATTGGGTGGTTGCTTGGGATTTCATTAGAGGGACTGAGTTAGGCTGCAAACGCAGAGCGCGTCTGCTGGAACCCAGAGACGGAGGCTGCCAGGTATTTTGGAACATGTTCACTTTCACGTCCAGAGATCCTAGAAAACCTGAGTCACTTTTAGACGAAACCATCCAGGCCTGGGAGGAGGGTTTTTTTTTTTTTTTAAAGAACAAAACCAAAACCAGATTGAACAGAGATGAGTATTCTTTTTGGAACTTTGAACTTCTGCTTTGTCAGGAATTCCAAGATTTCCCGAGTTAGCTAAAATAGTGTGTTTTTTTTTTAAGCTCTGGAAAAAGTCCCTGGGCCTCCCACATGAAAGCATTCCAGAAGGGAGAGACCCGAGGAGATTCTGATGAACAGAGTCCCCGAGCCCTTCCAGAAGCAGGTTTGTCTGGTTCCTGAAGAAGCAGGGTCCCCGCGGGCGGCAGGCTGCTCTTGCTGGGAGGCGGGTCAGGGGAGACCGTCTGATAGGTGACTCCTTTCGGGCCTGGGCTTTAGTTTTATGATGTCCTAAGGAAGCAAACGAGCGATTTTCCCTCTCTGTGTGGCTGGGTCCCAGGGAGGAACGGCCACTGGCAGCCAGAGAAGCCCCGCTGGCGTGCGCGTCAGTAGCTCACGTGCCCTCCCGAGGGCCGGGGCGGCCTGTGCTCGGGGCGTTCTCGTGGGAGTTAGGGAGTCGCCACCGTGGGACCCAGCTCTGGAGTGACCAGCACGCCCTGGCCGGCAGCTCATTCCGCTCTGCGGGTGTGTCTGGGCGCACGTCCTTTAAAAGCCGGGCACTCTGCTGCACGCTTTCACATGTAACTGTATTTTTAAAATGCTTGCTGTCAACCGGTAACGTGCCTGCTGTTGTCCCCGTTTTGGAGATGAGGAAACGGCACAGAGAGTGCGCTGCTCACTCACAGCCACAGGGGGGTCGGGCGTTTGCACCGAGGCGCCCCGACCACTGGCCCAGGAGAGTGGCGTGCCCCCAGGCCCCTGCGTGTTGTGGGCGTCGAATGAGGCCCCGTGAGCCCCTCACCGGGCGTGGGCTCTGGCCCCACGAGTCACCTGGCTCTTCCTGACCTCTGGCCGGCCTTGCTGCTGGGGGCCTCCAGGTTTCACGTCTGTGAAAGGAAGTCAGAGTATCTGCTTGGAGTGCCTGCAGGGTTAGGGAGACGCCACACAAGCGCCCAGAAGGTTCAGACGCGGCCACGCCTCCTTAGTGCTGGTCGACTCTGCACACAGGCTCCGAGTGCCCGTCTGCATCCCGCTTTTGGGTCCATGGGGGGAGGGGGAGGGGGCAAGCGCTTTATTAGGGGGTTTCCTGGACTCAGGGGCTGCGACTGCTCCGACGGACCTGAGGCTTCACAGCCGCGTGGACGCAGGGCGGTCCCCGGGTCCTGAGCGTGGCCACGTGGCGGTCCTGTGGCGGCCTCCGCAGCTCAGCTTCTCTCGCTCCTGCCTGCAACCCACCCGGAGGGTCGTGCAGGTGGCTGGTCTCCTTCCTAGCAGCCACCCTCCGTCAGGGTGCAAGCCGTGTGCATTCCGGGCTCCAGCCCGGGCTAGGAGGACCCTTCGCCTGTGCTCACGGGGGCTGCAGGGCAGAGGAGTCCCCCTGGCGTTGAGGAGGCTCCCCGTGGCTTGAGTCACGTGCCGCCTAATTGGCCCGCTGCAGGCGTGCTCCTTGGTGATGCAGCCTTCACCGCGGTCGATTCCAGGACATTCTCATCGTCCGGTGCCCGGCAGCAGCTGCCCCCCCTTCTCCTCCACACCCCTCATCCCCCAGCCCACACAGCCGCTGGTCTTTCCGTCTCACAGGTTTGTCTTGAAGTTTCATGTAATAGAGCCGAGCGTCAATGCTGTGAGGGCCTTGGTGGCGACTCCTTTGGCTCAGCAGTGTTTTCAGAGTCCATCTGTGCTGCAGCCCGATCGGTATTTCTGTTTATGGCTGAATGAGACTCCGTTGTATGGATAACTCACACATCTCTGACTCACGCATCGGTCCGCGGACGGCTGGGCTGGCCCGTTCCGGCGGTCGTGACTGGCGCCGGCGCCAGCGTCCCTGTGCCCGTCTCTGTGTGGGCCTGCTGTGCCATTTCTCGCGGGCGTCCCCCTCGGAGTGGCGTCATCGGCTCGCAGCCGGCGTTTGACCCTTTGAGGTTGGCTGCGCGCTTTCCCGCCGCCGAGTGTGTGGCTTCCAGGTTCTCCACGCCCGCGCCGGCGCTTGCTCCTGCCTGCCTTCCTGGGCAGCCACCCCGGCGGGCGGGGCCCAGGGGTCGGGCCTCTCTGCACGTGCCTGTTGGCCTGCTGTACGCCTCCCGTGGCGAGACGTCTATTCAGGCCGCTTGTTAAGCACTTTAGGCTCGAGTCCCTCACTGGATGCACAGTTTTGCTGTGTTCTGTGGGTCGTCGTCTCGCTTTCTTGATGACCTTGTAGCACAGTAGGTTTCGGCTTTTGTTCTTCTGGTGGTGGTGGTTTGGCTGTGCTGGGTGGCTTGCTGAAGCTTAGTTCCCCGACCAGAGATCGAACCTGGGCCTGGCAGAGAAAGTGCCGCGTCCTTGCCACTGGGCCGCCAGGAAATTCCCAGGAGTTTCTAATTTTGATGAAGTCCAGTTGGTCTGTTTTCTTTTGCCGGTGCTTCTGGGGTCATAGCTAGGAAGGCTTTGTGTGACCTAAGGTCACAGAGGTTTGCTTCTGTGCTTTTTGTGGAGAGTTTTGTAGCTGTTGCTCTGGCGTTTGAGGCCGTGGTCCATCTTGGATGAGTTGTGTTTGGTGTGGGGACGGTGCCTGGTGGTGTTGTTTGGAAACGTGCCTGTCTATCGTCACCCAGAACTTTTGGGGTGTACATGGTGTGTGCCCCTCCTGTGCTGGGCGGATCAGGGAGTGAGAGCCCCCCGAGGGGGTTTGCGTGGTGTGTGTGGGAAACCTGTGAACCAGGTGGGTTAGGAGGAGCTCGGCCAGGACGCTCAGGCCAGCCTGAGCCCTCAAAGGCCGGCCTCTCCAGTGGGCACTCGGGGAGCGCTCCCTGGAGAAGCCGCGTCTGTGTCGAGCTTCTGAGGCTGGAGGGGATTCAGTTTGGAAATTCCCAACTAGTAAGTACAGAGGGCTTGGAGGGACCCTAAGAGGTTGTTCGTTTATATTATGTAAAGCAAAATATAAAGACACCTAATGGCTTCCCCGAAGAAGGCAATGGCACCCCACTCCAGTACTCTTGCCTGGAAAATCCCATGGATGGAGGAGCCTGGTGGGCTGCAGTCCATGGGATCACGAAGAGTCGGACACAACTGAGCGACTTCCCTTTCACTTTTCACTTTCATGCATTGGAGAAGGAAATGGCACCCACTCCAGCGTTCTTGCCTGGAGAGTCCCAGGGCCGGGGGCGCCTGGCGGGCTGCCGTCTGTGGGGCCGCACAGAGTCGGACGCGACTGAAGCGGTGCAGCAGCAGCAGCAGCAGCAGCGGCTTCCCAGGTGACTCGGGCGATAAATGGTCTGCCTGCAGCGCGATGGGTCCCTGGGCCGGGAAGACCCCCTGGAGAAGGAAGTGGCAACCCGCTCCAGTACCCTTGCCTGGGCAATCCCGTGGACAGAGGAGCCCGGCGGGCAGTACCCCGTAGGGGCACAAAGAGTCGGACATGACTGACCGAGCGTGCACACACAGCAGCACTGAAGCCTTTGCAGGAAGGTGGGACCTGTCCTTTTTTGTGCTGTCGGCTGGTTATCCACAAGGCCAGTGCAGCTTTATAGAATCAGGGCTGTGTCTTATATTCTTTGGGCAGATCACCGGAAGTAGCTGCAGGTTGGCAGAGAGGCCGTGGCGGGGGCAGCTGGGCCAGGGTGAGGGTGCCGCTGCTCGGGGCTCCATGTGCCCGTGGCGGGGGCAGCCGCCCGGTGTGAGCGGCTCTTCCCCTCGCTGCAGCTCACCAGGGCGGGCTGCCTGCCGCCAGGGAGGCCTGAGTGCACTGAGGGGCCAGGGTCCTCCCGCTTGGGAGACACAGCCGGCCTTGACTGCTCCCCGCGGCCTTCCTGCTCCTGGGAGTCCGATTCCTGCTTTGTGTTGGCAGATGCTCACCGGTCGCTTACTCTCTGCTGGCCGCTGCTCTTAATTGCTGGGCTACTAATTGGGAGCAAAGTAAACAGAAAGGCCTGCTCTCGTGGGGCTTCTGTTCTCGCCGTGGAGGTGGACAGTATTCGGTGGACGAGGCGAGTGGGATGCAGGTGGGAGCTCTGGTTGGGGGGCGGTTAGGGTGCAGCTTGCTGTCCCTGAGGAAGCCTCATTCAGAGCGACTTGGGACCGAGTTTCCGAGGAGATGGTCTTGGGTGGTGGGTTTCTGGGCAAGGGGACCCTGGCCAAAAAGGTGGCAGGCGGGGCCCCGGCCAGCAGGCGTGGGCTGTGATCCAGGCGGCTCTGGGAGCCAGAGCGGCTGGAGAGAGGGGCCGGGGCCGGAGCCTTTCCTGGCTGAAAAAGATGACCGTTCGGGGCGGGCGGTGCTGGAGCCGGGGAGGCTTGCGTGCGTTAAGAGCCGTTCTGCTCATGGGTTGTCATTCTGATCCTCACTCAGCAAGCTTTAGTTTCTTGTCTTTTTCTAAAATTCGCTTTATTGGTTGGCGTATGGCTGTGCTGGGCTGCGTTGCTGTGTGGGCTTCTCTCTAGCTGTGACGAGCAGGGGCTGTTTGCCTGGTGGCGCTCGGCTTTCTCGTGGTGGCGTCTCCTCCCCTTGGAGAGCTCGCGCCCTCGGGCCCCCGGGCGCGGTAGTTGGGGCCCCTGGGCTTAGTTGTTCCACAGCACAGGAGATCCTCCTGGACCAGGGATCAAACCCGTGTCCCCTGCCCGGGCAGGTGGGTTCTTAACCCCCTGAGCCACCAGGAAAGCCCCTCTTCTTTCTCTCTTGCCTGCTGCTAGGAGACACTCGCGGATGACTCCGACGACCGTGGTGGCTCTCGGCGGGGGCGGGGGGTGTCTGTCTGAAGCCGTGCGCTAGTGATGTAGTGTGGTCCATGTGGGCGGATAAAAGCCGTTCGGGGAAGTGTCTGTTAGCAGGAAAAAAACGTAGAATTCTGTAGGAACTGATTGTAACAGAGAGAATAAAAAATAGAGCAAAGTGCTTGGTGCACGGCGGTGCTCTTCATGCTGCTTCTAACAGCAGAAAGCAGTTAGCGGAGCGCAGCTCAGCGACTTCTAGTTCTGTCCCTAAGTCAGTGTGCCGTGTCTGCAGGCAACAGTCTCAGTAACTTCAGAGAGTGCAGACATGAAAGAGAAGCCGAGACGCGGTGGCAGATGGACGCGGACGGATGCGGACGGTGAGTCAGGGCCCTTCTGGAACGGCGGGCAAAACCGGCGGGAAGCAGGGAGCCCGGGCCAGCGCGTGAGGCAGCGGAGCCCCGGCGCTGCCAGGAGTGTCCGCTGGCTCAGCCACGTGGGCACCTGGGGTTACTTGCTGGGCTGCACACACGAAGCCCAGGATGCGGTAATTTCGCTCTTGGGAATGGACGCAGCAGAAACGCACACATGTGTCCACCAACACGAGGGCGCCGGCCTGTCCTTGGCAGCGGCGTGTGAAACTGCCCAGGCGCCCGGTGGGCGCAGAGCGGGCGGTGGGCTCTGGCTGATTCACAACAAGAGGGTGGGCCGTCTGCACCCCACGAGCCACACGGAGGGCCGCACCCAGCGGGTGGCGTGGAAGGCGTCAGAAGCAGAGGGACTCGCCCCGAGTGCTGTAACCCCGGCCGAGCTGGCTGAGGCTTTAGCTTCTCTCCCCGGAGGAGCCGCGGGAGGGGTGCTGTCCGGGTACTGCGCGCTGCTGTGAAAACCGCCTGCGCTGAACAGGTGTGAGACGTGCTCTTTCCTGTCTACACGCCCTGTTTCAGTCTGAAAAAGTTTTCACAGCCATCGGGAAAAGAAAGCAGTTGTGTGTTTGTCCTGCGTGATGAAGGACAGGATGCAGATACTCTCCGGACACTTACATAGAGAAAGTGAACCGCCCTCGCGGAAATCGTGCCCAGCAGCTCTGGGATGGCGGTGACTTTGGAATAGGAAGCATGGCTGGGAGGATGGTGTGCGTCTGTAACATTTTATTTAAATTTTTTTCAGCAAAGAATATGGCACAATGTCCTCGAGTGAAATTTCAGTGAATTCATGGGTTCTGATATTTTCTGTGTTTTCATGTTTGTTTTAAGTATTTCTTCACAACAAAAACGTGTGTGTTTAAAAGTTACATGACAATTCCCCCGATGGCTCAAGGGGTAAAGAATTTGTGTGTCATGCGTGCAGGAGACACCTGAGACATGGGTTTGATCCCTGGGCGGGGAGATCCCCTGGAGGAGGGCATGGCAGCGCACTCCAGGGTTTTTGACTGGAGAAGCCCACGGACCGGGGAGCCTGGCGGGCTGCAGCCCGTGTGGTCGCAGAGTTGGACACGGCCGAGCCCGCACGATGCGCCAGCAGGGCGCCACGGAAGTGACCCTGTTCACAGCGAGACACGCGTGGCTGGGGGTTAGGGGGGCTTCTGCCTTTCCAGCACAGCTGAAGGAGAAGTGTGGCCGTGGGCGCTTGGGAACACGCCTGAAGACTGAGTCCTTTCACAGCTCTGCACGCGTGGAGCCGGGTGCGCAGTGGGCGGCGTTCACAGGCTGTCGGGCTGGAGGGTTTGCTTGATGTTGATATATTGTGATGTCACATGAAGTAAGTTACTGAAAGGAAAGCGAGCCTTGGATTTAGTGAAATGGAGGCCGCGCACAGTCTATTGGAGCTCCCGAGTTACGGGTAATGAAGGGCCGAGTGGTGACGTCACTTTTTGAGGCCAGCTGACCACAGATGGGGCGGGGGGCGGGGGCATTCCTGACGTTCCCTGGCCACAGAGCTGCTGAATTCTCATTTCTGAGGCTGTGGCCATGATAAGGATGTGGAAACTTCTGCTTCCATTTCCTGAGAACAGTTTGTTAAGAACAACAGCATAGCTCAGGGTTCCCAAAGGTGGAAGCAGTTTCATGAGTCCGAGGAGGAGCATTCGGGTTGGACACGGAGGGTGTCTGCTGACCGCGTCTCGCGCTGTCTTGGTGGGAGCGTTGTCGCCCGGAGTGTCCTTCCTGCGGTACCCGGTGACTCGCTGAGGCGAGGCGAGCCTCTGCTTTCTTTAGGTGAGGGGTCTGGACCAGGCCCCGTGTCCGCGGTCCTCCCCTTGTGGTCCTGCGGCCAGCGGCGTCACCTGGGAAATCGTCACCTGGGCACGGTGCCCCAGCCTAGACTCGGGGGCGGGCAGCAGTCTGAGTGTTGCTGCGTGGGAAATGTGCATAACAGCAGCTGTAGCCGTTTCTGGTGGGCCTTCCGCTGTGGCAGCGTGATACTGTCCAGTCTAGAGGTTCCTCCTGCACGGCTGACGCTGTGCCCGCCGAGCGCTCACTCCCCAGCCCCCGGGAGCCTCAGGAGGGTGGAATCGCACACCGCTCGTCTGTGTCTGGCTTATCTCACTGAGTGTGACATCCTCCGGTGCCTCGTGAGGTAGCAGGCTCAGTAGCTGGTTCCTTCTTAAGGCCGAGCTCTGTTCCGTGTGTGGACGGACTGCGCTTGGCTGATCATCATCCGTCAGTGGACACGCGGGCGCTCGGTCGCTTCAGTCGTGTCTGGCTCTTTGCTGCCCTGTGGACTGCGGCCTGCCAGGCTCCCAGGCAGCAACACTGGCGTGGGCCAGCCGTTGCCTCCCGACCCAGGGGTCGAACCCGAGGCTCCTGCGGCTCCTGCGCTGCAGGCGGGTGCTCTGCCACTGGGCCGGGGAAGCCTGGACGCTGGCAGTTCCACTTTTGGCCGCCGTGGTCCCGGCGTGCAGCCACGGCTTCTGGTTCCCGCTCTCAGCTCTCCTGGGCTAGGCCCGGGCGTGGAATCGCTGGATCCTCGGGTGACTCTGCGTTTAACTCTGAGGACCTGCTGCGCTGTTCCTGTTGCAGCCGCACCACGTCTTACAGGCCCCCCGGCCGGTGCCTCCGCGGTGCCTCCACGCCCTCGCCCCGGGTTTTCTTTCTTTCAACAACAGCCATCTCCACCATTCATCCTGCACCTGAGCGTGGCCCAGCCTGGGTAACCCCACCGCCCGGCGCTCACTCTGGAGGCGTCTGCTGTCGCTGAGCCGTGTCCCGCTGGACCCCGGCTGAGGGAGGCAGAGGAGGTGGAACCCCGAACCGGAGTCCATCAGAAGACACGTCCCCCTGCCGCTCAGCGGAGCCGGTGGGGACCTCCTGCCACTGGCTGTCTTTGGGTGCCATGTGACCCCCCGGTGGCTTGAAAGCCACGGTATGCTGAGGGCCTCTCTGCCCGTGGGGAGACCCCCGGGGAGGCTTAGGCGGTTCTCGGGTGCTCAGAGCCGCCCCCGGGAGCCCGCGTGAAGGGTAGGAGCCCATGAGAAGCCCTCCCGCTGGTGGCCCCGCGTCCCTCGCCGTGCTGCAGGAGGGCGCGCGGTGTAGGTGGCTGGCCTGGGAGTGACCCGGCTCCCGTGTCGCCCGGGGCCAGCAGAGCGAGATGCCCCGTGCGGAGGCGGCCCACTGTCCTGGCGCAGGCCCGGAGCGGCTCTCAGGCCCGGAGCGGCTCTCAGGCCCGGGGGGCGGCTCCCAGGCCCGGGGGCGGCTCTCAGGCCCCGGCGGGGCTCTCAGGCCCGCAGGCCAAGCGCCTGGGGCTGACACCTGCCCGTTTGGTTGGCTCTGACGAGAACAGAGCGAGACAGCAGGGCTCAGACAGGCTCCCGGGGGCATTCTGGACGCCGCCCCGCCCCGAGCGCAGGGGCTCGGCTCGCAGGAGTCCCAGCCGCTGAGTGCAGCGTAGCGCGCGCAGCCGGCGTCAGGCCCGGGCTCCTGGCCGGTGGCCTTTCAAGGTCAGGGCTTCGGCCGCCAGGAGACCCCACGTGCAGCAGTTCTGTGTGGAAGGGTCGGAGGGGGAGGGTGGGGGACGCTCTTGGAAGGGCCCGTTGGGATGCTGCGGTCCCCAGGGCTCCGACGGGGACGCGGGGCCCGGCGTGGGCCTCTTTGCCGCCTTTTACTGGGGACTGGAGGCTGGAATTCAGCCGCTGTCCGCCTGGGNGGGGGCGGTTAGGGTGCAGCTTGCTGTCCCTGAGGAAGCCTCATTCAGAGCGACTTGGGACCGAGTTTCCGAGGAGATGGTCTTGGGTGGTGGGTTTCTGGGCAAGGGGACCCTGGCCAAAAAGGTGGCAGGCGGGGCCCCGGCCAGCAGGCGTGGGCTGTGATCCAGGCGGCTCTGGGAGCCAGAGCGGCTGGAGAGAGGGGCCGGGGCCGGAGCCTTTCCTGGCTGAAAAAGATGACCGTTCGGGGCGGGCGGTGCTGGAGCCGGGGAGGCTTGCGTGCGTTAAGAGCCGTTCTGCTCATGGGTTGTCATTCTGATCCTCACTCAGCAAGCTTTAGTTTCTTGTCTTTTTCTAAAATTCGCTTTATTGGTTGGCGTATGGCTGTGCTGGGCTGCGTTGCTGTGTGGGCTTCTCTCTAGCTGTGACGAGCAGGGGCTGTTTGCCTGGTGGCGCTCGGCTTTCTCGTGGTGGCGTCTCCTCCCCTTGGAGAGCTCGCGCCCTCGGGCCCCCGGGCGCGGTAGTTGGGGCCCCTGGGCTTAGTTGTTCCACAGCACAGGAGATCCTCCTGGACCAGGGATCAAACCCGTGTCCCCTGCCCGGGCAGGTGGGTTCTTAACCCCCTGAGCCACCAGGAAAGCCCCTCTTCTTTCTCTCTTGCCTGCTGCTAGGAGACACTCGCGGATGACTCCGACGACCGTGGTGGCTCTCGGCGGGGGCGGGGGGTGTCTGTCTGAAGCCGTGCGCTAGTGATGTAGTGTGGTCCATGTGGGCGGATAAAAGCCGTTCGGGGAAGTGTCTGTTAGCAGGAAAAAAACGTAGAATTCTGTAGGAACTGATTGTAACAGAGAGAATAAAAAATAGAGCAAAGTGCTTGGTGCACGGCGGTGCTCTTCATGCTGCTTCTAACAGCAGAAAGCAGTTAGCGGAGCGCAGCTCAGCGACTTCTAGTTCTGTCCCTAAGTCAGTGTGCCGTGTCTGCAGGCAACAGTCTCAGTAACTTCAGAGAGTGCAGACATGAAAGAGAAGCCGAGACGCGGTGGCAGATGGACGCGGACGGATGCGGACGGTGAGTCAGGGCCCTTCTGGAACGGCGGGCAAAACCGGCGGGAAGCAGGGAGCCCGGGCCAGCGCGTGAGGCAGCGGAGCCCCGGCGCTGCCAGGAGTGTCCGCTGGCTCAGCCACGTGGGCACCTGGGGTTACTTGCTGGGCTGCACACACGAAGCCCAGGATGCGGTAATTTCGCTCTTGGGAATGGACGCAGCAGAAACGCACACATGTGTCCACCAACACGAGGGCGCCGGCCTGTCCTTGGCAGCGGCGTGTGAAACTGCCCAGGCGCCCGGTGGGCGCAGAGCGGGCGGTGGGCTCTGGCTGATTCACAACAAGAGGGTGGGCCGTCTGCACCCCACGAGCCACACGGAGGGCCGCACCCAGCGGGTGGCGTGGAAGGCGTCAGAAGCAGAGGGACTCGCCCCGAGTGCTGTAACCCCGGCCGAGCTGGCTGAGGCTTTAGCTTCTCTCCCCGGAGGAGCCGCGGGAGGGGTGCTGTCCGGGTACTGCGCGCTGCTGTGAAAACCGCCTGCGCTGAACAGGTGTGAGACGTGCTCTTTCCTGTCTACACGCCCTGTTTCAGTCTGAAAAAGTTTTCACAGCCATCGGGAAAAGAAAGCAGTTGTGTGTTTGTCCTGCGTGATGAAGGACAGGATGCAGATACTCTCCGGACACTTACATAGAGAAAGTGAACCGCCCTCGCGGAAATCGTGCCCAGCAGCTCTGGGATGGCGGTGACTTTGGAATAGGAAGCATGGCTGGGAGGATGGTGTGCGTCTGTAACATTTTATTTAAATTTTTTTCAGCAAAGAATATGGCACAATGTCCTCGAGTGAAATTTCAGTGAATTCATGGGTTCTGATATTTTCTGTGTTTTCATGTTTGTTTTAAGTATTTCTTCACAACAAAAACGTGTGTGTTTAAAAGTTACATGACAATTCCCCCGATGGCTCAAGGGGTAAAGAATTTGTGTGTCATGCGTGCAGGAGACACCTGAGACATGGGTTTGATCCCTGGGCGGGGAGATCCCCTGGAGGAGGGCATGGCAGCGCACTCCAGGGTTTTTGACTGGAGAAGCCCACGGACCGGGGAGCCTGGCGGGCTGCAGCCCGTGTGGTCGCAGAGTTGGACACGGCCGAGCCCGCACGATGCGCCAGCAGGGCGCCACGGAAGTGACCCTGTTCACAGCGAGACACGCGTGGCTGGGGGTTAGGGGGGCTTCTGCCTTTCCAGCACAGCTGAAGGAGAAGTGTGGCCGTGGGCGCTTGGGAACACGCCTGAAGACTGAGTCCTTTCACAGCTCTGCACGCGTGGAGCCGGGTGCGCAGTGGGCGGCGTTCACAGGCTGTCGGGCTGGAGGGTTTGCTTGATGTTGATATATTGTGATGTCACATGAAGTAAGTTACTGAAAGGAAAGCGAGCCTTGGATTTAGTGAAATGGAGGCCGCGCACAGTCTATTGGAGCTCCCGAGTTACGGGTAATGAAGGGCCGAGTGGTGACGTCACTTTTTGAGGCCAGCTGACCACAGATGGGGCGGGGGGCGGGGGCATTCCTGACGTTCCCTGGCCACAGAGCTGCTGAATTCTCATTTCTGAGGCTGTGGCCATGATAAGGATGTGGAAACTTCTGCTTCCATTTCCTGAGAACAGTTTGTTAAGAACAACAGCATAGCTCAGGGTTCCCAAAGGTGGAAGCAGTTTCATGAGTCCGAGGAGGAGCATTCGGGTTGGACACGGAGGGTGTCTGCTGACCGCGTCTCGCGCTGTCTTGGTGGGAGCGTTGTCGCCCGGAGTGTCCTTCCTGCGGTACCCGGTGACTCGCTGAGGCGAGGCGAGCCTCTGCTTTCTTTAGGTGAGGGGTCTGGACCAGGCCCCGTGTCCGCGGTCCTCCCCTTGTGGTCCTGCGGCCAGCGGCGTCACCTGGGAAATCGTCACCTGGGCACGGTGCCCCAGCCTAGACTCGGGGGCGGGCAGCAGTCTGAGTGTTGCTGCGTGGGAAATGTGCATAACAGCAGCTGTAGCCGTTTCTGGTGGGCCTTCCGCTGTGGCAGCGTGATACTGTCCAGTCTAGAGGTTCCTCCTGCACGGCTGACGCTGTGCCCGCCGAGCGCTCACTCCCCAGCCCCCGGGAGCCTCAGGAGGGTGGAATCGCACACCGCTCGTCTGTGTCTGGCTTATCTCACTGAGTGTGACATCCTCCGGTGCCTCGTGAGGTAGCAGGCTCAGTAGCTGGTTCCTTCTTAAGGCCGAGCTCTGTTCCGTGTGTGGACGGACTGCGCTTGGCTGATCATCATCCGTCAGTGGACACGCGGGCGCTCGGTCGCTTCAGTCGTGTCTGGCTCTTTGCTGCCCTGTGGACTGCGGCCTGCCAGGCTCCCAGGCAGCAACACTGGCGTGGGCCAGCCGTTGCCTCCCGACCCAGGGGTCGAACCCGAGGCTCCTGCGGCTCCTGCGCTGCAGGCGGGTGCTCTGCCACTGGGCCGGGGAAGCCTGGACGCTGGCAGTTCCACTTTTGGCCGCCGTGGTCCCGGCGTGCAGCCACGGCTTCTGGTTCCCGCTCTCAGCTCTCCTGGGCTAGGCCCGGGCGTGGAATCGCTGGATCCTCGGGTGACTCTGCGTTTAACTCTGAGGACCTGCTGCGCTGTTCCTGTTGCAGCCGCACCACGTCTTACAGGCCCCCCGGCCGGTGCCTCCGCGGTGCCTCCACGCCCTCGCCCCGGGTTTTCTTTCTTTCAACAACAGCCATCTCCACCATTCATCCTGCACCTGAGCGTGGCCCAGCCCGGGTAACCCCACCGCCCGGCGCTCACTCTGGAGGCGTCTGCTGTCGCTGAGCCGTGTCCCGCTGGACCCCGGCTGAGGGAGGCAGAGGAGGTGGAACCCCGAACCGGAGTCCATCAGAAGACACGTCCCCCTGCCGCTCAGCGGAGCCGGTGGGGACCTCCTGCCACTGGCTGTCTTTGGGTGCCATGTGACCCCCCGGTGGCTTGAAAGCCACGGTATGCTGAGGGCCTCTCTGCCCGTGGGGAGACCCCCGGGGAGGCTTAGGCGGTTCTCGGGTGCTCAGAGCCGCCCCCGGGAGCCCGCGTGAAGGGTAGGAGCCCATGAGAAGCCCTCCCGCTGGTGGCCCCGCGTCCCTCGCCGTGCTGCAGGAGGGCGCGCGGTGTAGGTGGCTGGCCTGGGAGTGACCCGGCTCCCGTGTCGCCCGGGGCCAGCAGAGCGAGACGCCCCGTGCGGAGGCGGCCCACTGTCCTGGCGCAGGCCCGGAGCGGCTCCCAGGCCCCGGCGGGGCTCTCAGGCCCGGGGGGCGGCTCCCAGGCCCGGGGGCGGCTCTCAGGCCCCGGCGGGGCTCTCAGGCCCGGGGGGCGGCTCCCAGGCCCGGGGGGCGGCTCTCAGGCCCCGGCGGGGCTCTCAGGCCCGCAGGCCAAGCGCCTGGGGCTGACACCTGCCCGTTTGGTTGGCTCTGACGAGAACAGAGCGAGACAGCAGGGCTCAGACAGGCTCCCGGGGGCATTCTGGACGCCGCCCCGCCCCGAGCGCAGGGGCTCGGCTCGCAGGAGTCCCAGCCGCTGAGTGCAGCGTAGCGCGCGCAGCCGGCGTCAGGCCCGGGCTCCCGGCCGGTGGCCTTTCAAGGTCAGGGCTTCGGCCGCCAGGAGACCCCACGTGCAGCAGTTCTGTGTGGAAGGGTCGGAGGGGGAGGGTGGGGGACGCTCTTGGAAGGGCCCGTTGGGATGCTGCGGTCCCCAGGGCTCCGACGGGGACGCGGGGCCCGGCGTGGGCCTCTTTGCCGCCTTTTACTGGGGACTGGAGGCTGGAATTCAGCCGCTGTCCGCCTGGGGTCACAGCCAGGCTTTGTCCACTGCTGGGCGGCACGGGCCTGGCTGGCCCGTCTCATCTGCGCCGTCTCATCTGCGTGGGGGCCGAGTTGGCAGATGGTGCCTCTTCCAGACACTGGTCTCCTTGTTCAGTCGCTGAGTCGCGTCTGACTCTCTGTGACCCCCGTGGACTGCAGCCCGCCCCGCTTCCCTGTTCTTCGCTGTCTTGGGGAGTTTGCTCAAGCTCGTGTCCTTCCAGCCGCCTCAGCTGGTCTTGCGGAGCTGCTTAAACGGGCTGTGGAGGCTCCGTTTGGGAAGCGTCCTGCTGGCGAGCTTCGCACGGGCTCCCGGGGGAGACCTCCCGTGCCGTCTTCAGCGCGTGGTCGTCAGTGGCAGCGCGGCCTGTGGGAAGTGACACTTTCCTCTTCTTTCTCGTTCTTAAATATTTTTTCTTAGAAAATATGCCTGTCCTGGTTCAGTAAGTTGGTGTTGGAAATCGTGGCTTTCTTATGATTCAAACTTAAGGAGGGGGTTGTTCTCAAGGCAGTTGAGAGTAATGTCTGTGATTTAAAATGTGTCTTTTGAGTTGTGTTTTAAATCCTCCAGCGATCAAAGTTCGGGTTCTCCAGCAGCATGTCATCATTTGGTAATCATTACTGAGCTTGCTTTCTGTCTTGGGACATTGTCTTATTTTAATCGTCAGGAAAATCATGAAGTTTTCTCTGCTAAGCATGTGTTTTTATCATAGAAAATTTTGAATAGAGACCTCCTGGTGCTCTTTCAATGATCTTTCCCCCCATTAATTTTATTTTCTTTCTTTTACGTTAAATAGGTTTTTTTTTTCAGTGTTCCATTTACCTTCCCCCATTGTTTTGGGTATTGTACTTTTGGGGGCTTATTTTCTTGGTGATCGCCGTGGGAGTGACAGCTTCTGGTTTTTAATAGGCTGCCTTGGATTAGTGGTTTGATTTCAGTAATTTATGAGCCCTTCCCCCCCGGTGGTGTCATCATCATACGAACTGTTGCTTCTGTTCAGCTGCTGAGTCCTGTCTGACTCTCTGCAGCCCCGTGGCCTGCAGCACGCCAGGCTCTTCTGTCCTCTATTAATCCCAGAGTTTGCGCAGATCCATGTCCATTGAGCCTGTGATGCCGTCTAACTGTCTCACCCTCTGCCACCCCCTCCTCCTTGTGCCTTCAATTTTTCCCAGCATCAGGGTCTTTTCTGTCTTACAGATTACATCTGTGTGAGTTGCTCCCCATCAAAACAGACACACAGTTGTGGCTTTTATACAGTTGTCTTTGAAATCAGCCAGGAAAAAGAATTGCAAATAAAGAAATATGAGTGCTGTCTTTTACACTTACTGATGTGGTCACTGGTGTGCCTCGTTAGTTCCTGGGGGTCCGTTTCTGTAGGGAAGAGTGACTGGCGAGGAGTCTTGTCAGTTTCAGGCGCCAGGAGTGTCTCACTGTGCCCTGGATTTTTGTGGGATAGCTGTGCTGGGTGTGGGATTCTTGGCACTTAGACTCTGCTCCCCCAGCTCCTTTTCTCTTGCATGGTTTCTGGTGAGGAGTCAGCTGTTAATCTTAAAAAGAATCCCTCGTATTTGGCAAGTCATTTCCCTCCTGGTGTTTTCAAGATTTTCTCTTTGTACACTGTAAACAGTTTTTGATTCGTCTAAGTGTGAATCCCTTTGAATTTATCCAAGTTGGAAGTTTTTGAGTTCTTGGATATTTAAATCAAATTGAGCCATTGTTTANGAGTCAGCTGTTAATCTTAAAAAGAATCCCTCGTATTTGGCAAGTCATTTCCCTCCTGGTGTTTTCAAGATTTTCTCTTTGTACACTGTAAACAGTTTTTGATTCGTCTAAGTGTGAATCCCTTTGAATTTATCCAAGTTGGAAGTTTTTGAGTTCTTGGATATTTAAATCAAATTGAGCCATTGTTTATTCAAGCATCTTTTCTAAACCTTTCTCCCTTTGAGATTCTTGTTACGATTATGTTGGTATGCTTGCTGTTATCCCTTGGGTCTCTGAGGAGCTATTAATTTTTCTACATCCTTTTCTCTTTCTGTCCATCAGACTGGAGAAAATTTCAACTGACATGTCTTTCCAATTGCTGATTCTTCCTTCTTTCCACTCAGACCTGCTGTTGAGCTTCTTTTATTTTGGTTATTGAACTTTTCAGCTCCAGAGTTTTTATCTGTTTCTCTTCTATAATTTCTGGTTTTTTGATGTTCCCTGTTAGCGAGGTGGTGTTCTGATACTTTCCCTTAGTTCTTTAGAGGTGGCTCCCTTAGTCCTTTGAACGTGCTACCATAGCTGATGCGAGGTCTCTAATAGTCCCAGCACCTGGACTTCTTTCAAGAACAGATTCCGTCGACCGCCTGTCCCTCTCCGCGCCTCGTGTTTGGCCTCACGGTCTCTTTCTTTGTGTCTTAGAAGCTTTTGGTGGAAACTGGGCGCTGAGTAGTGGTGCGTCTCTGGGAATCAGTGCTCCTTCCGCGCTGCGGTTGCTCTCATTTATTCTGAACTCACTCTGCAGCGTTTCTGGTGTGAGTTTCCTGGGGTTGCCGTAAGAAAGGGCCACAAACCAGAAAGGGCCACAAACCGGGCGGCCTGAGGCAGCGGGACTGTGCTGTCTCACGGTTCTGGAGGGTGGAGGTTGGAGGTCAGGGCGTTGGCGGCGTCTTCTCCGAACCCTGCTGGGGAGGCTCCTTCTCTGCCCGTCCGGCTCCCGGGGGTGGCCGGCCAGCCGGGGGCTCCCTGGGTCTGCAGCTGCCCTGCCTGTGTGGCCACGTGGCCTCCTGGCTGTGCGTAGCCTCCCCCTCTTACAGGAACTCCGGTCACTCTGGGTGAAGGCCCTGCCTGCTCCGCGGTGACCTCATCGTGACTTCACTCATTATTGCCTCAGTAGAGGCACTCCGGATTGCCACAAGCCTCTAGTCACTTTCCAGTGTCCTGAGGCAGCAGATTCTGACGGGTTTTGCCTTCGTCCTCGTTGCTTTTGCAGAGGGGAGGGTCCAGAGCCTGACTGCCTTTCTCGCCGATGTCACCCGCACTTTACGGGCTCCCCGGTGGCTCGGACGGTAAAGAATCCGCCTGCAGTGCGGGAGGCCTGCGTGCGATCCCCGGGTCGGGAAGACCCCCGGAGGAGGGAAGGGCTTCCCACTCCGGTACTCTTGCCTGGAGAATCCCACGGACGGCGGAGCCGGGTGGGCCGCAGCCCATGGGGGCACAGAGGCGTGGGACGCGCCTGGAGACCCGCGCACACCCTGCCTTTCTTGCCGCCGCCACCTCCTCCTCCACGTGGAGCTTGCAGAGTCGCTGCTTGCACCCCAGCAGCTGGCTCCTGTGAAGTGTGCAGCACGGTGTCCTTGGCGTGATCCCCGCCGTGCAGCCATCACCTCGGTGGGTTTCGGACCGTTTCATCAGCCCAGCCCTCGGGGCAACTCGCTGCTGCTGTTTCTGCACGTTTGTATCTTTCGGATGTTTCATGTAGACGGAGTCGTGTTGCACGCGGTCTTTCATGACTGGCTTCTTCTCACTCGCTATCTCCCCTGTGTTCAGGTCTCATCCGTGTTGTAGCATGAACCTGCTCCTTTTAGTGGCAGGCTAACACTCCTGTGTACATGTCGCGCGCTTAGCAGCTTAGTCGTGTCGGGCTCTTTGCGACCCTATTATGGACTGTAGCCGCCAGGCTCCTCCGTGCATGGGGTTCTGCAGGCAGGAGTGCCGGGCTGGCGGCCGTCTCCTCCCCCTCCACGAGTACCTGCGCGGCTCCTCTTGGCCCAGGCAGCTGGTGGGCTCTTGGATTCTGCCTCTTTGCCTCTTACGAGCGGTGCCGCTGTGGACATTTGTCTCCAGGTCTCCGTGTGGACACACATTTCCGTTTACCCCGAGTGTGTGCCTCGGAGTGGGGTTGCAGGGTCACGTAGTAACTCTGTTTCTAGCATTCTGAGGAACTGCCAGCCGCTCTTGAAGGCAGCTGCACCATTTGCAGACCTATAGCATGTGTGAGGGGTTTCCACATGCTCGCCAGCGGTCGGTGTAATCTTCTTTTTGAATTGGAGGTGACGTAGGGCATCGTCTCACAGTAATGGTTTGGGATGCTGAGCCTCTTCTCACGCGCTTCCTGGCCATTTGTGAGGCTTTGGAGAAATGTCTGTGCAGACCCTTTGCCTGTTTTTAGGTTGGGTTATTTGTGCTTTAACTAAGGTGTGAGAGTTGTTGCTGTTGTGTATTCCAGACCCAGGCCCTTATCAGACGTATTGTTCGCAGGTATTTTCTCTGATAAAGAGTCTCCCGTCACCGTTTTAGCTTTACGGTTTACCGTTTTCCCACACGTTCTTGCTCTGGTTGAAGATCTTGCTTTGTTTCAAGGTGCTGGTTTCCCTCCTGGAAATGCAGTAAATGCCAGTGAAGAGTCCCTCAGCAAGCGCCCCTTGAGCCCCTGCGTGTGCCCGGCCCCTGACCCCCTCACGCCCAGAGGCAGCTGAGGGCAGAGCGAGGGAGTCCCTGCCCTCCTTGGTTTCCACTTGGCTGTGTCTTGATTCCCGGGGCACTTCTAGGGTAATCATGGCCTGATTTCCGTTCTCCCTGGAGTTTGGATATTTATAGGTTGTGCCTGGCCGTGATGGACACTCATAGCGGTTTGCTGTGTGGACAAATTAATGAGCTCAGGGACCCTGTCTTATTCATCACTGTGTTCCCTCGAGCTGGTACTTAAGAAATGCTTGTCGGCTCCTTGACGATTCTCGTGGTCCCCAAGGAGACTGTGTAAACACAGTTTTAAGGCCATCAAAGTGCTTTTCCTCGGAAAGGGGCTGGGCTCCTGAGATGACTTGGGAGAACGGGTGCCTTCTACAGCTGTGGTCTCCACGTGCTTTTAAGCGTTATGGCACTGGGGATTCGTTGTTGGGGACAGCCCCCCATATACACACTTCATGTACACGCACTCACGTATACACAATCATGTATGCATGTGCACACATTTACTCATACATACACGTGTACACACAAGCGTATACATATACACACTCCTGTATTCACATGTGCATATACATGCACGGACACATATAGTCATACACGCATGTGCACGTTTCCTTACACACTTGTACACACAAGTGTACACACACACTCCTATATTCACATGTGCATATCCATGCATGCACACACACAGTCATACATGCATGTGCACGTTTACTCACACACACACTTGTACACACAGGTGTACACACACACTCCTATATTCACGTGTGCATATACATGCATGCACACACACAGTCATACATGCATGTGCACGTTTACTCACACACACACTTGTACAGTCAAGTGTACACACACACTTGTATATTCACATGTGCGTATACGTGCACTCATGCACACAGTTGTCCATGCATTGCACACATGTACGTGTATACTTATAAACACCCCCCTCATATTCACATGCATACATATATGCACTGTTGCACACAGTCACACACACACGTGTGCGTGTTCTTGTATATTCAAACACACGTACACACACACACACCTGCATATGCACACACTCCTTGTATTCATATGTACACCACATGCACTCACGTACACACACTCACGCACATATACCCACTCGTGTCCACATACACACCCAGACCCCACATGCATCGCATGTATGTGTGTGTGCACACATCTGCACGCCTGAATGTGTTGATAAGTTGTGTGTGTGTGCTGTTCTGTGCATTATGCTGCTGCTGCTGCTGCTGCTGTCTCTCAGTCGTGTCTGACTCTGCAATCCCATGGACTGTAGCCCACCAGGCTCTGTCCATGGGATTCTCCAGGCAAGCATACTGGGGTGGGTGTTCCTCCTCTAGGAGATCTTCCTGACCCAGGGATCGAACCTGCATCTCCTGCATTGCAGGCAGATTCTTTCCTCCTGAGCCACCAGGGAAGCCCCCGTGTGCAGTATAGTGTAATATAAAGAGGAAGAGAGAAAATGCACGTGAGTCGCTAACACTGCCTTCCTGCTCCCGGTGGATCGTCGCGGCCCTGGGGTCTGCCCTCCCTGGAGAGCCGCCTGCCTTAGAGCACAGAGTCTTGAGCTTTTGCGTGGAGTTCTGAGGCCCGTGGGGATTCCTGCGTACACATTAGGCCCTTGTTCTCTTTCTTAATGTTTAAGGTCAGTTCAAGGCCGCTATATTTTGAATCCTAAAATGCTGAGTGATTTCACAGATGGAAATAACCTATTCATTGATTTCTGTATGCGAATGTAAACCAGAATTTTGCCCTGAGCAAGTCCGTCCTGTAGAGTAATACAGCCACGCTGCAGAGGATTGAGAAGGTGGAGAAATACAGTTTGTTCTGTTTATTTACAGCAGTGTTTCTTGGAAAAAGACCTTTCCTCCTGAGGGACACCTTAACCTTTATTCTTTTTTCTTAACTGAAAAGAATGTTTTTCTCTAAAGTTCTTAACTCTTTGTACCAAAAACCAAACTGACCTTTCAACAGGGTTTCCTTGTTTCTTGGCAGCGTGTTGGACATAAGACCTCTGATTTGTCTTTGCCTGTCCTGTGAATGACGCGTGGGTGACTCCTCGTGTCTAAGGAAGGCGGGGTGTTAGGGCTCACTGCTTTGGTCTGTATGAGCGGGAGCCCAGCTCAGCAGGCACCCGGCTCAAGCAGACACGCCGGTTTTTACACATCAGGGTGACTGGGTTGGCAAGGAGGCAGCGTGCACTGATTGTGGGCGTGCCTGTTCATGGAGAACTAGGACCTGTTTCTTTCCTTTTAACCCTTTACTTGACCCTGGAGAAAACGAAAAAATCTTGTTTTTTGCATGTAACTTGCAAACGTGCCACTCTTTTGCCTCTGCTCAGGTGGAAAACTAGGCCTGCCCTGTCCTGGTTGTGGGGGTGTACGCGCTGATTCACAGCCTGCAGCTTTATGAGGGGAGGACGTGGCCCCGAGTGGACGCCCAGCCCGAATGAATGAGCCTGACCTGGGCCAGGGCCGGCCTTGGCCGGATGACGTGGCTGGAGTCCACATGCTGAGCCAGCAGGCGGGGGCGGCGGGCGGCCTCCGGGCTGAGCCACGGTGCTCACCTCTCCGCAGACTCGCCAGCGCCCCCGGTCAGCGAGCCCAGGGCCCCGGACGCCGGCCGGATGCAGGTGCCGCCGGGGAACCCGCTGCTGCTGTCGCTGACGCTGCAGGAGCTGCTGGCCAGGGATGCCGTGCAGGTGGAGCTCGTCCCTGAGAAGAAGGGCCTGTTCCTGAAGCACGTGGAGTATGAGGTGTCCAGCCAGGTAACCTGCGGGCCTGGGGGCGGGGGGGAGGTGCAGGGAGGACCCCCAGCGCTGGCCCTGCACCCTGCTCTGGCTCGCCGCCCCCCCGCCCCAGGCGCCCGCCTGCCCTCACCATCCCCGGGCCCTGGGATCCTGCCTCTCGGGATGTGTGGCTGTCTCTGGAGCCCAGACGAGCTGGCCCTGGGCAGCCCTGCGGTGCTGGGCAGTCCCCGGGGAGAAGAGTGTAGACCCCGCACCACACATCAAGTGTGTGGGGGGACTGGCGTGGGGGGCTCATCCCCAGGGGGTGCTGCGTCCCCGTCAGGGGCACCCCAAGGTCAGAGCGAGTTGGGTGCCGGAATCCTGGCCCCGGTGGCCGTGCGCGGGCCGCCCGGTGGCGTGGGCAGCATTGGTCTTTTGTCCTTTGCCTGTCCTCAGCTCAGTGAGGACGTGTTTTGATAGGAGCCTTTATTCTTTCTCCTGGGGATTAAGTCACTGGTGAACTAAGAGCACGTGTGTGTGTGTGTGTGTATGTGTGTGTGTGGTGGGGGGAACAGCAGGGGGGAATCTCGTGTGTGTGTGTGTGTGTGTGTGTGTG
>SJYS01006054.1:389423-412243 GCA_006410695.1 Philantomba maxwellii
CAGGCTCCCCCATCCCTGGGATTCTCTAGGCAATATTAATACCAATACATACAATATAGAAGGTTGCTTGCTTTGTGCTAGTCACACTGCTGTTTTAAGAGTATTATGACACAATTCTCAGAGCAAATCTTCAAAGTGGGTATAATTATCCCACATTTGTGTGTGTGTGTGTGTCTGTGTGTGTGTGTGTGTGGTGGGGGGAGGATCTCGTGTGTGTGTCTGTGTGTGTGTGTGTGTGGTGGGGGGAGCAGCAGGGGGGATCTCGTGTGTGTGTCTGTGTTTGTGTGTGTATGTGTGTGTGTGTGTGTCTGTGTGGTGGGGGGAGCAGCAGGGGGGATCTCGTAGGGTCAGAGGGGCCCCCCCAGCTGGGTTACAGACTCGGGTTGCAGCCCTGCAGGGCTCAGGCCGGGGGAGCCTCCCGATCGTCATCCAGGCAGAGAGGCACGTGTGCGTGTGGGAGCAAGTTCCCCATGGCGGACGGCTGTTCCGTGGAAGTTAAGGAGCGCAGCATTTTTGCCTGTGTTTTGAAGCCACGATGAGGGGAGCCTGGAACTAAACTGCTCTGACACTGGTCAGCGCCGCTGCCGAGGGAGGCGGCTGAGGTCAGTGAGGGAAAGAGGCCCTCCCTTGTTTAGAGGACAGCGTTGCTGGCGGGCACCATTGCCCCCTGGCACCTGCAGCCGCAGTGGGGGTGGAGGCCTCAGTGCCTCCCCTGGGGCCGCGTCCCCCTTGGGCTGGGCTCCTGCGTGTGTGACACGCTGCCTACTAGGACAGCGGCCTTGTCTTCGGTCTCGTTAAACGGCCCGTTCCTTAAGTCAGTCGATGACCTCGTGGTCAGCATTTTTAGCAGGAGGCCGATCGGTCCAGGTTACCTCCTGAAGTGTGAGCGAAGGGGTGAGCCTGCTAAGGTTGGGACCTCGGGGCCGGAGGTGGGGACGCACTGGGCTGCGGCTGCTGCTCGCACGCTTGCTGGAGTCGGAGTCAGTGCAGACGTGGCGCGAGGCCAGCAGAGGTGGCGCGCAGCCGCGTGGGCTGTGCTGGGAGCTCACGGCCTGCGGGTTGTCTGGTTCCGTCAGTAAGTTGGGTCCAGCTCTTCGCGACCCCATGGACTGCAGCATGCCAGGCTTCCTTGCCCTTCACTGTCTCCTGGAGCTTACTCAAACTCATGTCCATCGAGTCGGTGATGCCACCCAACCATCCCCTCCTCTGTCGCCCCCTTCTCCTCCCACCCTCAGTCTTCGCAGCATCAGGCTCTTTTCCAGTCAGTCGGCCCTTCTCATCCGGTGACCCAGGTATTGGAGCTTCAGCATCAGTTCTTCTGATGAATATTCAGGGTTGATTTCTTTTATGATTGATGGATTTGATCTCCTTGCAGTTCAAAGGGAGCCTCAAAGTCTTCTCCAGCACCACAGTTAAAAAACATCAGTTCTTCAGCGCTCAGCCTTCATTGTGGTCAAACTCTTACATCATACATGACCACTGGAAAAACCATAGCTTTGACTGTACGGACTTTTGTTCGTAAAGTGATGTCTCTGCTTTTTAATATGCTGTCTAGTTTGGTCACAGTTTTCTTTCCAAGGAGCAAGCATCTTTTAATTTCACGGCTGCAGTCACCATCTGCAGTGATTTTGGAGCCCGAGAAAATACAATGCATCGCCGCTTCACTTTTCCCTTCTGTTAGGGGCTCAAAAAGTTAACTGTGTTTTTAGGTTCACAGCAGGATTGAGGGGAGGGGCCAGAGTTCCCGTGTTCCCCACCCGCAGTCAGCACCCCCAGCAGAGGGACTGTTACGGCTGGTGAGCCTGCCCGGCCGCGGCCTGTCACCGCGTCCCCGGCTCCCCCGAGAGTCACCCTCGCCGCTGTGCGTCCTCTGGGTGTGGTCCCGCCGTGCTCCACCCCACCCGACCCTGGCTGCCCCTGGTCTCTCTCCGGCTCCACAGCTTTGTCTTCCCCGAGCATCCTCTTGTTGGCCTCACACGGCCTGTCACCGTCTCCGACTTCCTCCACTCTGCCGAGTGCCTGGGTCTCGTGGCGACGGTACTGAGCTCTCTCGGTAGCATGCTGGGCGCCTGGGTCTCGCGTGAGCGCGTCCATGCGGGCCCCACGAGGCCACCCTGTCCGGGCGCTTGTCCTGCGGAGCCTGCAGGTTTCTCACGGGTGGCTCCTTGTGGAGCCTGTTGGCGGCTTCGTCTGCATCACGAGTCTCCCGTGTCTCGGGACTGGTGCTCAGCGTCTGAGCTGCTTTTGGGCAGTCGGGTCTCTTTCAGGAGGCCGCTTGTGTTTGCGCTGTTGGAGAGCGTGTGTTGAAGACACACCTTAAAAGCTGTCCTCCCGTGACACCCCTGGACGGGAGATGCTGCTGTGTGGTTGGAAACTCCTGTAAAGAGGCTTGCATCTGACAGAAGACCCAGAGCAATAGGTTAATTAAGCGCGCAGTTAGAGATTAAAGCAGCGTTTAAAGGTTGTATCTCCATCCGTTGAGGACGTGTGGGATTCCCCCCTTGGGAAAAGGCCTGGCGAGAAACACAGGGAATTTTACCACGCTGTTTCCCTGGCTCCAGTTTAGTGGCGGGAAGAGCAGGTCGGGGAGGTGGTGGAGGTGCGGGTGTCTGACGGGGACTCGGCCCCGCGCCCTCTCCCCGCAGGTCGGGGAGGTGGTGGAGGTGCGGGTGTCTGACGAGGACTCTGAGCCCTGCGCCCTCTTCGCGCAGGTCGGGGGGGTGGTGGAGGTGCGGGTGTCTGGCGGGGACTCAGCCCCGCGCCCTCTCCCCGCAGCGCTTCAGGTCCTGCGTGCACCGCCGCTACAACGACTTTGTGGTCTTCCACGAGACGCTGCTGCACAAGTTCCCGTACCGCATGGTGCCTGCCCTGCCGCCCAAGAGGATGCTGGGAGGTAACCGCTGGCTGGGCTGGGGCCCGGGGTCGCGGGCGTGCGGGGGCCTCGAAGGCTGGGTCCTGTGCCAAGCCTTTGTGAGCGTGTGGCCTTCGCGGGGCTATCCTAATCCAAGTTTCCGCCAGTGATTTAGAATTTCAATACCTCGTCTGGCCCTGCTGCGTGGCATGTGGGATCTTAGCTCTCTGACCCGGGATCGAACCCATGCCCCTGAAGTGGGAGCTCGGGGTCTTAACCACTGGATCGCCAGCGAGTTTCCCCAAGTGATACTTTAAATACCGTTTTCGTGGAGGAGGAAATGGCAACCCACTCCAGTGTTCTTGCCTGGAAAGTTGCATGGACGGAGGAGCCTGGCGGCTACAGTTCATGGGGTCACAGAGCTGGACGTGCACACAATACGTAATAAAAAGTTCATGCTGCTGTGTAAAGCAGAGATCTTTCTCAAAATATCTCAAAATACTATAACTTAAAAAAAAATACTGCTTTCATTTGTGTTCAGATTGAAATACCCTCAGTGTGTCATTGTACGCTTTTACTTTTTTCCCTCCCTCAAAGTGAAATTACTTGACCCAAATGAGGGAGTTTGTGCCTGTGAGAGAGTAGGAAGTAACATGGACAGGAAAACCAGGTGGGGTGAACGCGAGTTTAGCAGAACCCACTCGTCCATAGAACCAGCTGGAAGGGGTCGCAGCGGCGCCTGTGGGCCCTGTGGTGAGGGGTCAGACGCTGCTGGCTGAAGCCGGCGGCTCTGGTTTTCCTCGCAGCTAGCCTGGCCCGGGTGTGTCCCTGGGGGCAGGGCATGGGGTTGGGGGCGCCTGCCTTCTCCTGCAGCCCGAGGCCTGTGGCCGGTGCCCCCGGCTAGAAGTGAGGCTGGGGGGCGTCTGTGCGGGAGGCGCTGGGCCCTGAGCGCCAGCCTGGGGGCCTGTGCCCGGGCCGGCGGTCACCCGTGTCCTGCCCCCAGCCGACAGAGAGTTCATCGAGGCCCGCAGGCGGGCGCTGAAGCGCTTCATCAACCTGGTGGCCCGGCACCCGCCCTTCTCCGAGGACACGATTCTCAAGCTGTTCCTGTCCTTCAGCGGCCCCGTGAGTACCCGGGGGGCTGGGGGGACCTGGGGCGCCTGGCGCTCGTTGTTACGTGGTTTCGTTTTGTTCTCTCTGCTTGCTCCCCTGGTTCGGCCCCGACGTGTTCTGTTTCCACGGGGTGGCCATGAGCAGGGCTGTCTCCCCGGGTCGCGTGGGAGGTGTCGGGTCGGGCCTGTGGGCGGCCGGGGTGGAGCCGCGGCTGGGGGGTGAGTGGCGGGCCAGCGGCCCCCGACGTGGATGTGTGCACACTTCGGAGAGGCCGGGGTGGACTCCGTGCTGTCGCAGAGCTGCGGCTGGACGTGCGTCCCGGGCGGCGTGGGCCCTCCGTGCCCGTGACCCTGGGGAGGCGTCGGGGCGGCCGCGTGCCCCTCCAGCTGCCGTCGGCCGAGCCGGTCCAGCAGGAAGCCGGGCCACAGCCTGCTGCCGGCGGAGGAGGCGCTGCCGTGGCGGCCCCGTGTGCCAGGCCCGAGTCCTTCTCCGGCACCGGGGGATCCCTGTGGACCCTCTCCTCATGGGCATGGGCGGAGGGGGCCCCGCGGAGGACTTCTCGCGCTGGAGTGGACGGCACGGCCGCGGGCCCAGAGCCCCGTAGGCGGATGCCCCACGTGCCTGACCTCCCGTCTTAGCATACACTCCCCGGAGGCCACTGGGGCCCTTGACCCTAAAGATCCTGCGGCCTCCCCTCTGGGGTGCTTGTCTGTCGGCCCCTTTTGTGGGACCCATTCCAGACGTTCAGGGCATGCTTGCTGTGATCTCCTGCCCCTGATTGGGGAGGGTGAGTCTTTTGAACCCTGGGCCTGTACTGGCTTCTGTGGAACAGGGATCTTGACTGCAGACGAGGAAAGTGCTGGGAGGTGGGAGCCACCCCTCGCCCCTCCACAGATGGGGTGCCCCCAGGCCTCCCTGGCGCTGCGTGCTGCTTTGGTGAAGGAGTGCGCTGGGCAGACACCCCGCTTCCTGCCCCCACACACCGCCGTGCGTTGCAGTCTCTGCCTGTGTTTGCTCCATGGCTCTTCGTGGGGGCTCGTCTGAAGGCTGGGCTTTACCAGGGAGCCCCCCTTCCGCGGGCAGAGCTCAGAGCCAGGGCACAGGACGCCCAGCGCCATCGTTTCTCTGCCCATCAGCTCTGCTGGGCCCTGGGCCCGTGGGTCTGCTCAGGGAGGAAGAGGCTGCAGTGTCTGAGCCGCACGTGGGACCTTCCAGGGCCTGGTGGCCCCGCGTCTGTCTCCGCGCTCCTGCTTCTGGTCCGCGAGTGCATTTCTGTTTTTCTGGAGGGAGGGCTCCTCTCCAAGCCGCCGTTTGCAGTGCTGTTGTGAGGTCGGGCTTTTCCGCCTCTGGAAGACCAGCCACCCCAAATGTCAAGGCCAGTGGGGGAAACCACGGAGCCGGAGACAGGAAGAGGTTATGGGAGTTTGCGTTAGACACACGGAGACGCTGCTGTCTCAGAAGGACCGGGTCCTGCCCGCCTCTGCGGCCAGCTGAGGGACCGGGTCCTGCCCGCCTCTCTCGGCCGGCTGAGGGTCAAGGGTTTCTCTCTCCCCGCTTGCAGGACGTGCAGAACAAGTTGAAAGAATCTGCTCAGTGCGTGGGAGACGAGTTCATGAACTGCAAGCTGGCGGCTCGGGCCAAGGTACTCGCCCGACTCGGACGCTCGATCTTCCCGCAGCGCGGCAGCTGGGCTCACAGCTGGCTTTTCTCTGAGCGCCAGGCCGTTCTGAGATGCGTCGCGTGTCTTCCTCACTTAACGCTCGTTCCAGTTGATCTGAAGCACAGCGGGTGCCAGGCCCGTTATCCAGACGGGGAAATGGAGGCTGCCGTTGGCCGAGGTCCCGGGTGTCTCGGCAGCTGAGCCCGCGCGTGACTCAGCCCCCTCTGACCACAGCGCCCGGCCGCAGGCCCTCGCAGCGTGTCCCCAGGCGTTCCGTGACTCAGATGGACGTGCACTTGGTCGTCTGCTCTTTGGAAATAAGGGAATTGATGGTTGCGCTGGTTTATGTTTATGTTTAGTTCATCTGATCTTTTTCTCAAAAGGATGGAAGTAGCTATTAGGTAGCTTTTTTGGTGATTGTTTCTTAAGCTACTTCTCCAGACATTACCTTCATTTTATTCCCTAAACTTTTTGTTTTCCAAGCGCTGTGTAGTTAATATTAGTTAGTGTTAATGGGTAGTTAATGTTAAAGTGGGTGAGAGCTTAGTCTTGGGGAGTAAATGAGGAAGCCCGAGGCCTTCCTGGTGCGTCGTCAGGAAGCTCGCTCCTCGTGTTGGGCTTGAGGACTGCTGCGTGGCGCGCGTGTGGCGCCGGTGTCTGTTTTTAGCTTGGACAGGAGGGGAGGTCCGGGGTGGGCTCCTGGGCTGGCCGCTGGGTGGCCTGGGCTGGGGTCTGGGCTTGGTCACCTGCTCGGTGGACGGAGCTGCTTCCTCTCCCGTTGGTTATCTCCCGGCTGGCTGTCCCGTCTGGTGACAACCGTCCCTGCCTCCCACCCCGCCAGGACTTCCTCCCGGCCGACATCCAGACCCAGTTCGCCATGAGCCGCGAGCTGATTCGGAACATCTACAACAGCTTTCACAAGCTCCGTGATCGGGCCGAGCGCATGGTGTCGCGGGCCATCGACAACGCCGCCGACCTTCTCATATTCGGGAAGGAGCTGAGGCAGGTGACCCTGGTCGGCTCCGCAGGGTCCCTTTTGTGCGGAGGGGCTTAGACTTGGGTGGCAGGCTTGGAGGAGCAAGCGTGTTTACTGTGATGACCCTCATTCCGACCCGTGCACACTCCCACTGCCCTGGAGGAGGGGCCCGGCCTCCAGCCAGAGCTGCCCCCGCGCCTCTCCCCGGAACCCACGAACCTCCAGCCTGGGTCTCACCGGTGTGGTTCAGATCTCGCCGGGCAGAGGCCCCACCTTTCTCACCGACGCCCTGGGCGCCCGCTCTTTGAGCAGCGGGGGTCTTGGTTAGGAGATGTGCCGGGCGGCCCGGGGGGCGTGGTGTCGGGAAGTGGGCTGCCCGCCCGGCTTCCGGGCCTGTGTGTCTCTTCCCCTGAGTGCCTCCTCTTCCCTCAGCGCTCTAGGGTCTGACACGACCCCGCTCCCCTCCTGGGCTTCGCTGAACAGCAGCACGTGGGGGTCCCTCAAACAGGCGCTGAAAGGCCTGTCCGTGGAGTTCGCGCTGCTGGCTGACAAGGCCGCACAGCAGGTGAGTGGGCATGCCCCCCGAGGCGCCTGTCCCCAAGGGCCTCCTGTGCCGTGGTGCCCGGAGCGTCTCCTCCTGAGGGGGACGTCAGGGCTCTGAGTCCTGCGTGAGGGCACCGCGGCTGTCCGGTCGGCTCTGGGTGGTTCCCGGGAGAGGCTCACGCCCTTGAGGGTTGCTGATGCCGGGGACACGCTGGGTCCTGGCCCCGGAGAGCCGGCTTTGCTGAGACTGTGAGGCCCGCCCTGACCGTGAAGCTGAACCTTGCGTTTGCCAGGGCGCCCGGCGTCCACAGGCGGCTCCTGGGTTGCTGTCCTGGCAGGTGGCATTTGCCCACTTGGTAACTCATCAGAGCAACCGGGCTCCCAGCACCCCAGAGGCCCCACCGGGTCTCACCCTGGACGCCCAGGTAGCCTCAGGAAGCGCTTCTGTTCTGTAGCAGAGTTACTTGCATAATAGAGCCCTGCGGAGACTCGGTCGCTGGGCGCNTCCCAGCACCCCAGAGGCCCCACCGGGTCTCACCCTGGACGCCCAGGTAGCCTCAGGAAGCGCTTCTGTTCTGTAGCAGAGTTACTTGCATAATAGAGCCCTGCGGAGACTCGGTCGCTGGGCGCTTGTTTGCAGCCAGACGGAAAAGAGAGGCCCGTCTGAGCGCTCCTGGGCTATGAGGCTGTTACGTGAGTTTTGGGGCGAGAGCGTGCTTCCTGGCTCTTGGGGAAATGGGCTGTAGGCCGCTGGTGGGTGGGTTTAAGTGCACTGAAACGCTGTCCATGTGGAGGCCTTGCTGCCTGGCAGCGGCCCGGAGCTCCTTAGTAGTGAGTCAGCGACGGGCAGATCGGGGTTTTCTGGCTCCAGGTGGGCGCTCAGTGGCCCGCACGGCTCTGAGTGATGGAACAGGAATTAGCCGTGTTCCTGGTGTGGAAAGCCCGGGGTTTTCTTCCTCCGCGGTCGCCCTGCCCATGGGTTCCCTGGAGAACCTGAGTGCCGGGCGATGCCCGTCTCCTGGACTTGGCGCTGTGCTGGCCCCTCTCTGGGTGTGAGAGGGAGCCAAGAATGTGGTGTCAGAGGTCTGGCCTGAGTCTCAGCCGGGACCTCACCCGGCACTGGTCCCCAGCTTTCTCTCCACGATTAGAAATGAGAGGACTGGACCAGATTGTGGACAGCTTTTCATTTAAGCCTCGACCCTCTACTGAGAGCTCAGTCTGTAAAACCTACGAACGAAGCCGGGACCCAGGCTCTGGCCCACAGCCCCTCTCGGACAGGTTACCTGGGTGGGGTGCACAGAGCAGGTGGGGGCCCCGACTCCGACGGTGCCAGGGTCTCCTCTGATCCAGAAGTGGATGCAGTCTCTGCCGCGAGGAGGGGGCGGGCGGCCTCTGGTGGGTGCGGTGTGCAGCTGGCCTCTGAGGCTCTCGAATCCCTCACACGTGCCGTCATGTCTGCACAGACGCAGCGTCCCAAACGCTTCTCAGTGCCTTTGGTGGTTTCTCTGTTGGAGTAAAATTAACGCAGCTTTACCTGGGCCGAAGGGGACAAGTGCCCGCCAGGACTGCCACCCGTCTGGGCCCGGGTTCCATTTCACGCTTGCTGTGCAGGTGAAGAGCTTGGAGCTCGTTCTCAATTCCGTTTTCACGTGTTGTGGTTTTATTCTCCCAGGCCAGCTGGGAGACCTGATAACTGTGTCCCAGCCAGACAGGTGAGGCTCGAGGCAGGGTTTCTTCCGCAGCCACAGCTTTCGTTCAAGGCGCACATGCTGGTGGTTCAGGGTCTTGCAAAGCATCGGCGCCAGAGCCGGGACTTGGAGCGAATGCCGGGTGCTGGAGCCACCCCCGCCCCACACCCGGGGAGGAGCCCCCCTTCTCCCGTGGCCCCTGCCAGTCAGGAGCGCGGGGCACCTGTGTGGCGAGCTGTGTGCTCGGGCGGTGTTGGCCCACCTGACCCGTGTTTTCCAGGGCAAACAGGAGGAGAACGACGTGGTGGAGAAGCTGAACCTCNCACCCGGGGAGGAGCCCCCCTTCTCCCGTGGCCCCTGCCAGTCAGGAGCGCGGGGCACCTGTGTGGCGAGCTGTGTGCTCGGGCGGTGTTGGCCCACCTGACCCGTGTTTTCCAGGGCAAACAGGAGGAGAACGACGTGGTGGAGAAGCTGAACCTCTTCCTGGACTTGCTGCAGTCCTACAAAGTGAGTCTCGCGGCTGCTTGCTTGGGCGCAGAGCCTTGAAAACGCGCTGTGGTCTTTCAGGGGCGTGGCTCTGGGGGTGGGACAGGAGCTGAGGCCAGGGCTGCGGAGGGTGGACAGGCCCCCCGCACTCCTTCAGGAGGCTCCTGTTCCCACAAGGCCTCTGGCCAGGTTATCCTGGGGCCCCGTGGAGATGCCGGGGCGTCTGCCTTCGGGAGCCTGTCCCTGAAGGTCTTGCTGCTGGAGGCACGCCGGCTTTCTGGGGATGGTCAGTTCACGGTGTGCAGTCTGGAGCCGGCCTGGCGCTCATGCGTCCCCGTGGGGCCCTGGCGGTGCTGATTTGCACCGTGAGTCCCTCGCAGCTCGGCCCTGGGCGGCTCACCCAGGCCGTCCCTCCCGTGACCTCCGAGCGTGCAGAGCAGGGTGCGGGTTCACTGTCCGAGAGGAGAGGCCCCAGCTGGAGGCTGGAGCCCTGACCGCCCCCCGCCCCCCCGCTGCCCCCAGGACCTGTGCGAGCGGCACGAGAAGGGCGTGCTGCACAAGCACCAGCGGGCGCTGCACAAGTANCCCGGCGTGGGGGCGGGCTGCGGGGGCTGCTGCACCCTGCCGCAGGCCTGCCGTCCCCCCGCCGCCCTGCGGGGGCTCCGGAGCTGCCGGGACCCTGACGCCTGTGCACCAGTGACGGCGCTGTGGCCCCGAGGCAGGGCTCGGGCCGGGGTTGGGGGGCGCTTCCCGGCGTGCCGGGCCAGGCGCCAGGGCCTCTCTGCTCTGCAGCAGGAGAACGTGATCCAGACCATGGAGCTCCGCAACTACTTCTCCCTGTACTGCCTGCACCAGGAGACGCAGCTGGTCCACGTGTACCTGCCGCTCACCTCCCACATCCTCGGGGCCTTCGTCAACTCCCAGATCCAAGGGCACAAGGAGGTGGGTCCCCCACAGCTGCCCGTGCGGGCCAGCGGGCGCCCCCCTTGCAGAAGCAGCAGCCCAGCTGACCTTGACAAGTGATCTGGGCAGGTGGGCAAGCAGGCGGGGCGCCAGGACTTGACACGGCTCTTGCCAGACTCTCCGGTCTCCTGGGAGCCGGGGAGACCCGTGAGGCCGTCCTCGCGGTTGTAGGGACGGGGCGCAGGGCGGGGCACGCAGGGCGCAGAGGAAGGGGTCCTTGGACTCAGGAGGAGCTCCAGGGAAGGTCAGAGGCGGAGTGCACAGAAGCCGGGACAAGAGAGGTAGGGTGTTGCTGTGAGGGGCGGGAGGGGCCCCACCAACTTCCTGCCCGGGGCCGGGGGGCCATGCCCGCAGCCTGAGGCAGCCTGGCCCGTCCTGTCTGACGTGGCTTCTCGGCTTTCTCAGCACTGCGGTGCTCACAGAGGCTGGAGGCCAGAGTCCCTTCCCACCCGCCCCGGTCGTCAACTCTTGGCTCCAGACAGGCGCATGGCGGTGGTCCGCGTGTCCTGTGACTGGTGTGGAGCTTTCTTTGCCCATTTCCCATAGTCTCTGGTGCCCTTGGAGTTCGCGGGGGTGCCTGGGGCACCCTCAGGCACAGTTTGGGAACTGCACGTAGGCTGAGGCAGCAGCAGGGGGCTCGGGCGGGGGCAGGGCTGCATGGTGGTTAGACCTCACAGGCGGGTCCGGGCGGCTGGGGGACCGCAGGGCGACGGGCAGAAGGTGGGCAGGTCGCCTGATGCGGTGCTGCGTTTCTCCTCCGGGGGTGACTCAGCCCCCGTCTCCAAACTCGGGGACTGGACACACGGCACGTGCCCCGGGCCACCCCGCTCTCTCTCAGCAGCCCCCGAGCCGCTCTGCCCAGTGCCCGTCTCAGAGCCCCCTTGCCCCGAGCTGCTCTGCCCAGTGCCCGTCTCAGAGCCCCCTCGCCCTGAGCCGCTCTGCCCAGTGCCCGTCTCAGAGCCCCCTTGCTGCACGGCTCCCCTCTTGCCCGCACCCGCGGCCCAGCCCCTGCAGGCCGCTGCAGGGCCTNGCGTGCTGTGATTCATGGGGTCGCAAAGAGTCGGACACGACTGAGCGACTGAACTGAACTGAACATTTGCTCTTTCAAAGGAAATGACCCAGAAGATTTAGAACATTTACCTCTGAAGCACTTAGAACTGTTTAACCAAACCAAACTCAAAATTCTAGTTTTTTGTGTGTTTTTTTTGCCATGCCATACTTCTTGCAGGATCTTCCCCGACCAGGGACTGAACCCCAGCCCACAGCAGTGGAAGCAGGAAATCCTAACCACTGGACTGGCGGTGAACCCCCAAATACTGGTTTTTCAATGAATGGTACAGAAAAAAATAATTCCCAAAGATCAATTTTATCAAGAAGAATTGCTCTATCAGAGGAAAAGGGAACTAAGACCCAAAAGTTAGGGGCGAACCTGTTCTCTGCACAGAGTTCCTGAATGTGATATATAAGAAAAAGTTTCATGTTATAAAAAAATGTTAATAAAATGAATTACTAGGGGTCAAGAACCCATGGCCCTTGGCAAAGTGTAGCCCCTCTGGTAAGTTCCTGGGAGAATACTGGTATGATATTTGAGGGTAATTAGCCTTCAAGTCCACTTAGTCCATTCAGACTGTTGTAATAAAACATCAATAGACTGGGTGGCTTATAACATTCTCATTTTATCCTCACGCGGTGGAAGGGGCAAGGGAGCTCAAAGAGTGGGGTCTGTTTTATAAGAGCACTAATCTCATACGCCAAGAATACACTAATATATTCAGTGCCCTGAATATTCATTGGAGGGACTGAAGCAGAAGCTGAAGCTCCAATACTTTGGCCACCTGATGGGAAGAGCTGACTCATTAGAAAAGACCCTGATGCTGGGAAAGATTGAAGGCAGGAGAAGGGGATGACAGAGGATGAGATGGTTGGATGGCATCACCGACTCGATGGATGTGAGTTTCAGTAAGCTCCGGGAGTTGGTGATGGACAGGGAGGCCTGGTGTGCTGCAGTCCATGGGGTCGCAAAGGGTTGAACACAACTGAGCAACTGAACCGCAAAATCTCATACACTAGGGCTCCACCCTCATGGCCTAAGCATGAAGTCCTACATCTTAATACCATTTCCTTGGGGTTTAGGACTCAATATATGAATTTTGGCAGGAGGGTCACAAATTCAGATTGTAGCATCCATGAACACCAGGTACCATGAACATATTTTAAAACCATACTTGTCTTTTATCAGAACTGGCGTGTGAGTTATGATTTGTTTATACCAGAAACTTTGAAATATTGACAATTTTAAAAACCACAAATAAAGGATAAGACTTATTTTCAGGGACTTCCCTGATCGTCCAGTGGTTAAGACTTCAAGCTTCCACTGCAGGGGGCACAAGTTTGATCCCTGGTCCGGGAACTAGATCCCAAATCCTACAGCAGAGATCCTAGGTGCCACAGGTAAGACCCTGCACAGCCAAATAAATATTTTAAAAATAAAATGTAAATACCATTTTTAAAAAAAGATTCCACATGTTGCATAGCATGGCCACCAAAAAAAAAAAATTTCCTTTTAGTCCAATGCCTGACTCTGTCGTATAATTGGAGTGCATGAGATGAATGGGAGAGGCGTGGGACCCTGTTTTGTCTAGTTTGTTGTGACATAAAATAGCATGCCTTCCCAATTATTCCACAGACCTGTCACAGGATGATGTACAAGACTTGCTTTCTTGTCAAAGATGCAGCCGGTGCTGCTCAGAAAGTCGCTAAACTGGCCGTTCATCTTGACAACCCAAGCTCCCCCAGTGCCATTTGGAGCTGTATAACTGTAGAGGACTCTGGCCATGGTTCTCTGATTCCTCTCATTTGACAACACTCCACACAGCCCCACACCAGGGCATATCACACCACCCCGCAGCACACCAGACAATACCACCCCATCAGTACCATGTTACATGCGTGTGTGGTGGGGATTGGGGTGGGCAGGGAAGGGCATGGATTAGGACATTCAGAAGGCATTTTTCTTCTAGAAGGAAGACATGTCTATGCCATGGGACAGACACAAAACACAGAATCCAACAGCTATAAGCACAACTATAAAGGGCCAGAAGGAATCCATTCCAGACTCCCATGTGGTAAAGGGGTGCCTTTTACAATAGCCCAGTGGAGCCTTAGCTGAAAGCTCCCTGAGGTAGTGAAAGTGACTCACTCGTGTCCGACTCTTTGCGACCCCATGGACTATACAGTCCGTGGAATTCTCCAGGCCAGAATACTGGAGTGGGCAGCCTTTTCCTTCTCCAGGAGATCTTCCCCACCCAGGAATTGAGCCGGGGTCTCCTGCATTAGCAGGTGGATTCTTCGCCAGCTGAGCCACAAGGGAAGCCCAGGAATACTGGAGTGTGTATCCTATCCCTTCTCCAGCGGATCTTCCTGACCCAGGAATCGAACTGGGGTTTCCTGCAGACTGGAAAATCCCATGGACGGAGAAGCCTGGTAGGCTGCAGTCCATGGGGTCGCTAAAAGTCAGACACAACTGAGCGACTTCACTTTCTCTTTTCACCTTCATGCATTGGCGAAGGAAATGGCAACCTACTCCAGTGTTCTTGCCTGGAGAATCCCAGGGACGGGGGAGCCTGGTGGGCTGCCGTCTATTGGGTCGCACAGAGTCGTACATGACTGAAGCGACTTAGCAGCAGCAGCAGCATTGCAGGTGGATTCTTTACCTACTGAGCTATCAGGGAAGCCCAGTGGTACAGAATTTACCTTTGAGGGAACTCAGCCACCACCCCTTCCAACTGTGGGTTTGTGGACACCTTTAATTGTTAAAAAAGCCTTCCTTGTCTTAAGCTGATATCGGCAGCACCTCCAACCCCTTGGCCCCGGCTCTCTCTTATAACACTCCGCAGCTGAGCCTCAGGTCCCACTCAAGCCCCTGATGATGCCCCCACGCAGCCTTCTCATTCCCAGTGAAGACATCTTCAGTTCTTTCCTCAATTCCCACCGCACAATATCGACACCATTAACCCACCGGGCAATCCTGCTCTGACCGCCACTGGCCCCAGGTGAAGCCGGCCTTGCAGAAGGCTCTGGTGCTATCGCTCTCCACACCTGGCCTCCCTTGATGTTTGAGCTAACTGATAGTCGGGAATTAGGATCCTAGCACCAATTCTTCTAGTGCGTGACCGTGACCCAGTCATTGATTGTCTCTGGAAGTTCATTTTCCCAAGAGTGAAAACGGAGGGGCTGGGTGACTACATTCTCTGATTCATGCAACACTTTCAAGGGCGGTTGATATCCCATGCAGATTTATCTTGTGAAACAGAGCAGGTTGGCCCACGGTCACTGCCGCAGACCTGGTTTCTTTACTAACTCCAGCTGAGCAGAGGGACAGCAGGCCCCTGGGTGGACAGGGGACTGAGTTTTTGTAGGTACTAGAAAGGAAAGGGATCAAGAACACAGAGGGCTGCCCATGGAGAGGAAATTGAGGGGTCCAGGGAGCATTTCTAGCTAGGCAGAAGGAACCGTAGTGAGTCTGGGGAGAGGTGTGGTAGAGTGGAGTCCAAGAAAACAAATTAAATGGACTTTCCAATTTGCCAGGAATTCGTTTAGTCCTCACTTAGATATGCACCCTTTCAGTGTAATGAAGGAATATTGACTCAGGGAGCTCAGCCATTTGGAGGCCAACTAATCCCGTTTGTGAGGTGTATAAGCGCTTCATCTTCACTCTTTGTCTACCTGCTAGATCACTGCTTACAAACAGAACCATCAGAGACAGGGAGAGAAGTGAGAGTAAAAGTGATCACAGCTTCTGATAACAGGATAATTAAACCTCTTCCCTGGTAGCTCAGAGGTTAAAGCGTCTGCCTCCAATGTGGGTAGACGCAGGTTCGATCCCTGGGTCGGGAAGATCCCCTGGAGAAGGAAATGGCAACCCACTCCGGTATTCTTGCCTGGAGAATCCCATGGACGGAGAAGCCTAGTAGGTTACAGTCCACGGGGTCGCAAAGAGTTGGACACGACTGAGCGACTTCACCTCACCTCACCTCAAACCTCCCAAGCTCTGGACAAAATACAGAGAGAAACAACAGCCTGAAGGCACCAGAGAACAGCCCAAAGCAGGTCTGCACTGGAGGGGAATCAGATCTACACTCGGAGGGAAAAAAAAGCACTCGTGAGTTTTTGTTTGCTTATAGGTTACTACTGCCGGCTCGCCCCACTCAAACCAAGTTAGTTAAAACTCAGGAAACGTGCAGCCGTATTGGCTGCAGTCGTATGGGCTCCAAGAACCAGCAGAGTCTGGGATAAAAGAGCGATTCCCAGAAGGGAGACAGGCCTGAGAGGGGAGTCCTGAAATCTGCGTCGTTAGTCAGTGTCAGTCGCTCAGTCGTGTCCGACTCTTTTGACCCCATGGACTGTAGCCCATCAGGCTCTTGTGTCCATGGACTTCTCCAGGCAAGAACACTGGAGCGGGTTGCCGTTCCGTTTTGCAGGGGATCTTCCTGACCTAGGGATCGAACCCAGGTCTCCTGCACTGCAGGCAGATTCTTTACCATCAGAGCCACCAGGGCATCTATGTAGACACTGGCTAATCCCTGACCTTTGCATGCGTTAGGCTGACTGCAAGCAGCCCTGTTAACTGTTTCTTAACTGAACTAAGAATTCTGTCGCTGCCCATTCAAGAGAAACAGTTTGCAGTTTGTTTCTAGCTAAGTTCACTAACAGCTAAACAAACCAAAAAACAAACAAAAGTACTCTTTAAAAAACATAATTCACCAAATAAATAGAAAGGAGGAAATAAATTTGAGCACAAATCAGTGACATAAAAAACAAAAAATGGAAAAAAAAAAACCTCAGTTTTTGTTTTTTTAAAGGATCAACAAAGTTGACAAATGCTAGAAAGACTGCTTAAGGGGGAAAAGAGTGAACACAAATATCAACACGAAAGAAGGGATACGGTACAGATCCTCCAGATACTAATAAAGACTTCCAGCGCGTGCTAAGTCGCTTCCGTCGTGTCTGACTCTGTGGTCCTATGGACTGTAGCCCACCAGGCTCCTCTGCCCATGGGATTCTCCAAACAAGAATACTGGAGTGGGTTGCCATGCCTTCCTCCAAGGGCAACCAACCCAGGGATCAAACCCAAGTCTCTACATCCCTTGCAGCCAGGTTCTTTACCACTAGCACCACTTGGGAAACCCTTGAAAGTGAAAGTCACTCAGTCGTGTCCGACTCTTGGCGACCTCATGGACTTTACAGTCCATGGAGTTCTCCAGGCCAGAATACTGGAGCAGGTAGCTTTTCCCTTCTCCACGGGATCTTCCCATCCCAGGGATTGAACCCAGGCCTCACGCATTGCAGGCAGATTCTTTTCCAGCTGAGCCACAAGGGAAGCCCAAGAATACTAGAGTGGGTTGCCTATCCCTACTCCAGCGGATCATCCCGACCCAGGAATCAAACTGGGGTCTCCTGCATTGCAGGTGGATTCTTTACCAACTGAGCTATCAGGAAGTTTAATAGGCAGAAAACAAAACAAAAATTTAATAAGGGAATATTGTGGAGAATTTTGTGGCAATAAATTTGACAACTTTGTGAACTTGACAAGTCTTTGACACAACATACCTCACTAATACTGACGCGTGATAAGTAGAATAACTCCATGTTTATTTAAGAAATAGACATAATTCTCAAAATTCTATCCACAAAGAAAAACCCAGGCCCACATGACTTCACTGGTAAATTCCGCCAAATATTCAAGGAAGAAACATCAGCCTTACAGAGACCTTTTCAAGAAACAGGAGTGGAGGGCTTGAACTGAAAGCCGAGCCGCCTGGGTCTAAACCTCGGCCCTAAATTTAGCAGGTGGGGCCCTGACCAAGCTCATCCTCAGTCTGACTCCTTGTGGATGCATGGACTATAGCCAGGCTCCTCTGTCCATGGGACTCTCCAGGCTAGAACACTGGAGTGAGTTGCCATTCCCTTCTCCAGAGGATCTTCCCAACCCAGGGATGAGACCCAAGTCTCCTGGGTCTCCTGCATTGCAGGCAGATTCTTTCCCTGTTGAGATATCAGAGAAGAAAGAAAATATGAAAGGAGGGGCTTCTTCCAAGCAAATTATTAGGCAAATATCCTGACTCTAAAGTCTGATCAAAACATTATAAGCAGACCAATTTCCCTGTTGAATAGAGATTAAAACATATCCTCAGCAACTAATAACAAATCAAATTCAGCAATATAGAAAATGGATAATATATCATAAACAAGTAAGCTTTATAAGCAAGCTTTATTTAAGTAAGAGACTGGGAGAAATTTTTCAAAATGTGTATCTGATGAAAGACTGAAATTGGGGAGAAATATATTTCTTTTTTTTCAGATCTAATATAAATATATAGTTTAATGCATTTTATATAGATTACATACATAGCTTAGATTCCAGTCTTTTATCAGGTATAAATTATATAATTTGTAGAAATATATATTTAAACTCTTGCAACTAAACAATTAAAATTTTAAAAACAAGAAAAGAAAGACAAAATAATTGAGCAAGGAAGATACACCAATGGTTGAGCACGTGAAAAGGTGCTCACTGCAACAGTCAGGAAAATGAAAATTAAAAACAACCACAAAGTGACTTTCTTTCTTTTATCTTTCTCTTTGGCCACACTGAATGGCTTGTCGGGTCTTAGTTTCCCAACCAGGGGTCAAACCCTCTTTCTCCTTTTTTTCCTTTTTTAAACAAATGACATTTTACCAGTAAACTGTTTAAAATTTTAAAAACTGACAAGTGTTGGTCAAAATGTGTTGTAATTGGACTGTTCGTATATTATTGCAGGGAGTATTAACTAACATAACAACTTTTGGGAAACGTTCTGGAAGTTTCATATAAAAATAACATACTAAGCTAAACTGCCTCTGACCTAGTGTTCCGCTCTCAGGATTTGAAAGTACATGTCCTCAAAAATTCGTGTGCCCACGAATATTGGCAGCAGCTTTATCCATGAGAGCCAGGAAGTAGAAACAGTCCAGAGCCCGTTAACGGGCGCGTGGGTAAACAGCCACGGAATATTCCCACAGTTCAGCAGCAAAAATGAATGACCCTCTGATACAGAAAACAACAGGGATCCATCGCAGAAGCCGGAAGATGAAAGGAAGACGTCTTGTGCAAAGTACGTGCTAATGCAACTCCATTTGTAATAAGTTCTTGAACAGGTGAACTATTCAATGGTGAAAAATACCAGAAAAGTGTTTGCCTCTATAGGAATGGTGATGAGCACTGACCTGGAACGGGCAGGCAGGAATTTTCTGGGGTGATTTTAATGTACCCTGTGGTGTTGGAGAAGACTCTTGAGAGTCCCTTGGACTGCAAGGAGATCCAACCAGTCCATTCTGAAGGAGATCAACCCTGGGATTTCTTTGGAAGGAATGATGCTAAAGCTGAAACGCCAGTACTTTGGCCACCTCATGCGAAGAGTTGACTCATTGGAAAAGACTCTGATGCTGGGAGGGATTGGGGGCAGGAGGAGAAGGGGACGACTGAGGATGAGATGGCTGGATGGCATCACTGACTCGATGGATGTGAGTCTGAGTGAACTCCAAGAGATGGTGATGAACAGGGAGGCCTAGCGTGCTGCGATTCATGGGGTCGCAAAGAGTCGGACACGACTGAGCAACTGAACTGAACTGAACTTGCTACAAAAAAGCATATTAAGGTATATATCTTTGTGAAATTCATTAAATAGTACATTAGATGTATACATTTCACCATATGTATGTTTTACTGAAAAAGAAAAAGAGAATCCTTAAAAAACTATTGAACTCTAGCCAACAATATACTCGCAATTGCGTATTTGGGGATAAAATGCACTGAAACCCCAGCTTACTTTAAGAAATACAAAAAGGAACCAACAAAACCAAGAGATGGATTGACAGACAAGAGATGGGTAGATGGAGAGATATAATAGAACAATACAGCAAAGTATTAATTTTAAAGTCTAGGTGGTGGGTACATGGTGTTTATAATCCTTCAACTTTATTGTATGTTTTAAATTTATCCAAATATATATTTTATATTTATACTTAAATGTTGGGGCAGAATGTGCCAATTTCTCTACTTTTGGCAGCTCTAGTGAAAAATGTATGACAGGAAGGAAGGCTGAAACAAGTGAAACATAGTATTTATTCTCCATACACTTTAATCGTTCACTTTCTTCTCTGCCTAAGCGTTCAGATAGAGAACAGGTACTTGTTTCATACTCTTGTGTTCATGTGTAGGACTCTCATTTAAGAGTTCAGAGCATTGAACAATATGTAAACATCACTCCCACAAAAGATGAAACTTTCTACAAGAATTTCACGTCTCTTAATGCAATTAAAATAGAAAAGTTAATGCATTCTAAAGCTCATAGCGGCACTATTTACAATAGCCAAGACATGGAATATAGTCAGTCTGATTTCGGTGTTGACCATCTGGTGATGTCCATGTGCAGAGTCTTCTCTTATGTTGTCGGAAGAGGGTGTTTGCTACGACCAGTGTGTTCTTTCTCTTGGTAAGATCCTGTTAGCCTTTACCCTGATTCATTTGGCAGTGAAGGCCCAACTTGCCTGTTACTCCAGGCATCTCTTGATTTCCTACTTTTGCATTCCAATCCCCTCTGGTGAAAAGGACATCTTTTTGGGGGTGTTAGTTCTAGAAGGTCTTGTAGGTCTTCACAGACCATTCAACTTCAGCTTCTTCAGTGTTAGTGGTTGGGGCACAGATTTGGATTACTGTGATGTTGAATGGTTTGCCTTGGAAACAAACCAAGATCATTCTGTTGTTTTTGAGATTGCACCCAAGTACTGTATTTCAGACTCTTTTGTTGACTGTGAGGGTTACTCCATTTTTTTAAGGGATTCTTGCCCATAGTAGTAGATATAATGGTCATCTGAATTGAATTCGCCCATTCCTGTCCATTTTAGTTCACTAATTGTTAAGATGCCATATAAATCAAACTCAGATTCAAAAATTGTGAAAATTTTTTGCCTCCTAAAAAACTTATTATGGAAAAATTACAAATCTAATCAAAAGTAGAAATACAAGTATAACAAATCCACAAGGACCCAAGTTTAGCACTCGGGTGGCACCTTACCCAGTGCCACTGCCCTAGGAAAACTCTATACTGTTGAAATTCCATCTACAAACTGAAGACATCATTCTTAGATGGTGTCTAAGCCCTTGAGCTATAGGATAATATAAGTAAGCACAATGGTGGTTGCTTGTTTTCTTAGGTCATTTTAGAGATCTTAAAAGATTTCCAAGTTGTGTTTCTTTAACTCTCATTCCTTTAACTTACAACACATCTACCCTTTAGTTAATGCGGCAAGCTCCTGACAGTTGAATAAAGATGACTTCTGGGGAGCATCTTGAAAACCCCATTGAAAGCATCTTGTGGTTAAAAGGGGCTAATTAGATTGGTCAGGACATAAGATCAGCATTTTTAGGGCTTAAGGGGTCAAAGGAGAAAGTACAATAAAAATTGACAGCAAATGTCCATAAAGTTGCAGTCAACTGTAAAAGCTAATAGTCTGCTGTAGAGACGGAAGAGCCCCTCTGGAGAAAAGAACGGCATTCCCTAGGATGGTGCACCCCGCTACAAGGACTGTGGCGCAGGGGGGGCTCCCGCAGACGGCGCGGCGTTGCATGCAGCCCCGGCTCCTGGCTTGATGGACATTCACATCAAAGGCGGAGCAGGCAACCCCAGCCAGCGCTGATGCTAACAAGGCTGGAGTGGACTGAGCTGACTTTTGAAAGCGATCAAATGATTTCTGTGGACTATTTGGGAAGGACAAGCGAAACAGTTTGACGTTTCCAAACGTCTGGGAAATAATTAATATTTTAGAAAAGCTCCAAAGGACTGAATAAAAGAATGCAGAAAAAAAAAGTATACCCATGCTCATTAATAGCTGTGTGAAATGAGACAATTTACTAAATCTGTGTCCTCGCCTGTGAAACAGAGTTCCTTACAGTTATTCATTAAATCAGCCACCACTGTGTGTCCCACGTGTTCTAAATGCTAGGGATCTGGAAACAAGGTCCCCTTTCTCATGCAGCGTAGGTTCTAATGAGGGGAGACAGGTAACAGAGGAATCAATAAAGAGGAAGGCAGTTTTGGAGAGTGGAAGGTGCTGTGAGACCAATAAAAATGAGGAAGAAGGATCAGGGGAACATGTGAGAGGGCATTGCAGGTGGTGAGCGCAGTCAGTGCAAAGGCCCTGAGGCAGCAAGGGGCTTGGGCGTTTTCAAGAGAAAAGGCCCGTGAGGCTGGAACTCAGTGAGCAAGTGGGAGCTGATGGATGGGACAGTGGCTNGGGGAACATGTGAGAGGGCATTGCAGGTGGTGAGCGCAGTCAGTGCAAAGGCCCTGAGGCAGCAAGGGGCTTGGGCGTTTTCAAGAGAAAAGGCCCGTGAGGCTGGAACTCAGTGAGCAAGTGGGAGCTGATGGATGGGACAGTGGCTGGAAGTACTCCAGGAGGCCTTCCAGAAACTCGGGGAGAGACAAACAGGCTTATAACAATCCTGCCCTTACAGGGTGCCAGGAAGATGAAATGAGGACTGACTCCCTGATCACTGCCCTTTCAAAAACGGGAGGGGAGGACTTTCTCGGGGTCCAGAGGTTAAGAATCGGCCTGCCGATGTCGGGGGCGTGGGTTCGATCCCTGGACTAGGAAGAATCTACGCATCTGAGGGCAACTAAGCCCGTGTTCCACAACTACTGGGCCGGCTTGTTCTTAGAGCCCCTGCCTGGCAACAAGAGAAGCCTCTGCTGCCGAGAAGCCTGATCTCGGGAACTGGAGGGCAGCCCCTGCTCTCCAAGACGGTAGAAAGCCTGGCACAGCAGCAAAGGCGCAGCACAGCCAGAAATAAGTAAACAAAAATTCCCAAGAGAAGAACCCTGGAGACAGCAAACTCTGGGCGGCAGTTGGGTCAAGCCTGCTGCAAAGCAGGCATCCTCAGATTTGCCTTCTTAGCACCCTAAGAGGATTGATGGGCTTCAGGACCATCATCCCTTTGAGATAAATGTCTCTTGTGCTTCCCCTAGACACTCTGAATTCAATTAGTTTAATTAGAAAACAAGTAAAGAGGAATTATCTGAATATAGCTTTGCTTTGCTTCTAACAATTAAAAAAAAAAAGAGCACATTTCTTTGGCAGAAATCCAAGTTTCCCTTTATTTACCTTTTATGAGATAATGATGTAAATGTCCCACTTTTTTGGCAAAAAGGTGAACATCTCTTGCCCAAGAGGTCATATTTTACTTTTTGGAAGTAATAACACTTCCTGATTTCTTCACTCTTGAATGAAGTAGGAGCATTGATACACTAGTCAATATTTTAAAAACATATTTTAAAACATTAAAGGATGTTGAGAGTAAGAATGCTCTGATTTTGCAGTGTTTGCTAATTTGGATTGTAAAAATACTCCCACTATGGCTGATTTCAAGCTATGGATAGGAGCTCAGAGCTGGCGAAAGGTGCCAACCTTCGGTGCACAAGCCAGGAACAGCTGGTTCTCACG
>SJYS01006054.1:423347-453183 GCA_006410695.1 Philantomba maxwellii
GCCCACCAGGCTCCTCTGTCCATGGGATTCTCCATGCAAGAATACTGGAGCGTATTCTTTCCAGGCCCTCCTCCAGAGGATCTTCCCGACCCAGGGATTGAACCCACATCTGTTACATTTCCTGCATTGGCAGGCAGGTTCTTTACTGCCTGGCAGGCTACAGTCCCGAGGGTCGCAAAGAATCAGACATGACTGAAGCAACTTAGCATGCACACACGCATTCTCCTCTATACTGTGTATTACAGTATATCATCAGTACAATATACAAGCCGCTGACAGTCATTGCCCCAAAAATCAATAGCAAAACTCACTCGTTAATACTGACATACTGAGTCCAGAGATAAAATATACTCTCTCTCACTATCAGATCTTCCCAACTGATGAAACATTTCCCCACTTGAAGCGTCACAGAAGGTATATCAGGAAAATGTTCTTGGAGTTCTTATCACAAATTCCATTTTTTTTTTTAATAAGTAGACAGTCCCTTGTCACTTCCACAAAATTGGCACAAATGATCAACACACTTCCTAAATTCCAGTTTATTAGCCAATGCTGCTGCTGCTAAGTCGCTTCAGTCGTGTCCGACTCTGTGCGACCCCATAGACGGCAGCCCACCAGGCTCCCCCGTCCCTGGGATTCTCCAGGCAAGAACACTGGAGTGGGTTGCCAGGTCCTTCTTTGACCACCTAAATCTTCTCTACTATTTTCAGGCTACATTGAAATACGTGTTTGGAATTCCTTGGTGATCCGTTAGTTAGGACTGTGGGTTTCCACTTCAGGGGACATGGGTTCAAGCCCAGGTTGGGGAACTGAGATCCCACGAGGCGAGCAGTGCAGCAGAGAAAAAAAGTGTTGATATAATTGTATTGCAGTGAATAAAAATCCTATAACATAATTGTGGTTAAAATACATAAGCCAATGAAGAGATGGGCCTCACAGGCATCTCTGGCTGAATTGATCACCCTGTTGGAAGAGCAGATGAAAACGGACATCTCATCTACTAACAAAAATGAAACATAGCCCTGTTGGGACAGGTGTGTTTTCCAGCAGAAGGCTCCATTTGAAAGACTTCCTTTGATGTAGGAACAGGGACCACAGCTCTCTGCAGACCATCCAGTAATTAGCAAGAAGCCTGTCCTCTTTGGCACTCCCCTTGCTTCCCAATTACATCATTTTGGGAACAACAATACTTAAAACTAACCTCTGGTTTAGTTTTCTGTTATTTCAGAGGGCCACGAGCTTCCCAGATGGCTCAGTGGTAAAGAATGTGCCTACAATGTGGGAGATCTGGGTTTGATCCCTGGGTGGGGAAGATTCCCTGGAGGAGGGCATGGCAACCCACTCCAGTATTCTTGCCCGGAGAATCCCATGGAAGGAGGAGCCTGGTGGGCTCCCATGAGGTCACAAAGAGTTGGATGCGACTTAGTGACTGAGCACAGGCTTAGGAATTAGAAGAGGAAGCTTGGTGACAAAGCTTGGTGTCTGCTCTTTTGCTTCTAGCTGCCATTTTTCCTCAGTGAGTGTGGAAACGTGGATCCAGATCACCCTAATGAGACAGAGCGTCTGCCTGGAGCTGGGCTGGAGGCTAGGCTCCAGACTCCCAGACTCCACCAGGCTCCTGTGGCTTTGCCATTGCCCCTCAGCTCGCAGGACCCGTCACTGGGTGCCCCATGCTTGTGCACAGACCTGGTCCGCGCTGGAATCCCAGAGGAATATGTTTGTTGTTCACACACAATGAAGCTACTCCTCAGGATACTCCCCAGTCACTTGTCAACAGTTACCTTGGCCCTGAGCTTGCTTTTGCAGCTGATGCANCTCCTCCCGCAGATGAGCAAGGTGTGGAACGACCTGCAGCCCAAGCTCCGCTGCCTCTTCGTGGGACCGCACGGCGCCGCGGCCCCCCCGAGGACCCCCCAGGACGGCCTGTCTGCTCACTAGTGCCTGGGAGGCTCAGAGACAGCTCGGCGCGCTCACTAAAGCCTCTTTCCGAACGGTGTCTCCCTGTTTGATTCCCTGGGTTGGCGCCCGCCCCCGCCCCGGGGGCCCGCGTGTCGGGCTGCAGCCCCCCGTGGAGGGGCCGACAACCAGGCAGGGGCTGAGGGGCCGGGGGTCCGGGTAGCCGCGGCTCCCCTCCCTCTCGGGGAGCGAGGCCGGGGCCGCGCGGGCCGCCCCGCCCGTCCTGTGGCGGTCAGCCTGGTGCTGGGAGCGTGTCAGTCCCTGGAGCGGTTTCCCCCACGTTCCCCGAGGAGCAGCCTGGCGGCCCTGGCCTGCGCGTGTCTGCCTCCATGCTTGCGTGTGTGCCCACCGGGCTGGGGCCGGGGAGACAGGGACCGCGGTGTCCGGAGGCCCGGGAGCCGGTGCCTCCGCCGTGGGTCTGTCCAGGTTCAGATGGCTGCCGTCCCTTCTCGGGCGGGCCGAGGCTGGCCGCGCAGCGGGGCGCGGGCGTGTCTGCTCATCTCTCATCTTCAGAGCAGCGGGTCCCCTTCCAGCCTCCCTCCCGCTCTCTCCGGCCGGGCATCTGAGACCAGCGGGGTTGTGTCCGCCTGGGGCAGGGTGTCTCTGCTCTGGAACCTGCCTGCCCCCCACCCCTCGTGGCTCTCTGCTTGGAGGGGGCTGGGAGCAGGGTGCCTGCAGCGGAGAGCTCCTGAGGGTCTCCCAGCAACACGAGCCTGGTTCGGGGGCTGCCCTCCATCTGAGGTCCGCAGGCAGGGCCTGGAGGCTCTGGGGGACAGGCAGGCGTCCCTGACGAGCTGACACACGTCTGGTCCAGGACGTGGCGTGTCCCACCTTGGCCTGGGCCGGCCACACGTGGGTCCTGCCAGTGCCCCCAGAGCAGCCTCGGGGATGCGGGCAGGCGACTGCACCCCTGGCCCGAGCCCCCACAGTGGACACGTGTGCCTTCCCGGGCTGGACTGGCCAGTCCCCGGCGGACGAGGAGGGGCCGTCGTGCCATTTGTCCCTCCACGGGCTGTCGTCTGTGTTTTGATCTCTGTGGAAACGGGCGCCCACCACCCCGAGAGGCTCTGTGCTGCCCCGCAGGCTGGCCCCCAGGCGCCATGTCCACTGGAGTCGTGGAGCGTGACCGGGGGCCTCTGCGGTCCCTGCCCCATGGTGGAGGCCCCTCCCCAGGGCCCTCGGTGGGAGCTGAGGGCCCCGAGGCCCTGGGCCAGCGGCACAGGTCCGGGGTGGGGGTGGGGGTGTCTCCCCACACGGGGCACCAGGGCGAGGTCTGGCAGCAAAGACTTGAGAAGCTGTTCCGGGGTGACCCCTCCTGGAGGACTGGCTCCCACGTGGACACCAGGAGCGCACACTTCTTTAGGGGCTGCAGGGGTGGGGTCGGGGGCGCTTTCTAGCCTGCGTCCTCCTCACCCCAGGAGAGGCGGCATCGGGAGGCTGGGGGGCCAGGCTGTCCCCCTGCCGGCAGCTGGGCACAGAGCCCCCGCCCCCTCCCCGGGCTGCTGCTGGATGCGGGCTTTCTGGTCAGTGTTTGCTGCGGGAGAGGCTGCTCCCCGCTCGGGGTCCCCACACCTTCTGCATCCTTCCTGGAGCCCAGGCTTCCCTCGCCCCCGGGGAGACCTGGCCACGCCCGTGACACCAGCTCTGTGGCCCTGGCGGGAGCCCCACAGCCCTCCCCGGCCGCCGCAGGCTGTGCCTTCAGGCCACGTCCCTGCAGCCTGTGTCCGGCGGACTCGGCGTGACTCAGCCACGGCCTAGTCGCTGGGTGAAGCTGTGGAGGGGGATGGAGGCCGGGCCGGGGCGCGGGGCGTGGGGACGCGGACAGGGCTCGGCCGCCGAAGCTTGAAGCTCGGGGCGGCCCTGCACCGGAGGCCTTCTCTCTCGCTTTCTGCAAGTTGGTTTATGTATGAAGCACTTTATGAGGCTGCAGGAATCAATGACCGCCCCATCCAATTAACTGGAATTGTTTACAAATGAGCTACATTCTGAGATTTTTATCGGTGAACTTACGGGAACAACTATCATTAAACGTATTTATAAATGCTGTGTCAGGCCGTGAGTCTGTGTGTGACAGGTGGATGACCTCCCGCGCCCCCCAGGGGTCTGAAGCCAGGACGGGAGCAGCCTGTGTTGGGGGCGGGAGGGTGGCCAGCTGCTGGCAGATAAGACGGGGTGTGAGCCCTGGGCACTGACCGCCGCCGTTTCCCCTTTCCTGGTGGGGGAGAGGAGGAGATGGCCCCTGGCGCACCCCGGGACCCCACACACATCCACGCGGCCTCCCGCGTCGGCTGGGCCTCCGCCTCTGGGCCCATGTCTCTGCCCGTCCCTGTCTGGTGATGCAGGTCACGGCCCGGCACGTCTGGCGGCTTCCCGAGGACAGGCTGGCCGCTCACGGGGCGGCCTGGCGGGAAGTGTCGAGAAAGCTTCATTTGCTCTTCCATCCAGTCACGCTCCAGCGCAGGGGGGCGGCGGGGCGGCCAGGCCTCAGGGGCGGGGGCCCGAGGCCAGGGCGCGGGCGGGCAGGGCTCTCGGGGTCCGAGGGGCGAGCCGGCTCTGCCCTAGACGGCGTCCACCTCGCGGAGCGTGTAGTCCAGGATGGTGTCCTGCCCCTGGAACCTGAAGTAGCCGCGGAACTTCTTCCTCTGAAGCAGCAGCGGGAACCAGTAGCTGTCATCCGGCCACATGTCCCCGAAGGGGATCTGGTCCAGCCGGAACCACTGCGGGCGCATCTCTGCAGGGGACGAAAAGGCAGTCACCGACGCCAGCCCGGATCTCAGCCTGACTTTCTGCGAGGGATTCACTGAGTTACTGTGTGCGAGGAGCCTGGCATCCTTCATTTCATCCAGGCGACTGGCCTCCTTGTTTTACGGGAGAGGAGGGAGGCTCAGGCCCTGGTGTGTTTCCGCGCCTGCCCTTGGGGAGGGGAGGGGCCGGGGGCCGCCCAAGCCGGCCCTTCGCTGCCTGCCTCTCCCGGCCTGGACACTCACCGTCGCTCTCCACGGGCGTGCCCTGGACACTGTCTGTGCAGAAGACGTGCACGTCCATCAGCTCGGGGTCACCCACGAACTCAAACGTGATCTGGCCCACCTTATGCAGCGCGTCCACGGTCAGACCGCTCTCTTCCTGCAGCTCCCTGCGGACAGACGGGCGGACAGGAAGCAGTTAAATCAAGGCGCCCGTGTCCACGTGGAACCAGAGAATGGAGCTGGGCGGGGGAGGGGTGGAGAGCACGTGTGTGGCCAAGGGGTCGGGTTTGGGGCTGCTGCCCAGACGTGACCCCCGCCCCCAGCTGAGCACCCGGGCGTGCCGACTGGCAGCCCTGGCCTGGCCCCGCGCGGCCGCTCGGTGGTCCCACGGGGCGGGGGGGCCCGCACTAGAGCCGGGAGCCCCCATCGGCCCGCTCGGCTCCCTCTGCAGCCGCCGGGCCCTGAGCTGAAGCCTACCTGCCTAGAGGGTCCCGCTCTGGCCTGCCCTGCTCGTAGCTCCGCATCAGGCCGCAGGTTCCTCTCCCCTCTCCCAGAGGAGGGGTGGGTTTACCTCTTCACCGAGGAGACACCCCTGCCCTCCCGCTGAGACCAGCCAGCTCTCGTGCCTCCTCTGAACCTGATCGCAGGGGATGGGCTTCGGGCCGTCCTCGCCGTGTTGACCTCCTCAGGACCCCTTTCTCTCCCCGCCCCCCACCTGTGCTGGGGGAAGGGTCAGGGGGCATCGCCACACCTGAGCTCACCAGCCAGCTGGTTCACGAGGAGACGAGGTGCCCCCGAAACACAAGCGCCTGTTTCACACTTCCCCAGGCCGTGTACGCGCTGCAGGCAGCTTAGCAAACACACAAGGCCTGGTCCCCCAGTCAGAACCCCTGTGACCCCTGGAGTCTTCCCTTCGGGTCTTTCTGCTTCGTGCACCCGTTTGCAAACTGCAGACACAGCACCGAGCCTGGGACCTGAGCAACGTCCTGCACCAGGAGGAATTCAACCAGCGTCTCCCGCTGTGTATCAGAGGATAAACACCCCACCGGTGCATTGCGAAACCTTCCGGAGAGCACCCTCAGGCACGCCCTCTGCCGCCAGCCCTCCCCCAGCCTGCTTCTCGGCATCCGGGACAGCGCCTTCTGGAGGGTCTGCTGTGGGCTCTGGGGGCTCACAAGCCCCGCAGCCGTGAAGCTCAGCACCTGTGTCTCCTGTGAGCGACTCTCACTTCCCCACTGCTCTGAATTTATTTCTGTGGCTGTAAAACCGTTCTAATTATGTCTGACCTTTTAGAGCTGTAGGTTAAAAAAAGGTCTGTTTAAGCTCTGATCTCGGAGTTCTGTTAGGAACACAGCGCATAATTACTTCCTGTGCCCGCGACTAGGAGTCAGGGAAATCGCTGTGTCCATCAAGACGCGTTGGGTTAAATGGTCGCCTTCCTGAGCCGAGACCCTGCCCTAACCTCCCTGTGAGGCCGGGAGAGGAACTGGGTCCACCTGCTGCCGTTCGGTGCGGCCTAGTGACGTCCCGAGAGCCAGAAGCTGTTCACTGCGGTGATCATCAAAATTAGACACGACCTAAAAAATGAGTGTTTTTGCTAGTGGAGTGCAAACGGCCCCCCAGTTAGATGCTATAGAAGCCCTCAGTGGGGCCTCCCCACCTCCGGCAGCAGCTGGCAGAGCTCGCTTTTAAAAATGCCACCGACTGATGCACTGTTTGACTCATTTGGGGTCATCTTCCCTGAGTCCACAGCGGGCTATGAGATATCAGCCACCTCCTCGGTGTCAGAGCCAGGGCTCCGTTTCAGGCCTGGATAATCAGGCAGCCGGAGATGAGACTTCCAGTTCTGCTAACGTGTCTGATCGCATTTCTGGGATGCTCCCCAGACGGCAGGCGGGGAACAGGACGAGTGACACGTTAAACCCCCGGTGGGAGCGGGGCGGTGGGGCGGGACCCTGCCGTCCGGAGCCTGCTGCGGAGCTTGGGGGCCTGCCTGCTGTTCTTCCTCCAGCCTGGCCTGTGGGAGGTCTCTGAACACCACACTCTGCTACTCACCAGCTCTGGGAACACTGGCCAGGACGGCGGGCCTGCTCCACACCGAGCCCAAACCTGCCTGCGGGGAGCCGCTGGTCCCCAAGTGCCAGCAACCCTCCCCCTGGGGGAGAATGCATCTTCCTTGGGGCTCAGGTGGCCCCCAAGTGTGTCCTGCACACAAGACAGAGCCAGCCCCCCAGGCCACCTGGCGAGTGAGGCGCACGCGTCAACCCTGAAGTGGTGTCCACCCGGGACCCCGAAGGGCTGGGCGCCAGACACCAAGGCTGCGAGACCGTGCTTGTCAGAGCAGGGCAGCCAGGGAACGGGGTCTGAGCAGCAGTCACACGCGTGTGCAAGGAAAGAAGCCAGAGCCGCCCTAGGGGCCGGGGGCTGACAGCAGGGTTGGGCGCACGGCGGTGCGGCCTCGTGGGGCCGGTCTCAGCCGGTGCTCGGGCATGGGAACGTGCCACCCGTGCTGCCTCCCACCCGCAGGGGCTCCGCAGTCCTTTGGCAGGGGTGTCCTGACGCAGGGGGCAGGGATGGGAAGGAGGGGTTGGGCCAGACCATGTGGGCTCAGTGGACACAGGGTGTTGAATTTATCCCCACGAGCCTGAGGGGCAAGAAGGCAGAGAGGCTAAAGTCTGGGGGGCTGTGTGATCTCGGGCACTGCTTAGTGTCTCTGGGCTTCAGTTCTTTCCCACGTGAATGTAGCTGGTGTCGAGGAAGAGACTGTGAGTGAAAGGCCCCAGACACGCTTGTCATCAGCTCCCCTGAACCAGTGAAGAAGCCGAGTGACTGGGCAGCCCCTTGGCTAGAAAGAGGAAGCCGTGACTTTTCCACCCAAACCACCGCACAGCAGCCAGCCAGGGCGCGCCCAGCCTGGACCATGCGCCAGGCCCGGGTCAGTCCTTACGCTTACTTTCTCACTAAATCCTCACAACAATCCTAAGAGGTAGTTGTGGTGGTGGTTTAGTTGCTAAGTTGTGTATGACTCTTGGGACCCCATGAGCTTCAGCCCGCCAGGCTCTTCTGTCCATGGGATTCTCCAGGCAAGAATGCTGGAGTGGGCTGCCATTTCCTTCTCCAGGGAATATTCCCGACCCGGGGTGGAATTCGGGCTTCCCTGGTGGCTCAGAGGTTAGAGCGTCCGCCTCCAGTGCGGGAGACCCGGGTTCGATCCCTGGGTCGGGAAGACCCCTGGAGAAGGAAATGGCCACCCGCTCCAGTGGTCGGGTCTCCTGCACTGTGGGCAGATTCTTCGCTGACTGAGCCGCCAGGGAAGCCAGGAGGTGGCGTCTACTGTTGTCATGCCCACTGTGCAGATGCAGACACTGAGGCCCCAGCATTCAGCCTGCGCTCAGGTCACGTGGGTCTGAGTGGCCAGACGCCTGGCTCTGCGCCTTGCCCCTTGCCCCCGTGGGAGCTGGCTCTGCAGTCAGGCCCGCCCTCCCCTCACCTCTTGGCCCCGTCCTCGATGGTCTCTCCTTCTTGAACTTTGCCCCCGAAGCCGTTCCACCGGCCGGCCCCGAAGCCGCGTTTCTTCATGCCCAGGAGGACTCGCTGGGGCTGCAGCACCAGGACCAACGTGTAGAGCCTTGAGGTNCCGTGGGAGCTGGCTCTGCAGTCAGGCCCGCCCTCCCCTCACCTCTTGGCCCCGTCCTCGATGGTCTCTCCTTCTTGAACTTTGCCCCCGAAGCCGTTCCACCGGCCGGCCCCGAAGCCGCGTTTCTTCATGCCCAGGAGGACTCGCTGGGGCTGCAGCACCAGGACCAATGTGTAGAGCCTTGAGGCGCACATGGTGCCCTTGGGTTCTGTGAGGAAGGCAAGGGGCTGGGTCAGCTTGATTTGGGTGTGGACGGAAGCGTGAGCATTTTGGTGGCCAGGGGCCGGGTGGACTGGAAACGCGTGCTGGAGAGCAGGGAGAGGCAGCGTCCCAGCTCTGCCCGATGTGGCAGGTTTTCTGGGGTGGCTGGAGACCTGGCCCACGGCCCAGTGGCGGCAGCCCCGGACCCTTTGCTTGCTGGGCTGGTGGCAGGTCTGGCAATGGCCTCTGCCTCTCTCCTTAGCGCAGAGCTGTTCTTGCTCCTGCGTCCACCTCTGAGCCCACCTGGCATGAAATGAACCATGCTTTTTACCCAACGGTTCTTGCGTCTGGCTTTTGCTCTTGGCCTTTTCATTTTGGGGCCTTCTGGCTACTGGGTTCTGGTTTCTGCCTCTCTGCAGTAGCAGACCCCCAGCTTCCCAGGAAATGTGCGGCTCTGACACTGGAGAGCCCCCAGCGAGGCCTGGCCAGCTCCCCTGCTGGGACAGGCGTTCACATTCTGCTCACAAACATTGCTGTTCCCGGAGCTGGTGCTCGGCCCGGAACACCACTCCTGCCCGAGAGTGTGTGTGTGAAGACCCTGCAGGGGACGTCTGGTCACTGCTGGAGACGTGATGGAGGTCCAGGACCGTGCTCCCTGCCCGTCCATCCTCATCCCGGCCTGGGGCCCACACTGGACGGGATGCAGGATTCGGGACCAGGGATGCTCCAGGGAAGTCCCGGTGTCCGAGAACAGGGGCCGAGGCCTGGGTCCCTGTGCTGGCCGGCAGCTCGTGCGTAAGTGGGTCTCTGGGTCCAACCTCTCTTTAACATGCGGACTTTGTGACGTTGCTGACCTGTTAAGGCGCAAAGCCCCGACTTCCTAAATTAATTAGGAATCTCTGCTGTCAGTTATTAGGCCCCGGTCGTATACTTTCCAAAACGTATCCCAGTTAACAGACCCAACGACCCTGTGAGCTGAGACTCGGCTTCTCCGCTTCCGGCCAAGGAGACTGACGCTCAGGAAAGCGAAGTCTGACAGAAAGTCAACCTCCAGAGCCAGTGCCGGCCCGGGCCTGCCCGCTGCTGAAGGGCAGCCGGCCGCGGCGCCACCGACGGCGGCCCGGGCGCCCCCTCTCTCAGCCGGGGGCCTCGGGGGGTCGCCGGCCCACTGCGGCCGGGACCGGGGTTAGGGAGAGGCACGCCGTCGGGGCCGGCTCGGGCTCCCGCCTCCGGCCGGCCGTGCAGCGCCGCCCCCGCCCCTGGGCGCCCCAGGCCCGCCTCCGGCAGCCGCCCCGCGCGCCCGCGCTCCCGGCCCGACTCGCNGACGAGCGGGCCGGCGGCGGAGGGCCCAGGCCGCGGGAGAGCAGGGGCGCTGCTGCCGGAGGCGCGGGGCTGAGGCCGGCGTCGCGGACCCCGGGGCCCCGGGGGGCTGGACCCCGCTCGTGGGGCTGGACCCTGTCTGTGGGGCTGGGCCCTGTCCGTGGGGCTGGACCCTGCCCGTGGGGCTGGACCCTGCTCGTGGGCCTGGGCCCTGTCCGTGGGGCTGGACCCCGCTCGTGGGGNGAGGGCCCAGGCCGCGGGAGAGCAGGGGCGCTGCTGCCGGAGGCGCGGGGCTGAGGCCGGCGTCGCGGACGCCGGGGCCCCGGGGGGCTGGGCCCCGGCCGTGGGGCTGGGCCCCGCTCGTGGGGCTGGACCCCGCTCGTGGGGCTGGACCCCGCTCGTGGGGCTGGGCCCCGGCCGTGGGGCTGGACCCCGCTCGTGGGGCTGGGCCCCGGCCGTGGGGCTGGGCCCTGCTTGTGGCGCTGGGCCCCGGCCGTGGGGCTGGACCCTGCTCGTGGGGCTGGACCCCGCTCGTGGCGCTGGGCCCCGGCCGCGGGGCGCTGGCGGCCGGCTGCCCCCATCGGGTGCGCCCGGGCTGCGCCGCTCCTCTCTCCACCCCTCCGCTGAGCGCGGCGGTTCTCGGCGCCCGGACCGCTGAGCCCTTTCTAGAGACCTTGCGCCTTTTGAAGGCAGCAGTTCAAGAGTGTTGTCTCCAGACCTCTGTCAGCATGCTTTCCTGCTGCGGGAACTTTGCCTGGGAGCCGTGGGGCTGATAATGGCTTTCTGTTGTCTTTTCGTCAGAAGAAAAGCATGTAGATACTTTGTAGGGCTGTTCCGAGAGTTACAGAGATGACCCCTAGAGAGCCCATGGCAGGCGATAAACTTAAAAGCCCCGCCTTCCAAAGAGGCTTGAAAGTTGCCCCTCTAAGTGAATACACAGGGTAAGTTCAGTTTTATCAAGAAATGTGACAGCTTGGTCAGACCCTGTGCTGCCTGCCAAAGCGGTGGAAGTCAGGAAGGCAAAGGACCTGTCCTCGTGTGTGTGTGTTTAGATCTCTTAAAGCCCATTGAAAATTTGTATCCTGGGAGAAAGAATGTTCCCTTCATGAAATTTATCAGTATTTTCAACCAGTATTGGGAAAACTTTGGTTGACACAAAGTGACTATCATTAGCCTTTGAGATTGTCTTCTGAAGAAAACTTCAGGAGAGAAAAGCATCTTTTGACCACAGAGGAGAGGCCTGCTGGATTAGTTTGCTCACGCTCCTGTAACCAAGCACCCCAGGATGGGCGGCTGAGAGAGCAGAGATTTACTGGCTCAGTGTCTGCAATCGGGGAAATGGAAATCAAGTTGTCAGCAGGATTAGTTTCTGAAGCCTCTCTCCTTGACTTAGAGACGGCCGTCTTCTCCCTGTGTCTTCCTGTGGTCTTTGTCCTGTGTGTGTCTGCGTCTTGATTGCTTATGAGGACACCAGTATTGGATAGAGCCCACCCATTTGCCCTTTAAGGTAGTGGTTAAAGAACCCGCTTGCCAGTGCAGGAGACATTAGAAATGAGAGTTCAATCCCTGGGTTGGGAAGATCCCCTGGAGAAGGAAATGGCAACACACTCCAGTATTCCTGCCTGGAGAATCCCATGGAAGAGGAGCCTGACAGGCAACAGTCCGTAGGGCTGCAGAGAGTTAGCCACGACTAGTGTCTTAGCACACACACACACAGGACTTTACCTTAATGACCTCCTTAAAGACAAGTCACATCTTGAGGTACTGGGGGTTAGGAGTTTACCATGTAGACTTTGGGCTTCCTATGTGCTGCTGCTGCTGCTGCTGCTAAGTCGCTTCAGTTGTGTCCGACTCTGCGACCCCACAGACGGCAGCCCACTGGGCTCAGCCATCCCTGGGATTCTCCAGGCTAGAACACTGAAGTGGGTTGCCATTTCCTTCTCCAATGCATGAGAGTGAAATGGAGGAGCCTGGAAGGCTGCAGTCCATGGGAGTTTTCAGGCGAGAGCACTGGAGTGGGGTGCCGTTGCCTTCTCTGCTGTGTGGTGCTGGTGGTAAAGAATCCGCTTGCCAGTGCTGGAGATACAAGAGACAGGGTTGGATGTCTGGGTTGGGAAGAGCCCCTGGAGAAGGAAATGGCAACCCACTCCAGTATTCCTGCCTGGGAAACTCCGTGGACAGAGGAGCCTGGCGGGCTGCAGTCCTCGGCGTCTCAGAGCTGGGTGTGACTGAGCGCGCCTGCAGACTCGGGGGCTGTGGCTCAGCCCGTACGTAACCCCTTTGCGGCTGCAGCCCTGTCAAGTCGCCTCTCCCACTTGGGCCATAGTGACCCATCTCTCAAAATGTGCGGGTTGAACCTGGGGCCCCCTGGTCTATGTGATGCCAACCTGCTTGCTCCCTTTTCCTCACCAGGTCCTGGAAACTGGCGTGGGCTTCCCTTCAGCGTCAAAGGCTCCACACCGCTGAGAGTTGCTATAAGAGCCGGACAGGCGCTGAGCACCTGTGGCTGGCGCGGCATTTGAGGGACCCGTTTGTGAAAGCCGCGAAGGTGGAGAGTTACCGATGTCGAAGCGCCTTCAAGCTCCTGGAAATGAACGAGAGGCACCAGATCCTACGGCCTGGCCTCCGGGTGTTAGACTGTGGGGCCGCTCCTGGTGCGTGGAGCCAGGTGGCCGTGCAGAGAGTCAACGCTGCGGGCACAGGTGGGGCCTCCGCCCTGTCTTAGGCGCCTTCCGCCCACTGTGGTTTAGACGCAGGCCGGCCTGCGCCTCTTCAGGGCGCACGGAGCAGCCAGGTCGCTTTGTGAAACATGTGCTTCCGCGTGCTGGTTTAGCAGGAATGACACAAACCCAACACTGGCATTTTCACAATGAAAGAGGGAGGTGGGAAGGGGGAATGAAGGTGAAAGTCACCTGCGGCCACAGCATAGATGCGCGTGGGCCGACCTGGTGTGTGTCCCGGGCCCGTGCTGCCGATGCGTGGCCTCGGCAACGAGCTCAGACGGCCGTCTGTAAGCCAGGTTTCTTTCCTCAGCAGAGAAATTCCTCTGCAGTTTCCTCCCTGGACATCCTCCCTTGGCAGGACAACTCAATCAACCTGGGGTTTCCTGGAGTTGCTCCCGGGCCCAGAGAGCCCTCGTGGCTCTGGACTCTCCACTTGGGCCCAGCTCGAGGGACTTAGTGCTTGTCTCACATATTTGGGAGTTTTAACTAAGGTCATAATATAGAAAAGTTGCCTCTGACGAGTAGATCAACCGACTACCCATACAAGGTAGAAAATGACGCCATCCCTTTAAGCAGCCGCAGGCTACCCCAGATAGTGGGTATACTGTTGGTATTTAGCCAGTTTCCTCATCAAGGGCATCAAGAGTGCCTTTGAGTCTTTTGTAGGTGAGCGGTGCTAAGGTAACAGTCCTTACCACTTGAATTTCCTACTATAACTTCTGAGGGTACCACCTGTAACTGGCAGGTCCCAGAGATCTCTCCTATACGCCTTAGAATGGGTGTGTGTGCCCACCTTCCTGATGAGAAGATTGAGATCTACAGGAGCTTTAGTGACCTGCTGAACCAGGCATGCCACTCCCTGGGTCTTGTCATCAGTCTCTTTAATCTGGGTAGGATGCCTCAAGGGGGTTTAGAACAGTTTAAAAACATTTCTTACACGCTCAGTAAATGTTTATTGTTCAAGTGAATGAATCTGTGTCAAAAACTTCAGTTCCCTTTCCCACTACTGAGTCTATCCACAGACTTCCTAACAACTGAGGTTAGAGGTTCCTGTCCCCCTAATTGTTCTTCAGGAGAAGCAGGAAAACAGCTAAGTTTAACCTGTAGGACGAGGTGGGAGAAGCAGAGACTGTACATAAAATGGCTTGGGTTCTTTTACTCCCAAAAGAAGTTGCAAAAATGCAACCAAAGCCATTTGCGTTTAGAAGGCACTTCCTGTGGCCACAGTACAGGGACGTTAAAGGACCAGGCCCAGGTGCGTGAAGCGGGGGAGAGCTCTCCCACTCTCCAGGGCTGAGAGCAGAGTTCGCCTTTGAAAAATGAGGCGCCCTGCGGAATAGCTGGACTTCTCGTCTTTAGATAAAGATGAAATGCCTGCCCCTCACCCGCAGAGCAGCCTTTTTACTAAGCAGAGCGAGCTCTGAGTCTGTGCCTGTTCCTTCGTGGACCCACCCTGGTGTGTGAGTGGTGCTGGGAGGGGCTGCAGGAGGGGGAGGCCAGGGCAGAGGCCTCGCGGGCAGGAAATCCCCTTTCAGATGAAGTGAAACTGACGTCTATTTCACAGCTGGCATCACTCAGACGTGGGCAGGGTATCGCCTTTTTGCCTTATTTAGCATCTGTCCACTTTCCCTGTTTCTTGGCTTGTTTCTAAGAGTTTCCACGTTGAAGGAAACTGGAGTAAACTGCAGGATGGATTTGTTGGTTTAATCCGGAGGCACTTTGTATAATAATGTGTCCTTCTCTGTTTTAGTTCATCAAAAAGACTCCTCAGAGTTCAGAACCCTTTTAACGGAGAGCAAGGCTCGGAGAGTGAAATGGAGTCAGAGGTGGAGTATCAAGGGCAGGGTGTGGCCCCAGGTCTGCCTGTCCCCTGGGACAGTCAGGTTGCCTCTCCCAGCCTCAGTTTCCTCAGATGTAGAGGGAAGACCAGCACTCCCCGCCCGCCACATGTTTTTCTAGGAGGAAAACCCTGTGTCCCCGTTTCTGCACATTAGTTCTTTTTCTAGGTCCTGACTTATATATATATTATTTTTTCTTTAGTCTGTGCCATGCAGGATCTTCTTCCCCACCTAGGGATCGAGTCTGTGCCCCCTGCATTTGAAGCACTCGCTCACTGGACCGCTGGAGAAAGTCCCCTTTATCTCTGTTCTACTATTTTGTTACATTTCCTTTCTGTGGGCTGCTTTTGCGGTGTCAGTGAGTAAGTGCCTTCACCGTTTCTTCCTTAGACCCCAGTGCTCCTGTTGGCTTTGTGCTTGGAGTAGATCTTCTCCACATATTCCCCCTGGAAGGAGCAACGTTTCTGTGCCCTGCTGATGTGACTGACCCTAGAACCTTCCGGAAAATCCAAGAGCTGCTTCCTGGTGGGAGAGCAGATGTGGTCCTGAGTGACATGGCACCCAACGCCACGGGGATCCGCGGCCTCGACCACGACAGGCTCGTTAGCTTGTGCTTGTCCCTTCTGGACATGCTTCCCGATGTCCTGCACGCCAGGGGGACATTGCTGTGTAAAACCTGGGCTGGAAGTCAGAGTCACCGGTTACAGAAGAGGCTGGCTGCGGCATTCCAGAACACAAGGACTGTGAAGCCTGAGGCCAGCAGGAAAGAGTCGTCAGAGGTGTACCTCCTGGCCAGAGGGTACCGAGGGGAGCCTGGGGGCCTGTGAGGGCCTGAGCGCCGCTCTGCTGTTCGGGCCCTTCGCTGCAGATGGAGCTCGAGCTCTGTCCTGAAGTGTAGCCGGGGAGATCCGAGCCGGATCTAGGCTGCAGCAGGCGGGGCAGGTGGGGGACCTGTCTTTAAGACAAAACTGTATTCACTGTTCACGATATATGACGATATGTGATTAAAAACACGATCGCTATAATCCGGTTTGTGAAGAGTTACCCCGAGAAGAGACAGAAGGATGAAAAGGGGGGGATACGTGGAGACACTGCGGCAGAGACACCATGGCGGAGAGACGGCCGCCTTTACAGAATTCCTCCCCACGGTTGGCGCGTTACCACGGAGCTGGCTTCCACCGTCGCCACAAATCCATCCCCAGGTTTCCAGGTGGTGTTAGTGTAATGTGGAAAAATCTGAAGCTTCAGTCTGGGGATTTGTTTCCGTCTCTGTGGTGAATGATCCGGAAATACTTCAAGCAGTGAGAGCTCCTTAGGGAAGACATTTGCTATGAATTATGGATGGGGGCAGTGTGAAGCTGGAAATGTTTCTATAACACGCCAGGCTCCAGAGACTTAATAACCAAAACAAGCCGACACGTGGTATGTTTATTTCCTTTTACTCTCTTCCAGGATTTCCATACTTAAAAAAAAAATTGATTTCTTTGAAACCGTTTTCTGGAGGAGTGGTCATCCCTTAAGAGTATATTGACTGTAATGATGATTAAATCTTGCCTATTGAAAACAAATGCACAACCTAAAAAGCTGGGAGTTATTTTTACTTGGCAGATACAACTGGGGACTTAAACCTGGGACACAGTGTTTCGGGTAACTGAGGGACTGCCCTGAAGAGGCAGAGGAGGAGCTGGAGTAATATAGGAATTTACTTGGAACATCAAAAGATTTCTGGTTAATAAAAAACTAGCTGTCTTCAAGAATTGAGTGCTTTCGTGTGTGTGGAAAGATGCAGGAGTCTCAGGCTCACAGTGAGACTGTTCCTTTGATGCGACCCCGGCTGCCTGGGCCCGGCATCCTGTGCTCTCACCCCGTCTCCTCAGTGCACACTGCTGGGGTTGGAGGTGGGGTGGCGGCTGCAGAGTCTGACAGTTCGGTGGCTGGCATTACATTTTAGGGCTTCCCTGGTGGCCCAGACCGTAAAGAATCTGCCTGCAATGCAGGAGACCCGTGTTCAATCCCTGGGTTGGGAAGATTCCCTTGGAGAAGGGGATGGCTACTCACTCCAATATTCTTGCCTGAAGAGTCCCATGGACAGAGGAACGTGGCCGACTACAGCCCGTGGGGTCACCGTGAAAACATGACTGATCTGTTTTCACCCTGAGCTCATAATTGTGCGTGGCTGATGGCTGCAACATTGTTTACTGATATGGCAGGCAGCATTTTTAGTTCACACATCCCAAGGATGGCTGGGGTAAGAAATAGGGTCTTGGGTAGCCCAGATCCCCGAAGTAGTCTGCAGGCCGGCCTTATAAAATTTTCATCTTATTTTCACTGCCCCGTGTCCTACCTCCACCACCACGTTATTTGCTTCCTCATCCTTTTTCCTTCTGGCGACACAAATTCATGGTCTAGTCTCTGGAAATTCGGTGCAGACCCTCCGGCGCTTCGCCGGGTTTGTGGAGGAGGAAGAAGGGACTTGAGAGGCCCGTTAGCAGGTGCGGGCGGCAGAGTCCAGGGGGACCTGCTGGCTGTGGGCAGCGCGCTCCGCCCCTGCTCCCTGGAGCTCGGGACGCAGAGACGGCCCCGCACCCCCGCAGCTCGCGGGGCGCTGGGGGGAGAGCCCAGGAGCACAGGATTCCCTGCTTAGAGAGGAGGAAAGGCGCACTCATCACCCCAGCAGACCCCGCGTGGCAGAGCGGCAGGCGCGTCGGGGCCGCAGGAGCCGCCGCTGGGCGGCGCTGTCCCACGCAAGGCCCCGGGCCGGCCTCCGGCTNCCGCACCCCCGCAGCTCGCGGGGCGCTGGGGGGAGAGCCCAGGAGCACAGGATTCCCTGCTTAGAGAGGAGGAAAGGCGCACTCATCACCCCAGCAGACCCCGCGTGGCAGAGCGGCAGGCGCGTCGGGGCCGCAGGAGCCGCCGCTGGGCGGCGCTGTCCCACGCAAGGCCCCGGGCCGGCCTCCGGCTCCGAGCGCGCTCCGGCCGCGGCGTCCCGCGCGCGGGGCGGACACCCAGCCCCCGGCGCCGGCGCCGAGCTCCACGGCCGGCCCCGCCCAGGTCTCGCGAGAGCGCCGGCGCAGGTCTCGCGATGCGCGGCGCGGGCGGGAGAGAGGGCGCGCCGAGCCCGGCGGCGGCGGCGGCGGCTGGGCCCGAGGTGACGGCCGGTCCCGGGCGAGGCGGGCGGGCCGGGCGGGGGCCCCCGCGTCCCCGCGTCCCCTCGGAGGCGCGCCCCGGGCTCCTGCCGGCGGGCCCGGCCCTGCCCCCGCGCTGCCGGCCTCCGAGCCGGGCGTCCCGCGCGGCCCCGGCCCCTCCCCGGCGGGGCTGGACGCGGCGCGGCCCGAGGCGGCGCGGGGAGAGCGGGCTCCGCCTCGGTCCCGGGCGGGAGGGCCGCGCCGTCGCNCTCCGTCAGAGCGGCGGCCATCCAGCCGTGAGGCTCCTGGGAGGCCTGCGTCTCCTGGGCACGGAGGGCGGCGTTCGGGCCGCCACCTTCTCCCTTGCCTGTGGAGCGGCTTGGCGCCAGGCAGCTGAAGATGCATGTGGTCTTTGCATTCTTGTGTGTGAGGTGCATCAGCTCTTACAGGGGTTGCTGTCTTGAGAAGAGGGTATATTGGCTAAATTTCCCATCACGGGATGAAAAGCATTAGTTCAGTTCAGTTGCTCAGTCGTGTCTGACTCTTTGCAACCCATGGACTGCAGCACGCCAGGCCTCCCTGTCCGTCACCAACTCCGGGAAAGTGCTGCGCCCCAGTCAAACGGAGCGATTCGGCCTCTGGAGCAGAGTGCTGCCGCCGGGCTCCACGGGGCCGTGTCTCTCTGCCAGGCTCCCAGCGCTCGAGTGCCCCTCTCTGGCCTCTCTGCCAGTTCATTTTCCGTGGGTATGAAGGAGAGGTAGAGAGAACAGCTGTGTTGCACAAGAGTGGGGAGCAGAGCCTCCAGAAAACAAGGGCTCTGCGTGCACGAGGCCAGTTATTCAGATGCTAAGTCACGCCTGCCTCTGCGACTTCATGGGCCAGACGCCAGGCTCCTCTGTCCATGGGATTTCCCGTGCAAGAATGCCAGAGTGGGTTGCGATTCCCTCCCCCAGGGGGTCTTCCTGACCCAGGGATCAAATTCGGGGCTGCTGCAATGGCAGGTGTGTTCGTTACCACTGAGCCACCAGGGAATCCCAGTGCACGAGGTCAAGGTTCTTGTTAAATGGGAAATTCAGAATCAAACCAAGACTCTTCTCTTTTTTGGAGGTGGGGAGTAGGTTGAGGACACGTGTTTTCCATCTGATACTTAGGGGTAGTCAGTGAGAGCTGGCTGCTTGCCTCCGAGGAGCACAGTATGCACCTGGAGGAATTCACATCTTCTGGCTGTCCAGCGTGCTGGGACACTTCCTCTCTTTCTGACGAGTAGATGGCCTGGCGCGAGGCTGGGATTAGTGCCGGCGTGGGGATGCAGGTTCTTGGCTGCTGCTTGTCCTCAGCCTTCACACCTTGGCCTGTGGAGCACGGTTGACCTTAGAGCCAGACAGACCCACGTTCCCATCTCAGTTCTCTAACTCTGGAAGCCTCACCTCTAAGATAATATTCAAGAAGACCTGATTCATCTGCCCATTCTGAGGATTGCGATGCCGTATGTGAACTCAGAAGCAGAGTAGCAGTTAAGCTGTGTGGCGATAGCTGTGCCATCTGCGTTTGGAGCCTTCTCTTGGGCCCCATAATCCTCCCAGCCCTGAGAAGCGGGGCCCTCAGCTTTCAGATGAGGAGACGGGCTCCACAGGCCTTGGTGCTCACTAATGTCCGGCGTCTTTCTCTGTGGTGCCTGGCTGGAAATGGGAGAGAGGTCGTTAGCCTATGATTGGCATTACAGTGGTTGTCATCCTTACTGCCACTGCTGGGTGCTGCGTTTCTGACTCCTGGAAGCTCGGCTTTTGTGAGCGCTTGTGGGGAGCTGTGCCGCCTGACTGCTGGGCACCGTGGTGGCAGCCGTCTCTCTGCCCTGCTGGTCTGCAGGTCGGCTCTGACGCCAGCAGCTTGGCGGCGTGTTGTCTTTTTATGCCTGCATTTCCTCTCTGAGCAACTGGAGGTGCAGGCTCCCAGTTAACTCCCAAGAATGTGGTTACAGATGCTGGCGTACTTGAAGGATTCTGAGAGAGCATTAGCGGAGTGGGGCTGCCCACAGGTGCCCTCTGACCGGGCCGCTGGCAGTGGTGGTGGCCCACCAGAAGGCCCCCTGTGACGCTTCCCTTCTTTTCTTCCAGAGGGGAAGCAATCATGGAAGACCTGGGGGAGAACACCACCGTCCTGTCCACCCTGAGGTCTTTGAACAATTTCATTTCTCAGCGAGTGGAGGGAGGATCTGGACTGGAGGCCTCCACCTCTGCCCAAGGGTCTCTGCAGATGCAGTACCAGCACAGCATGCAGGTGAGTGGTGTGTGTGGGGTGGGGGCCTCTGTGGACAGATATCTGTCCTTAGGTAGGACTGGGTCAGGTTCCGTGTAGTTGAGGCAGGTCAGTGTTTTCTCAGCCTGGAGGCCAGCTGGCCCGCTTCCGCATCTCCAGCACGGATATTCATAGTTTTGGAGGATAGCTGGAGGTCATGGTCTGGCCCTGAGATGTCCTGACTCGAAAGCCTGAGGTAACCGCCCCGCAAAGCGGGCCTGGCGTTGCGTATTGCACTCCCACTGTGAGCTCACAGACACTAGAGACAGGACTGGAAAGCAGCTCGTTTAATTGAGGAATAAAGTCCTAAACCGCCTGGGATTGTGACCGCTGGAGTGGTGCACCAGCGGCGGGCTTCCCTGATGGTGTAACACACAGGAAGGCCGCGTTGTCAGGATAGGTTCCTGGTCAGCTGGGCAGGAAGGGCAGGGCAGTGAGAGAAGCCTGGGCAGCAGATGCTCTCAGGCTGGGGAGGCCATTTGCACAGCTTGGCTTCGGTCTGCCATGGGGTCAGCTTCACACTTTTGCTTTGATTATCGTCTCGTCTCACTTTATTTCAAGTGCTCGGCAGCGCTCACTGCCCATGTCTGTAAAGGCTCAGGTCTCCTGAAGGACTTTAGGTTCTGGTGCGCCGTGGGGTCAGTGCTCGTTGGGGCGGGGATCGTGGGGTCCACACAGGGAGGGAGTGTGGTCTCGAGCCTTGGCCCGGGCCCTGCCCCTCCCTAGGGGCTGCGTCAGGCGACCCCTGGCTTCTTTGCTTGAGTCTCTTCTCTGGTCCATGTTGGCCGAGCTGCTGCTGCCTTTCTGCCGGTGACTGCCCTGGGGCCCTGTGTCAGGTGAGCCAGGAGTTTCTCTTGCTCTGGGAGCCCTGATGAGCCCATGTCTGGTGTGGCACGGCAGAGGCTGTGTGTGTGTACGCGTTCCCTGGCTGAACAGTTGAATTACTTACTCTGTGTTTGTTGGTGAGCTAAGTTGCTCACTGCCCCTTTTTGGCATGAACTATTCTTTATTCTCAAATTAGGTCATTTATATTTGTTTTTGGTGTTAAAAAAGCTTTTTTGAAATAGTGGTGGAAATAGATTATAGTTTTTTTTTTTCCCCTTGGTCTTTGCTCACTGGCAGAAGATGAAGTTGGCAACTTTGGTTTAAAACAGTGTTATAACTTTGTTGATGCAGCTCTGTGGGAACTTTTGGCCTGTTGAAACTAGAGTCTGGGATTTCCAGGGTCCCAGTTCCCACTCAGCTCTGACCCGAACGGCTTCCCCAGGTGGGAGGTCAGTAAGCGAGAGCCGTAGCCAGAGTGAGCCGGTTAGAGCCGTGCGGCGCAGGACCTGCTTGGGAGCCCCGGCCCCAGGCGTGCCCTGTCTCAGGAGCAAGTCAGCGGGCCCTCTCCCCTGCCCGCCTGGCAGGAGAGCGGACAGAGCAGCTGCAGGTCCGGGGGTCTGGAAACAAGCAGGGTCTTGTCTGCTGGTCCCCGCCCGGCTTCACTGTGAGGCTCTGTTTCTGTGCTGCGTGTCACTGTTGGCTTAAACATAAAAATAGGGCTTTCCTTCAAATACTTTTCCTCTCACTGCTCCAGGAATCTGTGGCCAATGGATCTGTGTCTCTGGGACCCCTGTGTGGCACCTTCACACCTGGGGCTGGGGTCCTGCCATCCTCTGAAGAAGCTGGGCCTTAGCTTCAGACTCAAGAGTGAGACAAGAAGATTGAGTGTGATGGAGGGTTGAGTTAGGAACTCCCAAGTGTCCGCAGGTGGGAATTGAAATGAGAGAATACATCACAGGGGTAAAGAAAGGGTGGGCTTTAGCTCCCAAAGGAAGCTGGGGAAGGGTGGAAAAGATGTCTTCTCTCCACCCGGGCTTTCACACCTGTGGCGTGACTGACACTTTGGGGGGTAACTTTTTGTTTTACCGGACTTTTCTCTGCCTTGTGGGATGTTGAGCAACATCCGTGGCCTCTCCCCACCAGGTGCCGGGAGCAAACGCAGACTGCCGCCCCTTCTGGGGATGATCGGCAGTGCCTCCAGACATGGCCGCGTGTCCTTGGTTAGAATGAGACACGTGCTTCTTGAACTTTAACGTGCATATGAATCACCCGAAGATACCTTTAAGAGGAAGATCCTGATTTGGTATCGGTGGCGCGGCCTAAGAGTCTGTGTTTCTGTTAGGTGCCCCGGAGACGCTGTATTGCCAGAATGCAGGCCGATCGTAGAATGGTTGGGCTCTAGCCCGCCTGAAGACAAGGCCTCGGCAACCGGTGATTCTGTGGTGCTGTTGGCTGTATCTTCTGAGGCCCTTCCGCACCTCCATCCCCCCTTATTTACTCACCTCTGTGAGAGGAAGACTTCTGATGGGCCCCAGACTGCCAGGCCCTGGCAGCTTCTCCCACTGGATCAAACACTGAGGAGGCGCTGAGGCCGTGGTGTGCTGCTGTTAGACTGATAGCTCCGACCAGCTGTCCTTCAGGTGGGAGGGTACCTACGTGGGCCAGTCAGCTGAATGTTTTAAAGCCGGGTCCAGAGATCAGACAGAAGTCAGAGAGGCAGGCAGGAGAAGGGTTCCCCGCGTGCGAAGTTCTCTCTTGTCGGCTTTGGGGTAGGAAGGCCCTCGTGGCAGGGAACGTGGACAGCCTCTGGGCGCCGACAGCCGCTCGGGTCTGCCAGCCAGCAGGGAAGAGGAGGCCCTCGAGTTACGGAGAGCACAGCTGCCGACCGTGTGGACCTCAGCCTCTGGCTCGCTCTCCCTGGGCAGAGAGGCTGGCCGTGTGTGCCCAGCCGTCTGGTGCACGGACCTGGTAGCCAGTTTATGGGCGCCCAAGCTGCTGCATTGGTGGTAGTTTGTTAAACAGCACAGAAAACGAACAAGCCGGCACACGGCCACCCGAAAACACACCTCCCTCTTGTGTCCTTTATCCCCTTCCCTTGCCGCTCCCGGCTCTCGTCTCCCACCTGGGGGCCTGCTGCTCCTTCCTCAGGGCTGAGTGAGGGGCTTGTGGGGAGCGGGGGCTCAGTGAGGACATGGTGAGCCCCTCGCCTCACTTGAGTGAGACACAGCTGCTGAGGGTCTGTCCTTCCTTTGCATGGGACCTGGTCAGTTGGAGGAGCGAGCAGAGCAGATCCGGTCTAAGTCTCACCTCATCCAGGTGGAGCGGGAGAAGATGCAGATGGAGCTGAGTCACAAGAGGGCTCGCGTGGAGCTGGAGCGGGCCGCCAGCACCAGCGCCAGGAACTACGAGGTGGGTTCAGCCGGGCCTGCTCCAGGCCTGCCCGGCCGTGGGAAGTAAGCCCCCCGGCCGGAGCCCAGGCACTCCCTGCCTTCCCGGCCGCCCGAGGCTGCAGCTCGGCTCTCGGGTGTGCCCGGGTCCCTAGCAAAGGCGACACGGAGGGCCGGCTGCCGAGCCTTGTGTGCCTGAGGAGGTGCTGGTGGGCGCTCTTGCTGGACGCCTGGTTGCCCTCTCTGCTAGAATTGGGGTACAGGTCTGGCAGGAATGCCAGGTGGCCTGAGGGTGGCAGGAGAGTCACCAGCTTGCGTCAGAGCCTGAGGCCCAGGCTGGGTCTTGCACAGCTGCTCACCGGGTCTCAGGGGTGCCTTGTGGTGGCCTTGGCTTGCCCCACCCCCACCCCCGTTCCCAGAGGAGATGCTAGGCTTTTCACTCGGTGCGTAAGCTCCACGCTTTCTTTGCTTTGAAAGCAGCACCTCGCCGGGGTTTTCAGTAAGTGCAAGCGTGGCACCAGTGCCCACCCTCGGGGGCAGCGCGGGGCCTGCGGCTTTCTGGTCCAGCACTCTGCCTGAGTCTCGGTGGCATTTCCGAGGCCTGGGACCTGCCTAGACTGTCGGGGGTGCGCTTGGGCCTGGCAGCCCGCGTGGCGGTGCCCCGTCCTGCCCTGTGATGTGCTGGCCGGGTCCTGCCCAGCCGCAGCCCCCGGCTCCCGCGTCGTGGCAGGTCCCCTGGCTTTAGGGCCGCTCCGTTGTGGTCTGGGGGGGAGCTTCTGCGGCTTAGCTTTCTGAGGTCAGAGGTCAGCAGAGCGTCGGGCTGCGTGTGACCAGGACTTGGTGCCATTGCCCCTGGGACTCTGGCTCCCACTTTGTGGCCCCTTAGCTTCTCGGGCTCAGGGTAACCTCTGACCGACACTGGAACCTTTGGACCTCCGGGGGTCATTAGAGTGAGGAGTCTGAGTTCTGTGTCTGCCTTCGGGGCGAGCCACATGGCCTGGCGGGAGCCAGTGCAGGGCGGCTCTGAGGCTTTGTGGGCGCCGAGGCCCAGGGTCAGGGCTCCCGTCTGCGGGCTCCTGCCCCTGCTGCCTGTTGCTGCCTGGCCCCCCGCTCTCTGGGGGCAGCCGGCTGGTCGTGACGGTAGCCCGTGTGTGATCAGGAAGCTGCTGGGTTCCAAGCTCAGAGGCCTCTTCCCAGAGCGGAGTCTGAGTGAGGTCCCCTCCCATGAGCAGTGGTCAGTGACGCGGGCAGTGCGTGCCTTGTGCCCTTCCGGGGGGCCACTGGGAGACGTGCCTGTGTGCTGCGGGGCCGTGCACTTGCCTCGGAGGGGGTCCCCGCTTCAGCCCCGGGGCAGCTGTGGACTTGACGACCGGCCTCTTGGGCTCAGCTCTGCTTGGCTCTGCTCTGGGTCTCAGTCCTGTCCTGAGGGTGGAGCTGGGGGCCTGCCTGCGCAGACTCCCCTCACCAGGCCCATCCTTCTTGGCAGCGCGAGATGGACCGCAACCAGGAGCTCCTGACGCGCGTTCGGCAGCTTCAGGAGCGGGAGGCAGAGGCGGAGGAGAAGATGAAGGAGCAGCTGGAGCGGCACAAGCTGTGCCAGCAGAGCCTGGACGCGGCCGGCAGGAAGCTGCGGGAGAAGGAGGACGGCCTGGCCGAGGCCGGGGAGGTGAGGGGCCGCGGGGAGGAAGAGTGGACGCGGCCGGCAGGAAGCTGCGGGAGGAGGAGGACGGCCTGGCCGAGGCCGGGGAGGTGAGGGGCCGCGGCGGAGGCGCTGCTTCTCGGGAAGAGTGGGCGCAGTCCCACCCTCGGCCGTGGCTGCAGGCTAGTGTCCCTGGTTGATTCTGCTCTGCCTGCATTTTTTGCAGAGGTGGGATCATAACAAAACTACTAATTTTCCATTCTGTGGTTTTCAGTTAATAAGCTGAATGCTTTTTTAGTCTTAGTAATTACAATTTTTAGTGGTCGATTAATCCGTTTTCAGTCATCTTCAAGGGTTCTGTTTGCACACACGTCTTGGTGCGGGTATACGTGAGGTGCATAGCTTCATGCACGTCCCCGTTTTGCTTCTGTGGACTGGTTTTATCTGGACAGAACTAGGGGTTTGTGGGAGGGTGTTACATGATCACCAGTCACAGGGCTCCTCATGGCCTTCGCTGCCGGTTGCCCTGCTCCGCCAGTGGACGTTGCTGAGGGTTCTGCTTTCCCTGTAGCCGCCCCTGTTACGGGTGGAAATACTTGTGGGCCCCCCTCCCCAGAAGACGTGAGTAGCTGCCTCTGGATTTCCATGTCTTTGATTATTAGCATCTGAGAATCTCTGTGGAGCCAGAACATGGATGAACTGGAGTCCTGTCTCCACCAGCTGAAGGCTGGATGCATTTTAGAACTAGGGCCCGAACGTTGCTGCTGGCGCAGCTGGGACTGCCGGCCTTTCCTGCCCCTTCCTCGAGCCACTCAAGGTCACAGGTGCCGTGAGGGACCGGAGCAGACATCGCGGGGGCCCTGGGGTCACTGGTGCTCCGCCTCCGCGTAGGTTTCTCTGCTTGGTAGATTGGGGAGCGGGCTCCGGCTCATTTTGCCTTGGCCGCGCTGGAGAGCCTGTCACGGTTGTCCCTACGTCTGTCCTCTGCTGTGGGTGCTGGCGGAGGGGCGCCGTGATGGCCTCGCGACAAGCCCGCGCCCGCCCTGGGGTGCGCCCCCCTGTGCCCCTGGCAGGCTGTTGCGGGGGCGGGGTGGGGGTGTCCTGCACACGGCTTCATGACAGGCGGAGGTTGCAGAGCGGGTGGCGCCGGGCCTGGCAGGGCACAGGCGGTGGCAAGTGGGGCCGGAGCCCTCTGCTCTCGCTTCTCACTCCCTGGGAGACGCGCCCCCGTCCCCGGTCTGAATCCAGGGCTATAAATCCCACGCCCGCCCCCCGGCCAGCTGTGTTCTCTTGTCACGGTGCCCTGGTTTAGACGCTTGCGCTCTGAGGTCATCTGGCCAGCGGCTGGGCTTCCCCGCAGCTTTGTCCTCCATGGGGCGGGTGTCTGATTGCAGTACTCAGCGCAGCGCCTGTTTAATTCAGGAAGAGCTGTCAAAGGATGTGTTTGTTGTCACACAGTTTCAGTAGGTTCACTCCTCTTCAGTCCCTGGTTGATGGTTGTAGTGAAGGGACCCGTGCAGGATGTTAAGAGGCAGGCCTCAGCCCTGGCCCTGCCGTCGGCCTCGCCGGGCCTGCGGGGGCCGCGTGGGTGCGCTTGCGCTGCCCTGGCTGGGCGGGTGAGGCCTGCTCTGGCTCCGTGCCTGCTGGGCGCCCCTGCAGACGTTGCTGGTGTGCCAAGTTCGCTGGCCCGCCCTCTTGCCCCCAGCCTGTAGGTTGCCGTCTGGCCCTCGGGCTGACGGGATGAGGTTCCCCTTGTTGCCTTAGAGTGGCGCGCCTGCGGGCTGGCTCTCCTGTTGGAGGTGAGGCCTCTTGCCCCGGGATAGCCACAGCGGAGCCTCCTCACCAGAAGGTTGTCTGGGGAGGCTGCGGTCCGTGCCCGTGTCCGCCTGGCGGGCTCACCGTCCCGGGGCTGGGCCACGTCTGGTCCTCAGCAGCCGCGTCCGGCCTGGGCGCGCGTCAGGCTCTGCGGTGCTTGGGCCGCTCCCGCTCGTCCTGAGGACAGCCTCTGCCCCCGCCCTTGTGTTCTTGGCGGGCGCCTGGCTGGTTCACAGGTAGCATCTCCTGTAGAGCTGGGATGGGGCAGTTGGAGAAGGAACCCGGGCTGAGAGAGAGAGCAGGTGTGGAGGGGGAGCGTGCGGCGCTGCCGAGGGCCGGGGCTGCGTGCGTGCGGCGGGAGGGATGGTGGAGTGGGTGCGGGGCCGCCCGGTGCGGTCGCGCCCATCGTGGCCAGCATTGTCCTCGTGCCTGAGGCCGTCTGTCATCGTGGCTCGCCTCGAGGGGTGGTCACGGGCTCTGAAGGAGGAGCCGGCTGGATGGGGGCCGGCTCTCGGGAGAGTGTTGGCCCCTGAGTTTCCGTGTGAGAGGCTCCCCTCCGTGCCTGTGCCGGAGACGAGGGTGAGTGGCTTGTGTCTCGCTTTCAGACCATCACCGCCTTAAAGGGGAGGCTCTCGGACCTGCAGTGGAACGTGATGAACCAAGAGATGCAAGTGAAACGCCTGGAGTCTGAGAAGCAGGAGCTGAAGGAGCAGCTGGACCTGCAGCACCAGTGAGTGGAGGGCGGGCAGGGCTGCCAGCTTCCAGGGCGGGCGTCTCCCCAGCTGTGCCAGGCGAGCCAGGCCGTCTGTCCTCCTGGACGCCATCGGCCTGGAGCCTGCTGGGGCGGGCACTGAACTGCACGTCCCCTTGTTATCTGGGCACAAGACCCAGGCTCGCCGTCCTGTGTGCGCCCTCCGTGGCCTGAGCGCCCAGTGCCCACGAGTGTCAGGTGCACCGAGGCTCCGGGGGCCCGTGAGCGCCCTTCACGTGCCGCCCTCCCCGTCCACAGGCTTGGGGGCACGCCCGAGACCTTGAGGCCGGGACAGTAAGTGCCGAACAGAGCGCTGTTTCACGTGTTCCAAGAGCAACAAGTGGGAACAGTCTTTTCTTCCCTCTTCTTTGTGGGGTGCCTGGTTGGTGGGAGTTTCCAGAGAAGGTATTAGGTTTGAGCTGGGTTTTGAAGGCTGTGTGGGACATGCCTGGGGCCAGGGGGATGTGGGTGGGAAAGGACGTTTTGGGGGAGGGAGCCTTCTGCACTCAGGCGTGGCAGTGTGGCCAGGTCGCCTGGAGGCGCGGTGGAGACACGCTGTCCCGCAGCGGGCGGCCTCTGCCTGACCAGGTGCTGTCTTGGCGGTCTGGCTGCTTGGTGGGACGTGGACGTGCAGTCCTGAGTGGGCCCTGGGCTTCGGCTGTGCCTGGCCAGCAGCAGCTTCTGTTGTGAGAACTGTGGAGAGAAAAGAGAACCTTGGGACGAGAACTCGCAGGTGGTCTAGACTTAACCACCTGCCCTGAGATTCAGGCCGCCGAGGCCCGGACCCTGGGGCCTCCTTGCAGCGGGGAGTGTGTGGGAATGTGCACACGTTTGTGGGTGAGTGTGTGCGTGTCTGCTGGAGAGCTTTGAGAGCGAGGGGTGAGTGCGCGTGTCTCTGCTGGAGAGCTTTGAGAGCGAGGGCAGTTGCCGGCTTCACCAGCTGCCTGTTTTTGCACGTGTTCACTCTTCTCTCAATAGGAAATGGCAGGAAGCTAACCAGAAGGTTCAGGAGCTCCAGGCCAGCCAAGAAGTGCGGGCAGACCAGGAGCAGAGGATCAAGGTGAGCGGCTCGTGTCTGGTGGGCTTCCCGGTGCTGGTCAGCCCCCTGTGACCTGCGGGGCGTGCTCACTGGCGTCCGGGGTAGTTACCGCCTGTGTCTACCGCCGCTGTTCACGCTGCCGGTCATCTCCTTGTGGCCCAGGCCCCGTGCCAGGTGCTGGGGTGTGACAGAAAGTAAGAGGCGTATGCTGCCCCCAGGAAGCTCACGCTCTGTGTGAAGATCAGAATCGAGCACATAGAGTAGAAAGTAAACGTGTGGTGCTTCAGGTACCGGGACTGCTGGGGTGACCGAGCGGGACTCGGAGGGGGCGCAGCCTGCCCGGGGTGGCACGGCCTGCTCAGGCGGACTCTGCGGTTCCGGCCACGCCGCCTCACTGCGGGAGGGCCTGGGGGCCGCCGGGGACACCCGCTCCCTGTGGCGCCGCGTGCTGTCCCCACTCCTCCCCCTCCTCCGGCCTGTGCTGGCCCCACGCCGCCCCCAGCGCCGCCTTGTCAGGGCCAGGCCTCCTGGGCTCTCGCCCGGCCCCCGTGTGCTGTCCTCGGAAGCCACGGTGCCTGTCCCCCTCCCCTCCGGGTCTGCGCAGCTCCATGCCGCCTGATAGGTCTCCCCGCCCCGTCTGCCCCCGCAGCCCTCGGCAGCTCCCCGGTACCGCCCTGCTGCTCGGCTGGCGCCCCTCTCCTCCTGCAGGGGCTGCGTCTCCTCGGGGCTGCCCTGCTCTCGCTGCTCGGGTCAGTGCCTGGCGCAGAGCTGGCCCCTCAGTGTTGGCTGAGCGGCCGCCCGGTTTAGTCCTGGGCCATGTCCTTAACCTGCTCTGTGACCTGTCTTGGAGTTTCGCCGGCTCCCCATGCAGCCTGGGGGAAAGGAGGGCCTTGTTGTGTAAAGACTCAGCCGTTACGTTGCCCCACGGGGACAGCGGGCAGGGCCGTGCGGAAGGCTGGGTCTCTCCACCACGGGCACAGCGGGCAGGGCCGTGCGGAAGGCTGGGTCTCTCCACCACGGGCACAGTGGGCAGGGCCGTGTGGAAGGCTGGGTCTCTCCACCACGGGCACAGCGGGCAGGGCCGTGTGGAAGGCTGGGTCTCTACAGAGGCTTTGCTACGCGTCCTCATGCCAAGTGTGTGCCAGGCCCCTGTCCCATGGGCAGTGCTACACGTGACTCGCGAGGGCTGTGGCCCTGGACGCTGTCGAGGGCCTGGGAGTGCTTGGCGCCCGTGACCGTCCCCCTCCTCTCTGTCTCCCACCTCCGTCAGGATTTGGAGCAAAAGCTGTCCCTGCAGGAGCAGGACGCTGCAATCGTGA